>MEJB01000101.1:96972-276512 GCA_001752375.1 Rhazya stricta
CTCTCTCTTTCCAAGCACATCTTATCCTATGCCATCAATTGGCAGCACACAATTTCTATATTGAAGTTGCCAAAGGCCTTATAGGTGGTGTAAAACCAGCAAGATAATCCAGCAAAATCCACATCCAAGTACCCAAATTCATCACCTCCAAAATAAGGCTTGTCCCCAAGGGCCTTGTCCTCTAGCAACTTCAGGATTCCCATAAAGTCACTCTAGGCTGCCTTTTGCTCTTCTCCATTTGCTTCGGTAACTTGCTAGCTTTATTATAGAGCTGCAATTGCAAATAAAGGCTAAAATTTTAACATTTGGAAAAAGAAAAAGTACAGCGATATGTAGATTCCAATCCGAAGGGATTTTTGTAATTCATGCCGGTGTAATTATGCAAGCTGAGATATATTTTGATCAATATATATTTTCAAAGTAAATTATTGTTCCAAAGCTTGATGAGGGATAAAATTAGTCATATACTTCGAAAATCATATAAGAAGAAAAGAAATAAGATAGATTAAATTTTATTGAAATGTAAACACTATTTGAAAATTTAAAGTAACAATTCAACTGAAAAGGATTCCACAGCATGTAAAGTAGGTGTTGCGTACTTTTACTACACTACAAGTTCATATATGGGAAACATGATTACACAAGAAGGGTCAACTTAAAATGTATATGGTAGAAAGTTAACTCAATTTGAGTGGCAGTTAATCTGAATTCTCCCCATGAGCATCCTCATACCATCGAAGTATGCATCCATATTAAATCTCAACATAGTTTATCCTAATAACATCATCATTTGGACTATAAAAAATAGCGCAAGCACTTACACCGCATAAAGTTCTAAGTTCACTCACCTTATTCATTAAAGCCTTCTTCATTTTATTGTATTATGCTTTCATTATTTTCTTATTCACGATCAAGGAAAGTTACATCTTATTTCTATAAATAAGAAGATTTGCCCACATAGAATGAGTCATTCGAAGAAACGTTTTAATTATGTGTTCCAAATGTTCGTCCCTTTAAATACGAGTAATTTGGAATGCAAATATTATAATATTATTGAATTAAATATAGAAATATTCATTTTAATGTTAAGATATTTTAAAACAATATCTACCATACATTTTTACCATTAATAGCTTTATTATTACTCTAGCTTGCATTCAATTTCCCGCCTTGATGGAATTGACTAGTTTGTGTAAATTTTACTTTCATATCTAGTAGTACGATTTAAGTYAAGAAACAAATACTTGATTTATCTAGTCATCAAATATTATTAAATTAAAACTTTTTAGAATATACATTACTAATTGAACCTTCCCACATAGATTATGCTTATTGTAAATCATATTTCAACTTACATACCTTAAAGCATGTTACATTAATAGCATTAATGACCTTCTAATTGATGTTGCTAACACTTAAAATTCTCTTTAACTTTTTTTAGTATATGATTTTTCAAAATGTAACTGAATATTAGATTAAACTATTAAACTGCTATTACTTTTATGGAATTAATGGCTTGTTTTCACCATTGCATGCATTACCCTCTCAAGCAATGTATTTATTTCTTTAATATTTTATTTAATCCATCCAAATCTACTTTTGGCCATCATTACCCAGAAGATGATCATTACACAACAAGAGTTTCTCCAATCCAAATTACTTGTTGCATTTTTCTATGACTTCAAAAACCTTCTTGGGCTCAGCACAAAATTTGGAGTCGCCCTCTCTTTCCATGGATCTCTTAGCCCATGCCATCAATTTTCGGCACACAATTTCTATACTGAAGTTGCCAAAAGCCTAATAGGTGTAAAATCGGCAAGATAATCCAACAAAATCCACGTCCAAATACCCAAATTCATTACCTCCAAAATAAGGCTTGTCCCTTGTCTAGCAACAGTCCAGGATTCCTATAAAGTCATTCTGGACTGCCTTTTGCTCTTCTCCATTTGTTTTAATAACTTGCTAGCACTATCATAGAGGTGCAGCTGCAAATAAAGGCTAAAAATTTAACATTTGGAACAACAAAAGTACACTTATATGCTATTTTAGATTCCAATCCGAAGGGTTTTTGTAATTTATACTAGTTTAATTAGCAAGTTGAGATAGATGTTGATCAATATATACATTGAAAGTAAATTATTGTTCCAAGGCTTGATGATGGATAGAAATTAGTCATATACTTCGAAATCATTTACAAAGAAAAGAAATAAGATAGATTAAATTTTATTGAAATGCAAACACTACTTGAAAATTTAAAGTAACAATTCAACTGGAAAGGATTCTACAGCATGTAAAGCAGGTGTTGATTACTTCTACTACACTTGAAGTTCATATATGGGAAACATGACTTCCACAAGAAGGATCAACTTATAATGTATATAAAAGAAATTTTACTCAAYTTGAGTGGCAATTGATATGAATTCTCCCATCCACATATGCTATAACATTCCCATAAGCATCCTCATGCTGTTGAAGTATGCATCCACATTATATCTCAACATAGTTTATCCTAACATCCTCGTTATTTGGACTATAAAAATTAGCACAAGCACTTAAATCGCATGACTCTAATTCACTCGCCTTATTCATTAATGCCTTCTTCCTTCTATTCTATTATGCTTTCATTATTTTCTTGTTCATGATCAAGGAAAGTTATGTTTTATTTCCATAAATAAGAAGATTTGCCCACACAGAATGAGTTACTCGAAGAAACTTTTTAACTATGTGTTCGAAATGTTCGTCCCTTTAAATACGAATATTTTGGAATGCAAATATTAAAATATTATTGGATTAAATATAAAAATATACATGTTAATGATAAGATATTTTGAAAGAATATCTAGCTTACATTTTTACAATTAATAGCTTTATTATTACTCTAGCTTGCATTAAATTTGTTCCTGCCTTGATGGAATTGACTAGTTTGTGTAAATTTTACTTTCAAATCTTGTTGTATGATTTAAATTAAGAAAATCATCAAATATTATTAAATTAATTTTTTTTAACAATATACATTACTAATTGAACCTTCCCACATAGATTATGCTTATTGTAAACCATATTTCAACTTACATACCTTAAAGCATATTACATTAATGCATTAATTGACATTCTAATTGATCTTGCTACCACTTATATTCTCTTTATCTTTTTTCAGTATATGATTTTTTAAAGTATAATTGGATATTAGATTAAACTATTAAACTAATATTACTTTAATGGAATTAATGGCTTTGTTTTGCCATTGCATGCATTACCCTCTCAAGCAATGTATTTATTTATTTAATATTCTTTTTTAATTCATATTTTATTTAATCCATCCAAATATACTTTTAGCCATTATTACCCAAAAGATGATCATTGCACGCAAGAGTTTCTCCAATCCAAATTACTTGTTGCATTTTTCTATTGACTTCACAAATCTTCTTGGGGTCAGCATGAGATTTGGAGATGCTCTCTCTTTCCATGCACCTCTTAGCCCATGCCATCAATTTGGGGCCGTCAGTTTCTATAGTGAAGTTACCAAAGGCCTCATAGGTGTAAAACCAGAATTAGAATCCAACAAAATCTAAAGTCCAAATATCCAAATTCATAACCTCCAAAATAAGGCTTGTTTCCAAGGGCCTTCTCATCTATCACCTTCAGGATTCCTATATAGTCATTCTTGGCTGCCTTTTGCTCCTCTCCTTTTCTTTTCTTTTTTTTAATATCTTGCTACCATTATTATAGAGCTACAATTGCATATAGAGGCTCAAAGTTTTACATTTGGAACAAAAAAAGTACAATGATATGTAATTTTATATTTTGATCAATATATACATTCAGACTAAATTATAATTCCAAAACTTGATGAGGGATAGAAATGTCACATACTTTGAAAAATCATATATGAATAAAAGAAGTACTATAAATTAAACTTTATTGGAGTGCAGACACTACTAAAAAATTTAAAGTAATAATTCAATTGGAAAACATTCTACAGCTTGCAAAGAAGGTTTGAAGTACTCTTACTACACTTGAAGTTCAGACATAGGAAACATGATTTACATGAGAAGGATTTTACCCAATTTGAGTGACAATTGGTCTCAATTCTCCCATCCACATTAAATCCTAATATAGTTATCCTAATATCCTCATCATTTGGACTATAAATATTAGCACACGCACTAACACTACATAACATACTAAGTTCTCCCACCTTGTTCATTAATGCCCTCCTGCTTCTGTTGTATTATGCTTTCATTATTGTATTATTCACGATAAAGGGAAGTTACACATGATTCTTTGATTAAGAATATTTTCACACATATAATGAATTATCATAAGAAGTTTTTTAATTATGTGTTTCGAATGTTCGTCCTTTAATTTGGATGCAATATTAAAATATTGTTGGATTAAATATAAAAATACTTAATCAAATAATATCTAGGTTTCATTTTTAATATTATTACTATTTTTTGCATTAAATTTGCTCCTGCCTTGATAGGATTGACTAGTTTGTGTCAATTTTACCTTAGCATCTTCTAGGATGATTTAAGATCACATCTGGACTAGGTTGACAGATATACAAAGATAATAAAACAAGATGGTTAATGTCATGTTGATCACACACTATTTGTAAGACACTCAAATCATGGTAAGATCACGATATTTATTATATATGTGTATAACATCTTACTTATCGGGAACCGGGGAGAAGAAATGGATCATCTTCAACACTTGTTGACCAAAGAGTTTGAAATCAAGGACCTAGGATACCTAGATTAAATAAAGGAATCTCAGTCTCAAAGGAAATATATTCAAGATCTTCTAAGGGAAATTGGGATGATTGAGTATAAACTAGCTAAAATGCCTATGGATCCTACTCCAAACTGGGAACTCAACTAGAAGGAGACCATTTACAAAGGGAGACACCAACGATGTGGGGTAAGTTTAATCTATTTAACTCATATCCATCCAGATATAAGCTTTATTATTAGTTTTGTCAGCCAATTCTTGAACAATATTCAAGAAGCATATTGRAACAGTCTACAGAATCCTAGGGTATTTCAAGAAAGACCWTGAAGAGGGACTAATGTTCAATAGATATTTTGGAGTCTACACAAATGCAAATTARGCAAGGTCTCATACTGATCGAAAATCAACTCCTGCCTACTGCTCATATATGGGTAATCTGGTCATATGGAGCAGTAAGAAGCAACAAGTTGTTGCCTGCAGCAGTTCTGTGGCTGATTTTCGAGCCTTAGCTCATGGGATTTGTGAAGGGATATAGCTTAAACAACTAACTGCTGAACTCAAAATGAATATGAATGGACCTACAGAGATGTTGTGTGATAATCGATCAGCCATAGCCAATGCAAAGAACCCAGTCCACCATGATAGAAGAAAGCATGTTGAGATAGACCGGCGCTTCATCAGCGAGAACATCGAAAGCAAGTAATTTCTCCAAGACATGTTCCTTATCAATTCCAAAGAGCTGATATATTAAACAAAGCTCTTCATCGTTCTAACTTCAAAGAACTGAATACTAAACTTTGTTTGACAAGCACATACCGTCCAACTTGTTGGGGAGTGTAGAAAATCAAGCTAGACGATTTGGAAATTCTTCATGTAAATTAGGGAATGATGATTTGTGTAGCAAATGTTTAGAAGTAATATGAGGTATATTTAGAATTATAATTATCCTAGGATATCTTACCTTAGTTAGCTTATACAAATTCCTAATTTCGAGAATTAGATTCAGGAGACTTTCTGTATATATGTTCATGGTCTATTACCAATTAGAATATAGAAAAAGTTGTCCTCAAACTTCTACAAATCCCATTTGAATCGTTGACTTTGATTTCTTCATCTACCACGTCTTTCACGCTTTAAGCAAATTTCTAGGAAATTTCAGAATGTAGTAACATTTAATGTGGTTTTGCACTACTGCTGAAGCCATTATAGAATTTAAATGAAACTTCATGTTGTAGAGAAGATAAAGGTTCATTGACATGGCAAATTTTAAAGTGATGCATAAACTCAATTAATAGATAGTCAATTATGTATGTTCTTTGACACAAGTAAAAGTGCATTTATTATGGCAAAATCAAGCCAGCCCTGAAGTCATTATCCGCTTCAATTACATAATTTATTCTGAATTAGTAAACTTTGATTATGAAATGCCTTATTACTGCTTGTTACATCTAGCTTTCCAGCAAAACAACAATATGTTTGTTTGATAAATATTTCGTTGCACAAATATTGCATCATATGGGTGCACTCATAATACCAAACACGTACGAAAACGAGCCAAGTCAAGATACACAACAAATATTGAGGGAACCCAGAAACATCTTAAAAGAACTAGGCTTGTACATACGAATTTCCTCGCATCGAAACAACAAAGGTAAGCCATTTAAAATTAAGCCTATACATTGGTACCTTCACATCTTTAAATACCCTTCTAATACAAATCCTTTACAATGTAACATTTGTTTTGTTCTTAAATTAAAATAATGGTTTTTTTATCTCCAAATATTTGAATAAGAATCTTAATGTATAATACACTTCAAAACAAATTTAGTGAACACTATCTCATAGTTCGCTACTACAATCATGTAAAGTTAATTGCAATAATAGATTTTCACATTAAAAACAGAGACTTAGAAGAAACCATTAATACGTAGATCTTATCAAATTTCTATTATTATTCAAAATGTAGGAATGCAAGATCTAGGCTCAGTTTACTTATGTAACTCCAGATAATATTAGAGATGGGGATCAATGGAGGTTAGGGGAGTAGAAATTTATGTTTGAATATCCTAAATGGATCATATATCGGTGAAACATTAGCCCCAATCTGAGTTGACCAAACGCAAAGGAATTTAAGTTCATTTACTCATGTAGCATCATGGGATCACAACAAAATAAATCTCTGCAATTGAAATCCTATTAATTCATGATTATGAATTGTAGATACAAAAATAACAAATTTACTTCATGGTAGGATATAAAATTAGTAAACCTTTATATAAAATCCAAGACGAGCATTCCATGCATTCCATGCATCGGTACAAAGCGTTAGATGATTTTGCACCACACCAATTAAATCAAAATTCTCCACTCACTAATGTAAAAATGAAATATAACTAAAAAAAGGATCTGCCAAGTGACCACAATAACACATGTGAATATTCCTTTAAAATTAAGAAATTTAATCAATATAACATGAAACCTCCTATCTCTACAGTCAGCTTTCAATTGACATTGACCACCATAAGACTTGTTCTTCTATTTCAAGGTGTCTGAGGAACACATATGTGATTTGTCAGTTCAATGAAACTATGMACTTTGTGATTTTGTAATCTAAGTGAGGGACTATTATATTGGASTTCTGGAGAAAAGAAATGGAGTACATGATGATTTTTCTTRTCTTCTTATCTTGGGCCATTTGTGTCATTCATTTTAGATAATATTGTTTAAATTTCTATTATTACATTAAATGATGCATTCTGCATTAGTCCATGATGCTCGAATGAAGCAACAGAAAACCGCTCACAGACAAATCTTCACATGCATTGCACACAAAGAATAGTTAAACCGGATTTTTTTTTTAAAATTCAAAAATTTCACTATTTTTAATACCATGCGTAGATTTACTTATCAAATTGATTAACAAAATTATTGATTTATATAGATCCAGTGAATTTTTCAGTGATGACCATGTTATTATTCTTTTTGTCACTAACTAAACCAAAAATAAAACAATATTTTCTCTTGTGAATAGCATTTCTAGACTTTGTTCCAATCCACAAATTGAAAATTACCATCATTAAATATTTTGAAAAAGTCAAGGGAGAAAATGCTAAGTACCTTTAGCGAATGGATGTTCAATGCCAAATTTGTAATTTTCGCTTCTAATTGATTCACAATTTACCTTCTGAAATTTCATAGAGGGAGAGAGAGACGGAGAGACGAAGATAGTAAATGAACATAAAAGATAAAGGAAAACTATAAATGGCATTTGCCAAATTTTCACTTACTTCAGATACCTATAATTATATGCACTGGGACCATCTTAAGTATAAATAAGAAATGTATTATATAGATAAATATGTATGTATGTATATGTACCCATATGTGTGCATATATGTGCAAAGAAAAATACACACATATTATTGAAACAAAAACTTGCACAAAAATAATAAGCAAAAAAAAAAAATCAACACTAAATCTAGTGATTACCTTCATCCCCATGAAATTCTCCTTGATCCCTTGACCCCTTCAATCCTCACCGTATCCTATTAGCCCTTTCATGTTTATATCTTTGTACAAGCACCTTCTCGCCAATTTAAATTCAATATAAGTAACCTTAATGGTGGATGATCAACCTAATCTTATATGAGTAAACTTCAGAATAGGATTTCCCTACTAGCATTGAAGAAAACATTGCGAATACAAAATATTGAGTCACAACAAAKCTTTMGCACATGACAAATATTTTAACATAAGATGAACAATAAAGTGACTCGCTAAAATTTCTTCTGCAACTCTGAGGATACTAAATCAAATTACTACTGATCCTCTTTCAATTCTAGGGCCGGTTTGACACGTTTGATAAGTTATCACCCTTTACACAATTATTAAAAAGTTTTACAAAAACAGCCATCGAAGGAAGATCAATGGAGAGGCCATCATAGGTAAAACTTTATCACACTCAAGTTAAACATTACGCATGGGTTGCGAATCTTTGTTATTCTTGAAAATATCAATTTTTGCTGGCAATTGTTGTTTCCATACACAAATCCACTGTTCGATAGGATTCTTATATACTAAATCCTTATCTACATGAAATTCCAAACTTGTCTCAGCATTATCCAGATTACCATGTCCATTTATTTCATTCTCAGTAACAGAGCGTATATTTTGCAGSATTTCAAAGCTTGAAACGTGATATAAACATGTCCTATAGTCGCTTTCAACATATCCTGCATCTCAATCTACCACCAAATAAAACTCATTGTCCATGCATAGCAGCTTTTTATTTCCACCTTCACAATTTGAGCAACACTRTCTTTGAARCTTGGGTTTTAGCCTAATTGCATCAGTATTTCTTTCTCTTGCATCCTAGCAAGTTGTATCAAATGGTTTATTCTAAGTGGCTACAATGTCGCTACTTTGAGCTCTTATAAATAGCATATGTTTTCTAACATCATTTAGTTGCTCACATCTAAAGGCCGAACAACAAAATGCCGTCTCTTGATGTAATCAACTATAAAAAATGTCCAACTTTTAAGTCCTCATCAACTGAAAAATTATGCTATTCTCTATGAAAAGCGAGAAATTTCTTGTAATATGATACTGGTACAATCCATCAAATCCCATTTGATTCCTTCAGTTTGATTTCTCGATCTACCAAGTTGTTCACTTTAAGCAAATTCGGGAGGCAAATGGTTGAAATTTCAGAATGTAGGAATATGTAATGTTTTTCTGCCGTAGTGTTAAAGCTATAAGGGAATTTAAATGAAACTACATGTAGTAGAGAAGAAGATAAAGGTCCATCGACATAGAAAACTTTAAAGTCAAGTGTAATCTCAATTAGTAGATGGTCAATATTGTTATTTCATACAAGTAAAGTGCATTTATGATGGCAAAATGAATTCAAAATTTTGACCCAGCCCCGAAGTCATTATCCGCTTCAATTACATATTTTAGTCCGAGGTAGTGAACTTTGATTGAATAATGCTCTATTACTGCTGGTTACATCCAGCTTTCCGGCAAAATGCAATAGGCTTTGTTTGATAATTAAAGATAATTCCTTGCACCGCACCATAGGGGAGCACTCATAATACAAGACATGTATGAAAAAGAGCCAAAAGAGGCTCGAAGAGTCAAGATATGCATCAAATACTAAGGGAACACAAAAACATCTCAAAAGAACTGGGCTTATACATACAAATTTYCTCGCACCAAACAACAAAGGGCTACGGCAACTAAAGTTAAACCTATACAGTTGTACCTTCACATATTTAATTSTCCTTCAAATACAAATCCTTTATAGTGTAACATTCTTTTTGTTTTTAAACTCAAGATAACATTTTCTATATTCAATTTGTCATTACATATTGCATATTATCGATAAATTTTTCCAAGAAGAACATTAATAGTCATAATAATTCAAAAAGAACTTTAATGTAAAATATACATCGAAACAAATTTAGGGAACACTATTCATATGTTCGCTAGTGCACAGTCAAGCTAAAGAAGCTAAAATAATAGATTTTCACATTAAAAACAGCAATTTAAAAGAAATCATTAATACTTAGATTTTATTGTAGAGCTATTATTATTCAAAATATAGGGATGCAAGATCTAGGTTCAGTTTATTTACATCTCCAAATATATGTTCAAGATGGGGGTCAATGGAGGTTTAGGGAGTTGAAATTTAAGTTAGAATACATTAAATGGGTCATATATCGGTGAAACATTGGACCTAACATGAATTGACCAAATGCAAAGGAATTCAAGTCCATTTACCCAAGAAGCAACCTAGGATCAAAATAAATAAATAAATAAACCTTTCAAATTGAAGTCCTATTAATTCATGATTATGAATTGTAGATAATTGTTGACTTAACGATGCTAAGTGACAAAAATAACGAACAAACTTCATGGTAGAATATCAAATTAGTAGACCTGTAATATAAATTTCCTCACAAAAACTCCATGCATTTGCACAAAGCGTCCGATGATTTTGCACCGCAAAAGTTAATTCCAAATTCTTTATTCACTAATGCAAAAACTAAACACAACTAGAAAAAGATCTTCAAAGTTGCCACAAGTGCACATGTGAATTCTTTTCAAATTGAGAAATTTAATCATTATAAGAAGAGCCCCCCTATTTCTGCCATCAGCTTTCAAATGACGGTCACCACCGTAAGACTTGCTCTTCAGCTTCAAGGTGTTTGAGGAACCCATCACTGATTTGTCAGTTCAATGACACTTTGAATGTTGTGATATTTGTAATGTAAGTGAGGGACTACTTATATTACACTTTCGAGAGATGAAACGAATTGTATGATTAAATGTTTTTATCTTGGGCCATTTGTGTCATTCATTTAAATAATATTTATAAATTTCTATTACTACATCAAGTGAAACATTCTGCATTAGTCCATCATGCTCGAAGGAAACAACAGAAAACTACCCATAGACAAATCTTTACATGCATTGCATACCAAAGAATAGTTAAACTGGATTTCTTTTCAAAAATTCGAGAATTTCACAGATTTTATACCATGTGCAGATTTACTTATCAAATTGCATAACAAAATTTATTTATTTATTCAACTCATCTTGATATTGAATTTTTGTAAATATCCGGTGTATATTTCAATGAGGACCATGTTATGATTCTTTTAGTAACTAACAAAACTAAATTATGACCTACATAAACATTAGGGTTTGTTTTTCATTTATTTGAAGACTTTCATATAAAACCATATTTTTTGCCTGTGAAAAGCATTTTTAGATTCTTACTTTTCACGAATTTAAAATCATTATCATGACATATTTTCCAAAAATTAATGGAAAAAATGACCACAGGTACCTTTAGCCATGGATGCACACGCCAAACTTGCCATTTGCTCTTCTAACCAATTTGCACTTTACCTTCAGAAATTTGAGAAAGAGAAACAGAGAGATGGAGTTGGTGAATGAACATAAAAGATGAAGGAAAACTATAAATTGCATTTGCTAATTTTTCACTTATTTGAGATACCTACAATTAAATGCACAAGGATCTTCTTTTAAGTATACAAAAGACATGTAATATAAAGATAAATATGTACAWATGTATGTCTATATGTGTCTGTATTTGTGCATATATGTGCAAAGAAAAACATATTATTGAAACCAAAACTTGCACCAAAATAATAAACCAAAATAAACTCAATATTAAATCCAATGATTACCTTTATCCCCATGAAATTCTCTTTGATCCCTCCCTCGACCCTTTCAATCCCCACCGTATCCTATTAGCTGATTTGATATTTACATCTTTGTGCTAGCGCCTTTTAGCCAATTTAAATTTAATATAAGTAACCTTAATGGTGGGTGATCAACCCAATCTCATTTGAGTAAACTCCAGTACGGGATTTCTCTACTAGCAAAAGGAACTATTGCCAATACAAACTATAGTTTGATACTGACAAAGTACAGCAAAACTATAGCACATGACTAATATTTTAACTTAAGATGAATAAGAAAGTGGCTCACTTGAATTTCTTCTGCTACTCTGAGGACACTGAATCATACTACTGATCCCTTTTCAATTCTAGGGCCGGTTAGCCACATTTGATAAGTTATCACCCTTTACACAATTATCAAAAAGTCTTATAAAAACAGCAGCTGAGGGAAAATCATTGGAGAGGCCATCATAGTGAAATTTACCACAGTCAAGAAACACATTACTTATGGGTCCTGAATCTTTTTTATTCTTGACATATCAGTATTACTAGCAACTGCTGTTTCCATACACAAGTCCACTGTTTCAATAGGATTCTTATTTACTAAACCCTCATCTGCTTGAAATTTCAAACTTTTCTCAGCATTATTCGGACGGTAGTACATTTATTTTATTCTYAGTAGCAAAGCTTATTTTTGCAGCATTTCGAAGCTTGAAAAGTGATATAAGCATGTTCTATAGTCACCYTGTACATATCCTGTCYTGATCTATCACCAAATAAAACTCATTGTCCATGCACAACAGCTTTCTAGTTCCATCTATCATCAAATAAAACTCATTGTCCATTCACAAAAGCCTTTTATTTCCATGTTCACAATTTGAACAACACTGGCTTTTAAAGTTGGATTTTAACCTAACTGCATGAGCAGTTTCTTTCTCTTCCATGCTTGCAAGTTGTATCAAATGGTATATTCTAAGCGGCTACTATTACAMTACTTCATACTCTTATAACTCGTATATGTTTTCTAACATCATTTAGTTGCTCGCATCCAAAGGCCTCGAACAACAAAATGCAGTCTCTTGATGGAATTAACTATAAAAATGTCCAACCTCCTTACAAACTGACAACTTATACTATTCCCTATGAAAAGTGAGATATTTCATGTAATATGATAATTATACAGTCCATCAAATCCCGTTTAATTCCTTGAGTATGCTTTCTAGATCTATCAATTCTTTCATGTTAAGCAAATTCAGGAGGCAAAATGTTGAAATTTTAGAATGTAGGAATATGTAATATTTTTCTGGAATACTGCTAAAGCAATTAGGGAATTTAAATGAAACTACATGTAGTAGAGAAGATAAAGATCCATTAACATATAAAATTTTATTGTCAAGTCTAACCTCAATTTGTAGATGATCAATTATGCTATTTCATGCAAGTAAAAGTGCATTTATGATGACAAAAAGAATTCCAAATCTCGACCCTGCCCTGAAGTCATTATCCACTTCAATTACATATTTTAGTCTGAATTAGTAAACTTTGATTGAATAATGCCCTGTACCACTGGTCACCTCTAACTTTCTGGCAAAAAACAATAAGTTTTGTCTGATAAATAAAAATCGTTCCTTGGACAAATTTTGCATCATAGGGGAGCACTCAAAAAAAAAAAAAAAAAAGACACTTATGAAAAAGAGCCAAAAGAGGCCCAAAGAGTCAAGAGATACATCAAATACTAAGGGAACACAAAAACATCTTAAAAGAACTAGGCTTGTACATAAAAACTTCCTCACACCAAAACAACAAAAGGCTAAGGCAACTAAAATTAAACCTATATAGTGGTACCTTCACACCTTTAAATGCCCTTCGTGTACAAATCTTCTATAATGTAACATTCTTTTTGTGCTAAAACTCAAAATATGTTTTCTTTCAAATTGTCATTACGTATTGCAAATTATCGACAAATTTCTCCAGGGAGAACAATAATAGTCATAATAATTCAAGAAGAACTTTAATTTATAAGAAACTTCAAACAAAATTGGGGAACAGTACTCATATGTTCACTAGTGCACAGTTAAGCTAAGTAAACTAAAACAATAGATTTTCACATTCAAAACAGCAATTTAGAAGAAACCATTAATACGTAGATTTTATTGTAGAGCGATTATTATTCAAAATATAGGAATCCAAGGTCTTGGTTCAGTTTATTTACATATATAACTCCAGATATATGTTCAAGATGGGGTTCAATGGAAGTTAAGGGAGCTGAAATTTATGTTAGAATACATTAAATAGATTATATATYGGTGAAACATTGGCCCCAATCTGAATTGATGAACTGCAAAGGAATTTGAGTCCATTTACTCACAAAGCATCACAGGATCAGAACAAAATAAATCCCTCCAATTTAAATCCTATGAGTTCATGATTATGAATTGTACATATTCGTTAATCTAACGATGCTAAGTGATAAAAATAACGAACAAACTTCATGGTAGAACATCAAATTAGTAAACCTTTAATATAAATTTCCTAACAAGCACTCCATGCATCTACAAAAGTGTCCAATGATTTTGCACCACAAAAATTAATTCCACTCCGCACACTAATGTAAAAAGGAAACACAACTAGAAAAAGATCTGCAAAGTTACCACAAATGCACATGCAAAGTCCTTTCAAATAAGAATTTAATCAATATTAGAAAACCCCCTATCTCTACCGTTAGCTTTCAAATGACAGTCACCGCCATGAGACTTGCTCTTCAGTTTCAAGGTGTTTGAGGAACACATCTTTGGTTTGTCAGTTCAATGACACTTCGAATGTTGTGATGTTTGTAATGTAAGTGAGGGGCTATTTATATTACACTTCCGGAGAGATGAAATGAAATATATGCTTAAATTTTCTCATCTTTGGCCATTTGTGTCATTCACTTTAGATAATATTTGTTAAATTTCTATTATTATATCAAGTAAAACATTTTGCATTAGTCCATCATGCTCAAATGAAGCAACTGAAAATCGCCCACGGACAGATCTTTACATGCATTGCACACCCAAGACCAGTTAAACTAGATTTATTTTTGAAAATTCGGAAATTTCACTAATTTTAATACCATGTGCAGATTTACTTATCAAATTGCATAACAAAACTTATTTATTCATTCAACTCATCTTGATATTGGATTCTTGTAAAGATCCGATAGATATTTCAGTGAGGACCATGTTATGATTCTTTTAGTAACTAACAAAAGTAAATTATGACCTACATATACATTATGGTTTGTTTTTCATTTATTTGAAGACTTTCATATAAAACAATATTTTTTTTCTTGTGAATAGCATTTCTAGACTCTTTTGCATTTCATGAATTGAAAATTACCGTCATGACATATTTTGCCAAAATCAATGGAAAACATGATCAGTATGGTACACTTATCCATGGATGTTCAATGCCAAACTTTCTATTTGCTCTTCTAACCAATTCACACTTTTCCTTCAGAAATTTGAGAGAGAGAAACAGAGAGACAGAGCTGGTGAATGAACATAAAAGAAAAATGGAAACTAAAAATGGCATTTGCTACTTTTTCGATTACTTGAGATTCCCACAATTAAATGCACAAGGACCTTCTTTTATGTATAAATAAGGCATGCAATATAAAGATATATATGTGTGTATATATATATATGTATGTATTTATCCGTATGTGTGCATAAATGTGCAAAGAAAAACATATTATGGAACCCGAAACTTGCACGAAAATAATAAACTAAAAAAGGAAACTCAATATTAGATCTAGTGATTACCTTTATCCCCATTAAATTCTCCTTGATCCATCGACCCCTTTAATCCCCACCGTTGTTAGCCCATTTCATGTTTACATCTTTGTACGAGGGCCTTCTAGCCAATTTAAATTTGATATGAGTAACCTTAATGGTRGGTGATCAATCCAATCTTATATGAGTAAACTTCAGTACAAGATTTCCCTACTACCAATGAAGGAAATATTGCGAATACAAAATGTTGTTTGATACAAATGAAGAACAACAAAACTTTAGCACATGACAAATATTTTAACATAAGACGAACAAAAAAGTGGCTGACTTGAATTCTTCTGTTGCTCTGAGGACACTGAATCAAATTACTACTGATTTTCTTTTAAATTTGGGGCCAGTTAGCCACATTTGATAAGTTATCACTCTTTACACAATTATCAAGAAGTCTTACATAAACAGCAGCTGAGGGAAGATCATTAGAGAGGCCATCATACTAAACTTTATCACACCCAAGTTACGCTTACTTTTGGGTCTCAAATCTTTGTTATTCTTTACAATATCAGTATTACTAGCGACTGTTGATCCCGTACACAAGTCAACTGTTTCAACAGCATTCTTATTTACTAAATTCTTATCTGCTTGAAATTTCAAACTTTTCTCAACATTATCCGGACAGTAGTACATTTATTTCATTCTCAGCAGCAGAGCATATATTTTCCTCCATTTCCAAGCTTGAAACGTGATATAAGCATGTTCTATAGTCACCTTGAACATATTCTGCATCTCGATGATGATCACACACTGTTTGTAAAGCATTCAACTAATGGTAGGATCATGGTATTTATTATATATGTTGATGACATAGTACTTACTAGGGAAACATGGAGAAGAAATGGATTACCTTAAACACTTGTTGTCTAGAAAGCTTGAAATCAAGGACCTAGGGTAACTAAGGTACTTTGTCAGAATGAAAATAGCTAGATCAAGCAAAACGAATTTCACTCTCTCAAACGAAATATGTTCTAGATCTTCTAAGGGAAACTAGGATGGTTGGGTGTAAACTAGTTGAAACACCTAAGGATCCTAAGTTCAAGCTGGGCTCAACTAGAAGAAACAACCATTGACAAAGGGAGATGCCAACGATTGGTGGGTAAGTTAATCTTTTTAACTCATACCTGTCCATAAGCTTTGAGTTAGTGTTGTCAGCCAATTCTTGAAAAATCCCTCCAAGACGCGTACAGAAACAGTCTATAAAATCCTAAGATATCTCAAGAGAGACCCTGGAAAAGGACTAATGTTCAAAAAAACACCTAACAGATCTCTTGAAGTCTACACAGATGCAGACTGCGCCATGTCTCCTACTGATCCAAAATCAACTTCTTCCTACTGCTCATATGTATGAGGTAATCTTGTAACTTGGTGCAGTAAGAAGCAACAAGTTGTTGCTCGCAGCAGTGCTGTGGTTGAATTCTGAGCATTAGCTCATGGGATTTGTGAAGGGATCTGGCTGAAATGACTAGTAGCTAAACTTAAAATGAATAGAAATGGACCTATAGAGTCACTACGTGATAATCAATCAGCCATATCCAATGCAAAGAACCYAATCCACCATAGAAGAGAGCATGTTGAATAGAGCAGCACATCACTAGCAAGAAGATCGAAAGGAAAGTAATTTCTCCAAGACATGTTCCTTCTCAATTCCAGAAAGTTGATATATTAACAAAGCTCTTCATCGTTTTAGCTTGAATGAATTCTGTATTAAACTTGGTTTAACAAGCATATACATCCAGCTTGCAGAGAAGTGCAGAAAATCAAGCTAGATGATTAGAAAATCATGTACATCATGTAAATTAGGGATTGATGATTTATGTAGCAAACTTTAAGGAGTGATAGGAGGTGTATCTACAATTATAATTATCCTAGGATATCTTACCCATTTCAAAATTCTCATATGATTATCGTAGAATATAGAAAATTCTCCTCAGACTTCTACAAATCCCATTTGAATCCTTCAGTTTGATTTCGTGATTTACCAAGTCTTTCAGACTTTAAGCATATTTGTAATTTTCAGAAGGTAGGAATATTTAATGTGTTTTTGCAATACTACTGCCATTATGGAATTTAAATGAAACTTCATGTTGTAGAGAAGATAAAGGTGCACTGACTTAGAAAATTTAAAAGTGATGTATAATCTCAATTATTAGATGGTTAATTATATTTGTTATTTGATACAAGTAAAATTTCATTTATGATGGAAAAAAGAAATTCAAAATTTCAACCCAGTCCTGAAGTTATTATCCACTTCAATTACATATTTTAGTTTGAGTTAGTAAACTTTGATTGAGTAATACCTTATTGTAGCTTGTTACATCTACTTTTCCGGCAAAATAATAATACGTTTGTTTGATAAATAAAGATAGTTTCTTGCACAAATATTGCATGAAGACACATACAAAAATGAGCTAAAGTCAAGATATAAAGCAAATACCAAGGAAGCCCACAAACATCTTAAAAGAACAAGGCTTGTACATACAAACTTCCTCGTACTGAAACAACAAAAAGGCAAGCCAACTAAAATTAAGCCTAACAGTGGTACTTCACATCTTTAAATGTCCTTCTAATACAAATCCTTCACAATGTAACATTCGTTTTGTTTTTAAACTAAAACTAATGTTTGTTGTCTCCAAAATTGTTATTACGTATTGCACATTATCAATAAATTTCTTCAAGGAGAAAGTTAATAGTAATAATAATTCAAGAAGAACCTTAATGTATTATACACTTTAAAACCAATTTAATCAACACTTTTTCTTTGTTCGCTACTACACAATCATGTTAAGTAAACTAAAATAATAGATTTTTACATTAAAAAAGCAATTTAGAAGAAATCATTAATATGTATATATTATCAAATTATTATTGTGATTCAAAATATAGGAAAGCAAGATCTTGGTTCAGTTTACTTATATAGCTCCAAATATATATTCAAGATGGGGGTCAACGGAGGTTAGGGGAGTTGAAATTTATGTTTGAATACTCTAAATGGATTATATATCAGTGAAACATTAGCCCAAATCTCAGTTGACCAAAAGCAAAGGAATTTGAGTCCATTTACTCATGTAACATCACAAGATTGGAACAAAATAAATCCTTTCAATTAAAGTCCAACGAATTCATGATTATGCATTATAGATATTCTTTAACTTAGTGATGCTAAATGACAAAAATAAGAAACAAACTTCATGCTTGAATGTCAAATTAGTAAATCTTTAATATAAAATCCCTCACAAGCATTCCATGCATCTGCACAATGCGTCCAATGATTTTGCACCACACCAATTAACTAAAACTTGTCCACTCACTAATGTAAAAATGAAATCAACTAGAAAAAGATGTGCAAAGTTACCACAATAGCACATCTGAATATTCCTTTCACATTAAAAAAATTAATCAATATTAGAAGAACTATTCCACAATACCTCTACCGTTAGCTTCAAATGAGTGTCACCACCGTAAGACTTAATCTTCTGTTTCCTAAGCTAAGTAACTTCGAGAGGTAGAATTACTTTTTGAAATAAGAACAACGACTAATAAATCGAGAGGGTGAGGTCACTTTGATATCTTGATTTACGTTTTTAAGGTTGCTAATATTGTTGTTAGTTATGCTGCAAGTGTTGCTACCACGCTAGTATTAAAGCAAACTATTAAAGCCCAYGTTTTGATGCAGGGTCATGATAGGAGGAGATGGTTAACTTAAAATACTTAAGGAAACAAAAGTTAGAGGCTATTAGAGTACCCATTGCTTGGTCATGTTTTTTTGATAATCTCTCATCATATACCTCATTATTCTATATTTTTCATTTATATTATATATTTTAATAAACATAATTAATTGTACTAAAATTATTTTACAACATAGATGAGAAGATGCATCGAACATTAATTTGGTTCGGAGTGCTATTTTTTGGAGCAACGGCAAATGTTTTGTGGTTGTTTAGTAGGGCTTTTTCTAAATGATTCTTTGTGGAGTAAAACATAATCTATAGAATATATAGCTTGTTTGCGGAGGGCTTGGAACAATTGAATTGATATTGTTTATTGTATTATATATTAGTTATAACACCATTKTCAAAGATTTGAATATATGATATTGTAGTAATCGGATATGAATATTATAAATATTTTCAAACTTAAATTGTATAAATCCATTGATTTTGAGCTACTTAATGTTTTTAATTTTAATAATTATTTTCAAGTATATTTATATATCAAATGTTATTTGGTAAAATAAATTTGAATAGTAGGTTTCTCGGGCAAAAAATAAATAAAATAAAGACCTATAATGACACTCTTAAAAGCATAGTATGATTTATGACAACTAAAAACATAGTACTAGACCACTTATCATGACACTTCAAAATGTACGCAGTAATAGAATCCTTRTCCAGACACTATAAAGTGTGGTAATAGAGAYCACTTTGTGACACTTGCAAGTTCAACAATATATATCTATGCTAAAAAAAGGGCTATACCTATGCGAAAGAGCGTAGTAATAGCTTATTTTTATCATTGCTTGATATAGTCACATTTTACGTTTTGTTTTTCCTTACTTAAATTGTTTCTTGTCATGTTATATGATTTACCTTGTATTACAATAATTTTGATTCGAATTATTTATCGCAAGGTTCTCATCTTAAATACAAGGAAAAGGGAAAAATCAGTTGTAGAGGTGCTTAAAGAAATTAACAAAAAATTCAAAGGAGTTTGGGGTCAAAACACAATATTCAGAAGTTGAAAATCATCAAAATTCGACTATGTCTAGTGAGCAATCAATCAGGCGCATGTTTTGTCTTGAACTGATGTCGGTTCAATGATCAATGTTGTTCGAGAACCAAACCAGTGCCAGTTTAGTCCAAATCAGGTGTCAATTTGGCATTTTTGTTCTCATATCGGTGCCGGTTAAAACCAAATCAGGCGCTGATCGAGCCATTTTTTAGGGTTTTCTGTACTCTTTTATAAATAGTGCATCTTATAGCCAATTATAGAACTCTTGGTGGCTTGAAACACTCATTTTTCATAATTTAGAGTATTTTTAATAAAAGAAACATGGTGGAAATCATGGGAAAGCTTGAAAATTGGTATTCAACCAAGATTACTTAAAGATTTGTACATTAATTWGTTCTTCCTCTCTAACCTTTTCTTTTGACATGTTTATTACACTTTCAATGGTGGATTTCATGAGTTCCTTTACTCATGTGTTTGCTAGTGCACAGTCAAGCTAGGTAAACTAAAATAATAGACTTTAACAAAAATTTAGAATAAACCATTAATGCAYATATTTTATCRGGGAGCTATTATTATTCAAAGTATAGGAATGCAAGATCTAGGTTCAGTTTACATATATAAATCAAGATACATGTTTCAGATGGGGGACAATGCAGGTAAGAGGAGTTGAAGTTTATGTTAGAATACCATAAATAGATCATATATCAGTGAAACATTGGCCCTAACATGAACTTACCAAATGCAAAGGGATTTGAATAAGATCCCTCCAATTTGAATCATTTGAATACAACATTATGAATTCTACATATTCTTTAACTCACTGATGCTAAGTGATAAAAATAACAAGAAAACTTCATGGTAGAAAATCAAATTAGTAAACCTTTATATAAAATTCCTGACAAGCATTCCAWGCATCTGCAAAAAGCATCCGATGATTTTGAACCACACCAATTAATTCTACAATTTCCACTTACTAATGTAAACTAATGTAAAAATGAAACACAACTAGAAAAAGATCTCCAAAGTTACCACAATAGCACATGTGAATTGTCTTTTCAAACTAAGAAACTTAATCAAAATTAAANTGTCTTTTCAAACTAAGAAACTTAATCAAAATTAAAAATGAAACACAACTAGAAAAAGATCTCCAAAGTTACCACAATAGCACATGTGAATTGTCCTTTCAAACTAAGAAACTTAATCAAAATTAGAAGAACCCTCCAATCTATACCGTCAACTTTAAAATGACACTCACCACTGAAAGACTTGCTCTTAAGTTTCAAGGTGTTTGAGGAACACATTTCTGGTTTGTCAGTTCAATGAAACTTCAAATTATGTGATGTTTGTAATGTAAGTGCGGGCCAATTTATAATACATTTCTGAAAGCATATGATTAAAATTTCTTATCTCGGGCCATTGGTGTGTTTCTGTTCAGATAATATTGATTCAAGTTATATTATTACCTAAAGTGATGCATTATATATCAGTCCACAAACTCTTCACATGAATTGCACAGCAAGAACATCTAAAACGGAATTCCTTTTAAAAATTCAAAAATTCCACTGATTTTAATACTATATTCAATTTTACTTATCAAATTGCATAACAAAATTTATTTATTTATTCATCTATTCTTGATATTGACTGAAGATACAGAGAAGATTTCAGGGAAGACCATATTATGATATTTTCGTAAGTAACAAAACCAAATTATGACCTACACGTACATTAGGGTTTGTTTCTTTTCTTTGAAGTAAAACATCTTTTTTAGCTTGTAATAGCATTTCTAGAATTTTCTGCATTTCACAAGTTGAAAATTACCATCATGACATTTGGCAAAAATCAATGGACAAAATGATGAGTGAGATACCTTTAGCAATAGATGTTCAATGCCAAATTTGCAATTTGCTCTTCTAACCGGCTTGCACTTTACCTTCTGAATTTTGAAGAGAGAGAGAGAGAGAGAGAGAGAGAGAGACTGAGATGGTGAATGAACATATATGATAAAGGAAAACTATAAATGGCATTTGCCTTTTTTTCACTTACTTGAGATATCTACATTTAAATGCACGATGATCTATTTTTAAGTATAAATAAGGTAAGGAATATATAGATTAATATRTATATATGTTTCTGTTTAGGTGCTTCTATGTGAAAAGAGAAAAACATAGATATTATTGAAACCAAAAATTGCACAAAAATAATAAAAGAAAAAAGACGCACATGTAATCTTTGTTATTCTGGATAATATCAGTATCACTAACGATTGTTGTTTCCATACACAAGTCCACTTGTCTAGATAGGATTCTTATCTATTAAAATCTCCATCTACTTGAAATTCCACACTTGTCACAGCATTATTAGGATTTCCATGTCCATTTATTTCATTCATAGTAGCAGAAGATATATTTTGCAGCATTTCAAAGCTTGAAAAGTCATATGAGATGTTCCGTAGCCACCTTCAACGTATTTTGTATCTAAATCTACCATGAAATAACACTCATTTTTCATGCACAGTTTCTTTTATTTCCACCTTCACAATTTGAACTGCATTTTTTCTTTTGAAAGTTGCTCAYATACAAAGGCCTTGAACAACAAAGGGATGTCTCACTCGCTATTAGCAACAGTTGGATCTTTTCAAATCACATGAATGGAAGTGCCCCGATGACGGTGCCTATTTCAGGAAAATTGTAAAGACCAAAGGTTTTTTTTGAATTTCTTATGGGCTTCAATAAATGTCTTGATGAGGTGTGTGATCGATTCCTTGGTGTCAAAACTCTACCAACACTTCAAGGGCATTTTCYGAAGTTCGTAGAGAAGAAAGTAGAGAACACGTTATGATGGCAAGATCAGATGGGCTTTCTACTCCCSAAGTCTCACCACTTGCTGCTCACRAGGATGACCCAGCAACTCCCAGTCCAATATCCTATGATGCCCAAGGTACTCCTCAAAGTCATAGAGACAACAAGCATGGTAGAGGAAGAACCTGGAGCGACCATTTCTGAAAGCTAGGCCACGTTAAAGAAAGCTATTGGAAAATACATGGAAAGCCATCAACTTGGAAGCCTAGCCGAACATCAGGCGACTATGAAAGTCAAGGAGATACTGCCTCTACAGAAAGGACTTTAAATCAAGTTCTATTAATCATGGATCAACTTGAGGTGCTTCAAAACCTGATCAGAAAGGCCCATCCACCTAACTCTCCTTCAATAATTCGCACAGGGGAATAGCAGATCGAGTTAATGACACTTTTGCCTTTCATGTTACTCAAACATCCTCATCCTCTTGGATTATAGACTCTGGCATTTCCGACTACATGATAGGTAATATTTTACTGTTTTCTTCTTACAACCAATGTCAGGATTATCATACTGTTCGTATAGTTGAAAGAACATGCTCTAAAGTACTGAAACTAGCATTATATGTCTCTCACAAACCATTACTCTCAAAACAATCCTATTTGTGCTAATSTTGATTGCTAGTTGGACAGAGATCAGAATTGTGAAACTAGGTTTTTGGCTAAATCTTGCAAATTTCAGGACTTTGATAGGGGAATATGATTGAAACTGCTGAACTTTGTGCGGGCTATATCTTCTCAATATCAATAAATCCCTAGTAAATATGAGATAGAGAGCTCTTCGTGGTAGTCCTTAATAATCAGCCTATTAGTAATCATAAGTCCTTTAGTCAGTCCAATAAGTATAGTACAATAATGATTTGGGACTACCGATTAGGTCATCCAAATTTCGGGTACCTTGAACGTTTATTTCCATCATTATTCAACAAGATAACTTCAAAATGTTTTAGATGTGAAATCTGCCAATTATCCAAACATACGCGAAATGTGTATTCACCATGACCATAAAAACCACCTCACCCTTTTTCTCTCATTCATGGAGATATCTAGGGCGCATACAAAAAAATCAAATATCATCGGGAYTCGGTGGTTCTCACTATTAGTTAATGATTATACAAGGTTAAATTGGACATTCTTATGAATGATAGTTTGAAACCAGTAAAATTTTCCAAACCCTTTAAACTATGATCAAGTTTTTGAAACCGATAATGCAAGGGCCTTCTTTAACTCTACTCTTGGTTCCTACCTACAATCCCATGGAATTGTCCATCAAAGTTCATGCGTAGACATGCCACAACAAATGGTTTAGCAAAATGCAATTGAAGTTGCTTGTTCCTTCTTATTCACATATAATGTCCCAAAAGATTCTGGGGTGAAGTTGTAGTCACTGCAACCTACCTCATAAACAGAATGCCATCACGTATCCTAAATTATAAAACTCCACTAAAAGCCCTTCTTTATATCTACCTTCACTCGCAGCTTGTGCCTCAAATCCCACTCAAGATATTTGGTTGCACAGCCTTTGTCCACATACACTCACAAGACGGAGATAAACTAACAAACTACAACATGAATCTTTCTTGGCTACTCTTCTAACATGAAAGGATAAAAATGCTATTCCCCCATACCAGGAAAATTTTCCACTCCATGGTTGTAACATTTTCTGAAGATAAACCAGACTATCCTAATTCATTAATTCATGGGTTGAACAAAGAGTATGAATCACAGAATTGGGACTGATTGCCCACTAACAATCTCACTCTCATAGTCTCTCCTACTCCATTAGTACAAAATCCTCTCAATGCTGGTCAGACAGCTATCCAAAGTTCTAATATACAAGTCATCAGTCTTAGCATCACTAGAACACCCAGAAACTGAATTTGAACGTACACTTAATGTTCCTGAGTCAAGTACATTAAATCCCACTTATATATTGAATAAAGAGCTTAAGGTCTACTCTAGGAGAAAAAAAAAAAATCCAGAAATTGTTCAACAACCACCTATACAAATTCAGCGGAACCAGGAGTCAGAACCTAAGTCCAATTAGTCTTGAATAACCMCAAGGTAAGGCAAAACTTAATTCGTAATTTTTAGTTGAGAAGGTGATAGACTGGGACTTAAATTTTGATATACCTATTGCTAAAAGGAAAGTAGTTCGCTCATATAAGATTTTGATATAACTATTGCTAAAAGGAAAGTAGTTCGCTCATATACGCAACACCCTCTTTGTAACTACATGACATATGCAAATCTCTCTTCTGATTTTAAAGCTTTTACCTCATCCCTCGATCAGATTCATATTCACAACACTGTACATGAAGATTAGCAAGTGCCAAAATGGAAAGGAGCCACCATAGAAAACATTCGGGCTCTCGAGAAAAATGGAACATGGATCCTCACCACTCTTCCACCTGGAAAATGCACTATTCGGTGCAAGTGAATATTTTTTGTCAAACATAAAACACAAGGTACCATTGAAAGGTTTAAGGCCCAATTGGTAGCCAAGGGCTTTACTCAATCCTATGCAATTGATTACCAGAAGACCTTTGCTCTAGTGGCCAAGCTACACWATTCGTGTTCTCTTATCTATTGCTGTAAAGTCAGAACTGGCCATTATTCCAACTTCATGTGAAGAACGCATTTATGAATGGAGACCTTGCAGAAGAAGTATACATGGAGATACGCCTAGCCTTGAGAGTGATTTCATGAGAAGCAAAGTGTACAAAGTCCACAAATCACTATATAGGTTTAAACAATCACATTGGGACTGGGTCAACAGATATACAAAGGTACTAAAATAAGATGGCCAATGTCATGCTGATCACACACTGTTTGTAAAGCACTCAACTYATGGTAAGATCATGGYATTGATTATATTTGTGAATGACATTGTACTTAGTGAACCAGGGAGATGAAATGGATCACCTTGAACACTTGTTGTCCAAAGAGTTTGAAATCAAGGACCTAGGATACCTAGATCAAATAAAGGAATCTCAGTCTCAAAGGAAATATGTTGAAAATCTTCTAAGGGAAACTAGGATGATTGAGTGTAAACCAGCTGAAACACCTATGGATCCTACTCCAAACTGGGAACTCAACTAGAAAAAAACCACTGACAAAGGGACATACCAAACATTTGTGGGTAAGTGAATCAATTTAATTCATACCCGTCCAGACATAAGCTTTATTGTTAGTTTTGTCAGCCAATTCTTGAACAATCCCTTCAAGAAGCATATTGAAACTGTCTACAGAATCCAAATTAGGCAAGGTCTTTTGGAGTATACACAAATGAAAATTATGCAAGATCTCCTACTGATCGTAAATCAACTCCTACCTACTGCTCATATATGGGTAATCTGATCATATGGTGCGTAAGAAGCAACAAGTTGTTGCCTGCAGCGGTGCTGTGGCTGAATTTCAAGCCTTAGCTTATGGGATTTGTCAAGGGATATAGCTTAAATGACTTCCCGCGGAACTTAGAATGAATATGAATGGACCTACAGAGATGTCGTGTGATAATCAATCAGCCATAGCCAAWGCAGAGAACCCAGTCCACCATGATAGACGAAAGCACGTTGAGATAGACCAGCACTTCATCAACAAGAAGATTGAAAGCAAGCAGTTTCTCCAAGATAGGTTCCTTCTCAATTCGAACAAGCTGTATATTAACCAAAGCTCTTCATTGTTCTAACTTCAATGAACTGAATACTAAACTTTGTTTGACAAGCACTTAGCGTCCAGCTTGTTGGGGAGTGTAGAAAATCAAGCTAGACGATTGGAAATTATGTACTTCCTGTAAATTAGGGAATGATGATTTGTGTAGCAAATGTTTTGAAGTAAAATGAGGTTTATTTACAGTTATAATTATCCTAGGATATCTTACCTTAGTTAGCTTATACAAATTCCTAATTTCGAGGATTAGATTGACAAACCTTTCTGTATATATGTACATGGTCTATTACCAATTAGAATATAGAAAATTCTCCTCAAACTTCTACAAATCCCATTTGAACGCTTGAGTTTGATTTCTTCATCTACCATGTCTTTCACGCTTTAACCAAATTTCTAGGAAATTTCAGAATGTAAGAACATTTAATGTGGTTTTGCCCTACTGCTAAAGCCATTATAGAATTTAAATGAAACTTCATGTCGTAGAGAAGATAAACGTCCATTGACATAGCAAATTTTAAAGTCTGTAAAATCTCAATTAATAGATGGTCAATTATATATGTTCTTTGATACAAGTAAAAGTGCGTTTATTATGGCAAAAGAAAAAAGAGAATTCAAAATTTCAACCCAGCTTTGAAGTCATTATCCACTTCAATTACATAATTTAGTCGGAATTAGTAAACTTTGATTGTGCAATGACTTATTGCCCCAAAACAACAAAGATTCAGAAGAAAACATTAATATGTAGATTTTATCTAATTGCTATTATTATTCAAAATATAGGAATGCAAGATCTAGGTTAGTTTACTTATGTAACTTCAGATATATATTAGAGATGGGAATTAATAGAGGTTAAGGGAGTAGGAATTTATGTCTGAATATCCTAAATGGATCATATATCGGTGAAACATTAACCCCAATCTGAGTTGACCAAAAGAAAAGGAATTTAAGTCCATTTACTCATGTAGCATTGTAGGATCACAACAAAATAAGTCACTCCAATTGAAATATTATTTATTCATGATTATGAGTTGTAAATATTATTTAACTTAAGATGCTGAATCACAAAAATAACAAACTTACTTCAGGGTAGAATATAAAATCAGTAAGCCTTTATATAAAATCCAGGACAGGCATTCCATGCATTTGCACAAAGCGTTCGATGATTTCCACCACACCAATTAAATCAAAATTCTGAACTCACTAATGTAAACACAAAATATAACTAAAAAAAGATCTGCAAAGTTACCAAAATAACATATATGAATATTCCTTTCAAATTAAGAAATTTAATCAATATTAGAAGAACCCTCCTATCTCTACCGTTAGCTTTCAATTGACATTCACCACCATAAGACTTGCTCTTCTATTTCGAGGTGTCTGAGGAACACATCTCTGGTTTGTCAGCTCGATGAAACTATGAACTTTGTGATTTGTAATGTAAGTGCGGGATTATTATATTGCGCTTCTGGAGAGAAGAAACGAAGTACATACTGAGATTTTCTTCTCTTGGGCCATTTGTGTCACTCCGTTTAGATAATCTTGATTAAATTTCTATTACTACATGAAATGATACATTCTGCATTAGTCCATGATGCTCGAATGAAGCAAGAGAAAACAGCCCATGGACAAATCTTCACATGCATTGCACAACAAAGAACAATTAAATCGAATTTCTTTTTGAAAATTCAAAAATTTCACTGTTTTTAGTACCATGCGTAGATTTACTTATCAAGTTGCATACAAAATTTATTGATTTATTCAACATCTTGTATTGAATTTTGTAAAGATCCAGTGAATATTTCAGTGATGACCATGCTATGATTCTTTTTGTATCTAACTAAACTAAATAAAACAATCTTTTTTCTTGTGAATAGCATTTATAGACTTTGTTGCGTTCCACAAATTGAAAATTACCATCATTAAATATTTTGAAAAAGTCAAGGGAAAAATGATGACTAAGTACCTTTAGCTATGTATGTTCAAYGCCAAATTTGAGATTTTGTTTCTAACCGATTCACACTTTACCTTGTGAAATTTCATAGAGAGAGGAAGATAGTGAATGACCATAAAAGATAAAGGAAAACTATAAATGGCATTTGTCAAATTTTCACTTACTTGAAATACTGTATGCAGCAGGACCATCTTAAGTACAAATAAGGCATGTATTATATAGATAAATATGTATGCATGTATGTATTTGTACGTCTGCATGTACGTGTAAAGAAAAACATACACATATTATTGAAACAAAATCTTGCACAAAAATAATAAGCCAAAAAAGGATCAACAGTAAATCCAGTGATTACCTTCATCCCCATGAAATTCTTCTCGATCTCTCGACCCCTTCAGTCCCAACCATATCCTATTAGCTCCTTTCATGTTTATATCTTTGTACAAGTGCCTTCTAGCCAATATAAAATTCAATATAAGTAACTTTAATGTTGGGTGATCAACCCAATCTTATATGAGTAAACTTTAGTGCAGGATTTCCCAGCTACCATTGAAGGAAACATTGCGAATACAAAATATTGTTTGATTCAAATTGAGAATAGCAAAGCTTTAGCACATGACAAATATTTTAACATAAGATGAACAAGAAAGTGACTCACTAAAATTCTTCTGCAACTCTAAGGGCACTGAATCAAATTATTGCTGATCCTCTTTCAACTCTAGGGGCGGTTGGACACATTTGCTAAGTTATCACCCTTTACACAATTATCAGAAAGTTTTACAAAAACAGCCACTGAGGGAAGATCAATGGAGAGGCCATCATAGGTAAAACTTTATCACATTCAAGTTAAACATTACGCATGGGTTGCGAATCCTTGTTATTCTTGAAAATATCAATATTACTGGCGATTGTTGTTTCCATACATAAGTCCACTGCTCAATAGGATTCTTATATACTAAATCCTCCTCTGCATAAAATTCCAAACTTGTCTCAGCATTATCCAGATWACCATGTCCATTTATTTCATTCTCAGTAACACAGAATTTTGTTTTCCACATTTCAAAGCTTGAAAAGTGATATGAACATGTTTTATAGTCGCTTTCAACATCTGCATCTCAATCTACCACCAAATAAAACTCATTGTCCATGCATAGTAGCTTTTTATTTCCACCTTCACAATGTGAACAACATTATGCTTGAGAGTTGGGCTTTAGCCTAATCGCATGAGCAGTTTCTTTCTCATGTATCCTTCCAAGTCATATCAAACGGTTTATTCTAAGCGGCTATGATTTCGCTACTTCAAGCTCTTATAGATAGCTTATGTCTTCTAACATCATTTAGTTGCTCTCATCCAAAGGCTGAACAACAAAATGCCATCTCTTGATGTAATTAACAATAAAAAAATGTCCAACCTTTGAGTCCTTATCAACTGAAAACTTATGCTATCTGCTACGAAAAGTGAGAAATTTCTTGTAATGTGATAATGTTACAGTCCATCAAATCCCATTTGATTCCTTTGGCTTGATTTCTTGATCTACCAAGTCTTTCACTGTAAGCAAATTCGGGAGGCAAATTATTGAAATTCCTGAATGTAGGAATATGTAATGTTTTTCTACCAGCGTTAAAGCTATTAGGGAATTTAAATGAAACTACATGTAGTAGAAAAGATAAAGTTGCACGTGACATAGAAAAATTTAAAGTCAAGTGTAATCTCAATTGGTAGATGGTCAATTATGTTATTTCATACAAGTAAAAGTGCATTTATGATGGCAAAAAGAATTCAAAATTTTGACCCAGCCCTGAAGTCATTATCCACTTCAATTACATATTTTAGTCCAAGCTAGTAAACTTTGATTGAATAATTCCCTATTACCGCTGGTTACATGTAGATTTCCGGCAAAAAGCAATAGGTTTTGTTTGATAATTAAAGATAATTCCTTGCACTGCACCATAGGGGAGCAATCATAATGTAAGACACATGTGAAAAAGAGCCAAAAGAGGCCCAAAGAGTCAAGATACGCATCAAATACTAAGGGAACACAAAAACATCTCAAAAGAACTAGGCTTGTACATACAAATTTCCTTGCACCGAAACAACAAAAGGCTACGATAACTAAAGTTAAACCTATAAAGTGGTACCTTCACATATTTAAATATCTTTCGAATACAAATCCTTTATAGTGTAACATTCTTTTTGTTTTTAAACTCAAGATAACATTTTCTATAATCAATTTGTCATTATGTATTGCACATTATCAATAAATTTTTCCAGGGAGAACATATGTAGTCATAATAATTCAAGAAGAATCTTAATGTAAAATATACATCAAAACAAATTTAAGGAACACTACTCATTGTTCGCTAGTGCACAGTCAAGCTAAAGAAAGTAAAATAATAGATYTTCACATTAGAAACAGCAATTTAAAAGAAATCATTAATACTTAAGATTTTATTGTAGAGCAATTATTATTTAAAATGTACGAATGCAAGATCTAGGTTCAGTTTATTTACATATATAACTCCAGATATATGCTCAAGATGGGGGTCAATGGAGGTTAAGGGATTTGAAATTTGAGTTAGAATACATTAAATGGACCGTATATCAATGAAACATTGGCCCCAACCAGAATTGACCAAATAAAAGGAATTCGAGTCCATTTACTTACGAACCATCATAGGATCAAAATAAAATAAATCCCTCCAATTAAAATCCTATGAATTCATGATTATGAATTGTAGATATTCGTTAACTTAACAATGCTAAGNCATAGGATCAAAATAAAATAAATCCCTCCAATTAAAATCCTATGAATTCATGATTATGAATTGTAGATATTCGTTAACTTAACAATGCTAAGTGACAAAAATAATGAACAAACTTCACCATAGAATGTCACCCTTTACATAATTATCAAAAAATCTTACAAAAGCAGCAACTGACGGAAGATCATTGAAGAGGCCTTCATAGTGAACATTATCACACTCAAGTTACACATTACTTATGGGTCCCRAATCTTTACTATTCTTGATAATAGTATTAGTATTACTGGCGATTGCTAATTCAATACATAAATCCACTGTTTCAGTGGGATTCTTATATACTAAATCCCCATCTACTTGGATCCAAACTTGTCTTAGCATTATCAGGACTTCCAAGTCCGTTTATTTCATTCTCTGTAGCATAGCATATATTTTACAGCATTTCAAAGCTTGCAAAGTCATAAAAGCATGTTTTATAGTCATTTTCAACATATCCTGCATCTCAATCTACCATCAAATAAAACTTATTGTCAATGCACAAYTGCCTCTTATTTCCACCTTCACAATTTGAACAGCACTATCTTATTTCCASCTTCACAATTTTAGCCTGATTGCATGAGCAGTTTCTTTCTCTTGCATCCTTGCACGTTGTATCAAATGGTTCAACCTAAGCAGCTAAAATTTTCCTACTTTGAGCCCATACTTASTAACATCATTTAGTTGCTCACATCCAAAGGCTTTGAACAACAAAGTGACGTCTCTTGATGGTATTAACTATAAAAAAATGTCTCACTTTTCAGTCCTTATTAACTGAAAACTTCTACTATCCCCTATGAAAGGCGAGAAATTTCTTGTAATATGATAATGTTACAATCCATCAAATCTAGGCAAATTGTTGAAATTTTRGAATATAGGAATATGTAATGTTTTCTTGCCATACTGCTAAAGCAATTATGGGTAAATGAAACTAAATGTAGTAGAGAAGATAAAGATGCATCGACATAGAAAATTTTAAAGTCAAGTTCAATCTCAATTAGTAGATGGTCGATTATGTTATTTGATAAAAGTAAAAGTGCATTTTTGATGGCAAAAAAATTTGAAATTTCAACCCGGCCCTCAAGTCATTATCCACTTTCATTACATAATTTATTCTGAGTTAGGAAACTTTGATTGAATAATGGCTTAATACTGCTAGTTACATTTAGCTTTCCAGCAGAAAAAGATAAGTTTGTTTGATAAATAAAGTTAGCTCCTTGCATAAATATTGCACCATAGGGGAGCACTCATAATACAAGACAAATATGAAAACGAGCCAAAAAAGGCCCAAAGAGTCAAGATATACATCAAATATTGAGGGAACCCAAAAACATCTTAAAAGAACTAGGTTTGTACATACATATTTCCTCGTACCGAAACAAACAAAAGGCTAATGCAATTAAAATTAAGCCTATATAGTGGTACCTTCACATCTTTAAATGTCCTTCGAATACAAATCCTCTTATAAAACAACATTTTTTTAATTTTTAAACTTAAAATAATATTTTTTATATTCAAATTGTTATCAGGTATTGCACATTATCGATAAATTTCTCCAAGGAGAATTTAATAGTAATAATAATTCAAGAAGAAAGTTAATACATAATATACTTCAAAACAAATTTAGGGAACACTACTCAGCTGTTTCCTAGTGCACAGTCAAGCTAAGTAAACTAAAATATTAGATTTTCACATTAAAAACAAAAATTTAGAAGAAACTATTGACACGTAGATTTTAGGGCTATTTTATTCAAAATATAGGAATTCAATATCTAGGTTTAGTTTATTTACATATATAACTCCAGATATATGTTTGAGATGAGTTCAATGGAGATTAGGGGAGTTGAAATTTAAATTAGAATACCCTAGATGGATCATATATCAGCCAAGCATTAGCCCTAATCTAAATTGACGAAATGCAAAGGAATTCGAGTTCATTTACTCATGTAGCATCATAGGATCAGAACAAAATAAATCCCTCCAATTGTCTAATGAATTCATGACTATGAATGGTAGATATTGATTAACTTAATGATACTAAGTGACAAAAATAACAAATGAACTTCATGGTAGAATATCAAATTAGTAAACCTATAATATAAATTGCTTTACAAGCATTCCATGCATCAGCACAAAGCATCCAGTGATTTTGCACCATACCAAATAATACCACATTCTCCACTCTCTAATGTAAAAAAGAAACATAACTAGAAAAGGATGTGCAAAGTTACCACAATATCACATGCGAATTGCCCTTTCAAAACTAAAGAAATTTAATCAATATTAGAAGAACCCTCCTCTCTATACCATCAATTTTCAAGGTGTTTGAGGAACATATCTTTGGTTTGCCAGTTCAATAAAACTGTGAATTTTATGATGTGTGTAATGTAATTGAGGGATTATTTACATTATTGCACTTCTAGAGAGAAGAAACAAATTAGATGATTAGATTTTCTTATCTTGGTCCATTTTTGCGCTTCTTTTTAGATAATATTGATTAAACTTCCATTACTACATTAAGTGATACAGYTTACATTACTCCACAATGCTCRAATGAAGCAACTCATAAYCGCCCACAAATAGATCTTCACATACGTTGCACACCAAAATAAAGTTAAACTGGATTTCTTTTTGAAATTTTAGAATTTCACTAATTTTAATATCATGTGCAAATTTAGTTATCAAATTGCATAATAAAATTTATTTATTTACTCAACTCATCTTGATATTGAAATTTTGTGACAATTTAGTGAATATTCAGGGAGAACAATATTATGATTCTTTTGGTAATTAACAAAACCAAATTATGACCTATATATACATTAGGGTTTGTTTTTCATTTATTTGAAGACTTTCATATAAAACAATAGTTTTTCCTTGTGAATAGCATTTCTAGACTTTTTTGCGTTTCACAAATTGCAAATTATCATCCTGACATATTTCGTACAAATCAATGGAAAAATGACCAGTAAGGTACTTTTACCATAGATGTTCAATGCCAAATTTGCAATTTGCTCTTCTAACTCATTTGTACTTTACCTTTTGAAATTTGAGAGAGACAGAGACARAGACAGAGACAAAGAGATGGAGATGGTCAATGAACATAAAAGATAAAGAAAAACTATAAATGGCATTTGCTAATTTTTCACTTACTTGAGATACTTACCGTTAAATGCACTAGGACCTTCTATTAAGTGTAAATAAGCCATGTAATATATAGTGTGTATATATATATATATATACGCACATATATATGTATGTATCTATGTATGTATTTGTATGTGTGCATATATGTGCAAAGCAAACATGCACATATTATTGAAACCAAAACTTGCTACAAAAAAAAAAAAAAAAACTCAATATTATATCCGGTTATTACCTTCATCTCCACAAAAATCTCCTTGATCCCTTGATCTCCCTTCAATGCCTCTCATATCCTGTTAGCCCCCTTTCATGTTTATATCATTGTACGAGCGTCTTCTAGCCTATTTTAACTTTATATAGTAACCTTAATGGTGGGATATCAACCAAATCATATATTACTAAACTCTAGTACAGGAGTTGCCTACTACCAGTGAACAAAACATTGCTAATACAAAACATTGTTTGATTGAAAGGAAGAACAACAAAGCTTCAGCACGCAACGAATATTTGAACATAAAATGAACATGAAAGTGGCTCACTTAAATTTCTTTTGCTGTTCTTAGGACRCTGAATCAAATTACTATTGCTCCTCTTTCAACGTTAGGGTTGGCTGGCCACATTTGATAAGTTATCACCCTTTACACAATTTTCAAAAACTCCAACAAAAGCAGCAGTCGGAGRAAGATTGGTGTACAGACCATCTTATTGAACTTTAGCACATATAAGTTACACATTATTTTTTTGGTCTTGAATCTTTGTTATTCTTGACAATATCAGTATTACTAGCAATTGATGTTTCCATACACAAGTCCACTGTTTTAATAGCATTCTTATTTACTAAATTTCTATTTGCTTGAAATTCCACACTTGTCTTAGAATTATCAAGAATATCATATCCATTTATTTCATTATTAGTAGTAGAGCATATATTTTGCTGTATTTCAAAGCTTGAAAGTCATATAAGCATGTTCTATAATCACTTTCAACATATCCTGCATTTGGATCTACCATCAAATAAAAATCATTGCCATGCACAATGGCTTTTTATTTCCTCCTTCACAATTTGAAGTGCAGTTTGTCCTTGAAAGGTGGATTGTAGCTGAACTGGTTGACCACTTCTTTTTTCTTGCCTCTTTCCAAGTTGTATCAAATGGTTTTTATTCTGAGCAGCTATGTTTTCGCTATTTCGAGCTGTTATAACTTGCTTATGTTTTTTGACATCCTTGAACAATAAAGTTACCTATCTTGATGGAATTAACTATAAAAAATTGTCCCAATTTTAGGTCCTTATCAACTGAGAATTCATACTACCCCTATGAAAAGAGAGAAAGTTCTTGTAATATGATAACATTAAAGTTCAACAAATTCTATTTGAATCCTCARGTTTGATTTCTTGATCTACTAAGTTTACAACACTCTAAGCAAATTTAGGTGGCAAACTGTTGAAATTTCTGAATGTAGAAATGTTTGATGTTTTTACACTACTGCTAAAGCCAATGTGGAACTTAGTGAAACTTCATGTAGTAGAGAAGATAAAGTGAGGTATATTATCAATTAGTAGATGATCAATTAAGTATTTGATATAAGAAAAATAGCTTATGTGATGGCAAAAAAGCTTTCAAAACTTCGACCCAAACCCGAAGTCATTATCCACTTCAATTACATACTTTACTCTAAGCTAGTAAACTTGGATTTATTAATGCCTTATTACCGCTATTTAACATCAAGTTTTCCGACAAAACAACAATAATGTTTTTTTTATAAATAAAGATAGTTTCTTGCACAAATATTGCACTATAGGGGTACATTATAATACAAGACCAAATATACATCAAATACTGAGGCTAAGGCAACTTAAATGTGATAACTTGACATCTTTAAATGTCCTTCCAATACAAATCCTTTACAATGGAACCCTTTTTTTTTTTTTTTCTTAAACTCAAAATAACGTTCTATATGACCAGCTTCTATTACGTGTAACACATTATCGATAAATTTCTTGGGGAGAACATTAATAGTATTAATAATTCAATAAGAACCTTATTGTATAATATACTTCAAAACACCTTTAGAGAACTCTACATCATGTTTTACTAGTGCACTGTCAATTTAAATAATCTAAAATAATACATTTTCACATAAGCACAACAATTTAAAAGAAACAAATACTAAGAAATCTTATCATAGAGCAATTATTCTAAAAATTATAGGAATGCAAGATCTAACTTCAATCTAAATATATAACTCAAGATATTTGCTCGAAATGAGGAACAATAGAGGTTAGGGGCCTTGAGATTTATGTTAGAATACCTTATATCGATCATATATTGGTGAAACATTGGCCCCAATCTGAATTTACCAAAATGAAAAGGAACTTGAGTCCATTTATTCATGTACCATCATCCTTCTAATTGAATCCTATGATCTCATGATTATGAGTTGTAGGTATTCCTTAATTTAATGATGCTAAATGACAAAAATAAGAAATGAACTTCATGGTAAAATATCAAATTAGTAAACCTTTAATATAAAATTCCTCAGAAGCATTACATGCATGTGCGCAATGGCTCTGGTGGTTTCGCATGACACCAAATGAATTCCACATTTCTCCATTGACTAATGGAAAAACAAAAAACAACCAGAAAATATAAAACTATGCAATGTTACCATAATAGCACATCTGCATTTTCTTTTCCAACTAGCATTCTATCAACTGGTACAATTATATTGTTGATAAAATTTTGAATACTACCTTAATTGAYATATTCCGCATTGTATCATCAAGAAAAGACAGAACCGTTACTTGCCTATTTTTCACTTACCTGAGATATGAATAATTAAATGCACTAGGACCTTTGTTTGATTATAAATAATGTTTGTAATATATCGATATTTTGTGTATATATGATATATAATTGTATGTGTGCATATATGTGCAAAGACAAACRCACATTATCTAAACCAAAACTTTCACAAAAATAGTAACAAAAATAGTTTCATATTATGCCCGTCGATTACCTTGATCGCAATGAAATTCTCCTTAATCTCTTGTTCCTTTAAATGCCCACCAAACCCTGTTAGCCTCTTTCATACTTATATCTTTGTAAGAGCGCCTTCTAGCCTATTTCAATTGATCAACCCAATGTTACRTAAGTAAATTATGGTCCAGGAGTTCCGTGCTACCAATGAAGGAAGCATTGCCAAACACAGAATTTTGTTTGATTCAAACAAAGAAAACAAACATTAATCAAGTTCCTAATAATTCCATTATCGCATTCCTTTGGCTTAACCATTAATGCAAGCAAAAGCAATCACAAATCTCRATTTTAAGGAGTAAACAGAAACAATACAATGACCAGAAAACTCCCAGTGTAAAGCAAATGATTTATGCAAATTAAGTAATCAATTTCCAAGTAACAGAAGTAGTGTTTGATCATCCAGTCCACAATGAGCAGTATTAAATGTTTTAATCAACAATTGAGTTGTAGATGGAATTAGGTCATTTGTGGGAAAATGATCTAAAACAAATGAATGGCTTTATATCGACAGGAATAAATCCCATTTCAGGTTTAAGATTACAACACAGCAAGGTCAAAACAGTGAGTTTAGTGTAATCTGTCCAAAACTTACCACTATTGGGGTTCTAGCTTATATCTTGGTGTACACTAGGGAAAATCTAACCATATGGGTCTTATTCTTTTCCTAAGACAACAAGAATTCAACCTTATAGCGCAATATCTGTAGATGTGTGGCTATGTACCAGATTTTACAGTACAACAGCTAGGTTGCGGCGGGGAATGCTAATCGGATTGCGTCTAACTAATTTGATCATATCATAAATTCCACTAACCTAAATTGAGTGAAACCACTCTTAAAATGTTTCTAAGACTATATGCTTTTACACCGTATATTACCCTCATAATTTAGGCACACTGTTAGGTCATACTCAATCCAATTTAGCCACACGGTTAGGTCATAATCAACCCAAGATAGTAGGTAAAATTGTGCTTGGGTAAACAGTCCATCAATTTTTTCAAAATGCTATAATCATCATCTATATCTTTTTTGTATCCTAAGAACCAAAGCTATAATTTATTGTAATCAAATCCTAGTTTCTAGGGTTCATTAGGTAACTTCTGACCAAAAACAGGGCAGAACATGAATCTAACAAAATTCCAGAAAACGTGTACTTTAATTCTCTTACAATCATATGATAATTATAAGACTATATTGTCATGCAATTCTCATCAATTTGCAACCTCATAGTAATTGAAAACAATAGTCATGCTAGATGTCCCAAAGCCTAATTGGTATTCATGCAAAAACGCCACTAAAGCTGAATATSTAAAGGCTAAATCTTTTTCAATGAACTTATTTACAATTAGAATATATCGTCAAACTCAATCATTATTAAACCAACTAAGCTGCAAATTAACTAAAGCATGCCATTCCACTAAAGAGAAAATAATTGTAACCTTGAAACAGAAGAAAAATGAAGCCTTGAGAAGGAAATTCAACAATCTTTGTATGCTGTCCAAGAATTCATACAAATGGAAGGAGAAGAAAGGACCAAGTTCAGTCATGGGAGCACAAAAGATGGAAAGAATTGAACTAAAAAGTAATGGAAGAATTTACCTTTCTTGGAGGACTAAGGGTTGTCGGAGAGGTGGTGGAAGTGGGTGCTGCTGGTGAAACTTTGGCGGTGTGAGGGTATGAGAGTGCCAAGAGGGATAGGTGAGTTGAGGTGAGGAAAATGTTTTGCTAGGGAGTAAAGGTGTAGCCGGCTAGGGGAGGGGGTTTATAGGAGTGAATGACTTGGAGAGGGAATATTAATTAGTCTCCAAGAAAAAGAATTGGTTACTTCGAAATCAAGTACAATAAGAGCTTCAATATGAAGCTTTCAAAATGGATAAAATTGAAGGAATTATAGGGGGAGAATTGGGTAGGGGAAAGATTAGGGGGCAATAAAAGGAATCTTGATAAAATAATAGGGACCAATTAATATCCATGCATGTAGGTTTGGGCTTTAGCTAATGCAAGAAAATGAATTGACATGCAAGCTTGGGAATAAGGGAAATCAGTCATGGAAGAGAGAATGGTAAAAGAGGATCCAAATTTTTAAGATCTTGAAGACAAGGATCTTGCATGATCTTTTGTTTTTATATGTAAAAGTAAGAATAAAACCTCATTAGATAGGACAAAAAAACATGCAAAAKTTTTAAGATTGGCAAGCATGCACATATTAAGTTTATTGTGCCATAAAATAGAATTGAAATGCCTAAGAGCAAGGGTGAATTAAGACTAAACAATAATTTATGTCCTTAATCCAAAATATCAACAATAGAAGYGATGATCAACAAGTGATTAGCTATAACAATGATCAATTCAGGGTAATGCAATAATAAATAAGTTTTAACAAGCTAGATACTTCAATAAAGCCTACGCTTGAGAATTCACTATTCAAGATGATTCAATTTATGCAATAAGAGTAAAATGAAAGTGAATCAAAATAAGGATATGCAATATGAAGTGAAAAGATAACAAGAGGCAAGATAAAGTTTATAGTGGTTCGACTTCAACAAGTCTACATCCACTACCTAAGATTCCCCCTAGGATTTCAAAATTTCACTATATACTTGTGTAAATTCACAAAGATTACACAATACCAGTTGGTATCTCATAGCCTAACCAACCTCAAGACTTAGAGAGAAACACCTAACCTAGTGTTTTACCAAATAAACCTCTCAACAATGCTAAAAGATGATAAGCCAAACAATAACTCACCTAAGTTGGATGAGTCTTACAATGATAGCTCGAAATTCAACCCCTTGGAGGATAGATGTTACAACTTAAAGCTCTAATCAGTCATTTGAAATAACTTGAATAAGAGAAATAAAGCTCGATGTATAAAACTATTGTAAAGCAAAGTTTTGTTTATTAGATCAATAACTCAATATTTTCCGAGCAATTCATAGATTTTTAAAGCTTAAAAAATTAGTATATATAGTGTGAAAAAGAAAGCTTATTGAAAGAGTTGTTGAACTAGCTGTTAGACACATTTTTTCTGAAAATCCCGATTGCACGGACTCACTGCAGCATCCGTACAACATTCCATGGTACCGTCCTTGATATTTTGCAACCTTCTAAGAGGTCACGTACGGTACCTACCGTTTGTGGCTCGATCTGTAGCTTAGAGTTGGCTAAGGATGGTACACACCATTTATAGCATGCGTCCTATGCCGTTAAAGTGATAAACATGAGCTCAAAAAGGAACACAATGCAATGGTATAAAAGGCTAGTATTTTTTGAAACTTGTTTGTAATGTCAAATAGATTTGTAGAGAGATTTGAAAACACTCTTAAGAGCATTATAACCTTASATAAATTATTCAAAGTGAGTAGACACAATAATGAAAGAAATACTAAACCTTCGCTATCTAGAGACTAATCTAATGTCCTTTAAGTCTTCAAAAGTTGCTGAATCTTCAATCGGCATATGACTTTAGGATCTTTAATTCTTCCTTGTGAATCAAATGATATGAAGTCCAATATTGTTGTTGAACATCCTAAATATAAGATTAACTCACAAAAATCATTAGTGACTTCCAAAGTTTTGTTATTGTTAAAATACGAGTTGATTGTAATTAGCCTAATAACTTTAACACTCTCCCCCATTTTTATGTCAAAAAAACACAGTATAAAGTGTATAAAGAGTAGAAAGAGTTACCAAAAGAGTATCAAGATGAAATATAAATCAATGCAAGTTAATAAGGGTTTAAGGGATTAGGAAATAAGGAATGACAGCTCCCCCTTAGTATAACTCCCCCTTACTAAAAGTATCTAGTCTYGTTTGCAATATATTGTGCATGATGCCATCAATTAAAAGCAATATCAGATATTCTGAACAAATGGCAATAGAAAAGCATATACCATAGCAATAGGCTTCTTCTCTGATTTTCTTAGTCATCAAACAAGGATAGGGAAAGGGCACTCAACCCTTGAAATTTGGTTACCAATACTCACTGACCATTCAAAGAACACAAGGAAAGCATTAAGTAAAGGTAAACATCTCAATATTCCAAAAACAAGAAAGTTAATATATCAAAACATAACATAATGTCATAGATTTATAATCGATAATCCAAAATACATAAAGTAGAAATCAGAGAACATAGAAATCCATAAACAAGCATAACCATCTTGTCCATTACAAGAGAAATCCATCAATAAAAGTAAAAAATAAAGAAAAATATCCTAGTCTACTCATCATCATTTTCATCATCTTCTCGTGGAGGATGGCTTAGGGAGGCTTAGTTCATGAATGCATGGAGTTGTGCTTGCAACTCTAAGAGTTGTGTACCAAAGCTGTCCAACCTACTATTGATTGAATGCACGGATAATATCATCTCAGTATGGTGTTAATGGAGTAAGTTGCGGGATGCACCAATGTGCCTCAATGCACTTTGATCATTCTCATATTTGCTTCGTATCTCTTGGGCTCGAGTATCATTTTCTTGTAGAGAAACTTCTTCTTGAGCATCCATGTTATCATCTTCATCTAGGTTTTTACTTGAATCCAGTTCTTCAACAAAATTTGGAAGAACTCCAATCTTCTTGAGGTTTGAACATTGAAGTTCTTCAATGGAAAGGAATGAAGGGATGGTATCTAAAGGTATATTAAAATAATTGAAGATATGAGATAAAATGCACGCATAAGGACATTTCTACAACTTCTATCCTTAGCTTGTTTCATTTCCACCATATAGTATCCTGAAGGTTGATTTGAGTGTCTAGGATAAGATTGTAAGTAATGAATATGACACTCTAGGTAAGTTGAGTCCTATGATGTGAGAATGCAATTCTTAACAATGCTGTAGAGAACTCTATGAGGGTTGGGAAATCGACTCGCTAAAGCCCCTTGGGTTTTACTAATCATTCTACCTCTTAGAAAAAATTCACAAAACCTCCTTAAATCAAAATTWTCTTYGGGCSAAGCATTCTGATGTGATCTATAGCATGCAGCTCTGTTGGGAACATCTAGAATGGAATTGATGACATTTTGAGTGATTTGCATGTTTCTGCCATTTACCTATTGGTCAATCTAGCATAAGTAATATTGGAGGATGCATTGGCATATAATACACAAATAAAAGAAGGATAAATGTTGTTTGCAAAGTAAGAATATACATCCAACCTTGATTTCTAAGCCTATTAATCACCCATTCAAATGCTCTAATATCTTCAACAATAATATTTTTCCCATTGGCAATGATTCTAGGTTTACCTATGATTGCAGTGTAGAGTGTTTTTGCCACCTCATTGATGAAGATATGATCTCTTCCCTATTCATTGGATTGACATCTACCTTGGCTTCTTCCTCTTCCTCTTCCTCTAGTGTTGGGTGCTCTTGCACCTCTTAAGAGAGTCTTTGTCTCTGCCATTGAGAGTTTGATAATGTGGTGATTGAGTAGAAAAAGTGTGAATGATGAAATATTTGTAAAAATTTGAAGTATTAGGAGAAGATTTTTGAGTTTGAGAGAGTTGTAAGAGAGATAGACAGGAGAAAATGAAATTGAGGCAAATGTATAGGTTTTAAAGTTGAACCCTTGGCTAAATTTGTGCCCTATGGAAGCATGTTGCATCCATGTAGCATTCGTCTTACTACTATCTGATCATGGATGATACCTATGGATGGTATTTAGCGTTAGTGAGTCCCAATGCTGCTTTCGTGTGACCCTTTTGCTTAGAAGAATGAGGTCTTTTCTACCACTATCGATATGCAAACCACATTCACACATAATGCATCATATTAATGATAATTAATTTCATCATTTAAGGAAAATTACAAAGAGATAAAGAATTAATCAATCAAAGCTTAATCTTGAAATCSAGTAATTCCCAAGAAATGTCTAAGATAGCAAAATCTCTCCTCGGCTAATAGCTTGCTAAAGAAATCAGCAATTTGACTGTTTGTGCTTATAAATTCTAAATGAATATCTGTTTTTGCCACGTAATATCTAAGAAACTGATGTTTGATCTCAAATGTTTGTATCTAGAGTGTTGGATAGGATTTTTGGTAAAATTGATAGCACTAGTTATTACAAAGAATAGGTATGACTTTGAACTTTAGACCAAAGTCAAGAAGGGTATGTTTCATCCAATGAATTCTGGTACAACAACTACCCGCTACTATACATTCAGCTTCCACCATTGAAAGAGAAACATAAGCTTGTTTCTTACTATACCATGAAGCGAGCGAGTGTCCTTGGAAATGACAATTGTCACTAGTACTTTTATGTTCCATTCTACATTAGGCATAGTCAGAATTGGTGTATCCTATGAATTCTAAGATCTTGGTTCAACGATACCATAACCAATATCACAAGTGCCATTCAAATATCTAAAAATACATTTAACAACACGAAAATGAGAATCTTTAGGACAAGATTGAAATCAAGCACACAAACATACGACAAACATAATATGGGGTCTACTAGCCGTCATACATAGTAAACTATCAATCATGCCTCTATAAAGAGATTCATTTACAGATTTACAATTTTCATCTTTATCAAGTTTCAAAGTGGTGTTACAAGGAGTGCCTATCTCTTTAGCATCTACAAACCTCTTAAGCAATTCTTTAGCAGGTGGATTTATAAGAATTACTTCATTAGTTTGTTTGATTTTCAAGCCCAAAAAGAAGTTAAATTCACCCATCATGCTCATCTCGAATTCATTTTGCATAATTTCAGAATAATCACTACATAACCATTCTTTTGTAGCACCAAAGATAATGTCATCCACATAAATTTGCACAAGCAGAATATCATTAAGGTCATGTGTTTTAATAAACAAGGTACTGCCTAGTTTTCCTCTAGAGAAACATTTTTTTAATAGAAATCCACTAAGCCTCTATAATAAGCCCTAGGAGGTTGTTTTAAACGATAAAAAGTTTTGGCCAATTTAAAAGCATGTTTTGGAAATTTCTCATGAATAAAACCGGGAGGTTGCTCCCCATAAACTTCTTCATTAATAAGCCATTCAAGAAAGCACTTTTAACATCCATTTTAAAAAATTTAAACTTTTTGTAACAAGCAAAAGCTAATAGCATGCAAGTAGATTAAAGTCTAGCTACGAGCGCATAAGTCTTATCATAGTCTATTCCTTCTTCTTGATTAAATTCTTTAGCAACAAGTCTAGCCTTATTTCTAATAATGATACCATTCTCATCAAGTATATTTCCAAACACCCATTTTGTTCCTATAATAGTATGATCATGGGGTCTGTCTTTGAACTGATTTTGACACTTTGTTCTTTTCAAATTGGTTCAAATCTTCTTGCTAGCAACAATCAAAAAGTTATCACATAAGGCAACATCAATAGTGCTAGGTTCAGTTTGAGAAAGTAAACCAAAATTGTCATCAAAGAATCTTCTAGTTCTAACTCCTTAAGATGGATCACCAATAATATAATCCATAGGGTGACACCTCCATTCCTTAGGAAAATTTTTCTCTTCATTTTCATCCTTCACACCATCCTCAATGTTGTTCCCCATAGTTGGAGTTTATGAATTTTGCTCTTGAGGATTTTTGTCCAACCATTGATCTTCATGTCATTCATAGATATCCATAGAAGTTCCTACATCATCTTCTTTATATTTTTTCTTTTAAAAAAGTGCTAGATTCATCAAATACAACATGCATAGACTCCTCACAACAAGCATGATGATTATTGGTATATTTGCAACGATATTATGTATTGATGAGATTATAGAACTATTATATGGCATCTTTGTCATTTAGTGAATGATTTTATCGACCTATATGAATATTATGAATACCTATATAAAGCTGAATTATGCTTTATGATTGAATTTTCTTATGTGAATTGAATGTGAATTGATAATTGCTCTTATGTGTTATAATGTGATATTATTTCCAGTATATGAATGTTATTAATCATTGACATGATAGAAATTTTAAGTTAAGGGTTCATGTGGTTCATGAGCATGTAAATTGCACTAGTTGCATATTCTCTTGTATGGACATAATCATACATCCAAGAAAGGAAATGTTTTTAAAGAATGAAATTTGGAAAAGTAAAGGTTTTGTGGAATGATGTTAAATTCTTAAAGACGTTATTTTTATGATGAATGATTTTCAAACGTTAAGGATTTTGAAAAAAGGGTGTAAAGCCAAAGCCATGAAAGATGTGAGTGGGAAATTGGCCGTGGGGGACCAGCGCACCAACCTAACCCTCTTGTGGGGTGGAAAATTCATGTATTATTCACCTCTTATGAGGTGAGTTCAGGAAAAGAAAAAGTTATGTTAACTGCTTTGCGGTTCTACCTGTAGAAAATGTGAATGATTTTCAAACGTTAAGGATTTTGAAAAAAGGGTGTAAAGCCAAAGCCATGAAAGATGTGAGTGGGAAATTGGCCGTGGGGGACCAGCGCACCAACCTAACCCTCTTGTGGGGTGGAAAATTCATGTATTATTCACCTCTGATGAGGTGAGTTCAGGAAAAGAAAAAGTTATGTTAACTGCTTTGCGGTTCTACCTGTAGAAAATGTGATTGGGTTCCAAAAAATAATGACCCACTGCAAGCGTAATCACTAGGTATTACACCAAGTGAGCTCACGACTTTAAAGGAATGAAAATGATTGAAAAGTTCTTACATTTTGAAAGGAAAGTTTTTATAAGAAAGTTTATGAAATGGAAATATTGAGAAAGCTTTTATTGAGAAAGTAAAATTTTATAACTTATGACATATACGGCATTATTCATGCATTTATACATGGGATTTGCTTACTGAGTTTAGTAGCTCACCCATATTTTCTTATTTTATATTTTAGGTGATGATTAGCCAGATGGTGCATGGAGATCGTTTGGGAGTAGACTTTAATGCCTAAGAGTTGTTCTGTTAATTAATTTTTTATTTATTTATGAACTTGTTGAAAGTTTAAAATTTATTCCTTTATTGTCAAAAGCTTCCGCTGAAATTTTAAATATATGAGAATTAAGTCGATAACATTCTCAGCTTAGGATAGTTCTTAATCTGGGAGTATTACAGCTTGAGTTATGAAACAAACTCGACCATTTGAACCTTGCCCAACCTGGATGCTTGGTAGAACCTTGAACCTTGAATAAACAAATTCTGGGATCCTCCYGAGACTGCGGAGAACTCCAGTGACTAGGAACGCCAGGCTGAGGCAGACTGGAAGAGTTAACGAAATGGCTTGATGCTATATGTTGGGCTCCATGTCCAGTGTGCTGCAATCAATGCAAGAATACATACCAAGTACGTACATTATGGATTTGTCACTACGAACCATGTTTGTTGACAAGAGATACCCTGCAAGGCAGGAAGCACTAGTGGCAATCATGAACACTAGGATGGCTTAGGAGGCATCTGTTCGAGAGCACTTGCTCAAGATGATTGGCTACTTCAACGAAGTTGAGGTCCTAGTAGCTRTGATCGATCCGGAGAGCCAGATTGACATGGTGTTAGAAACTTTGCCAGATTCTTTTGACAGTTCAAGTTGAATTACAATATGAACGGATGAACATGAATCCAACAGAGCTTATGAAAGAGCTCTAGGCGGTAGAGTAGATCACGAAGGCTACTTCAAACGTTCTGGTTACTTGTTCTGCACCTTCTTATAGGAATGGAGCCAAGGCCAGAAATCTCAAAAAGAAGGCGGGAAAGAACAAAGTAGGTGGGAAAGATCAGAAGCCTGACATGGGTAAAGAAAATGCTAAGCCTAAAGGAAAGTACTTCAAATGTGGGCAGAAGGGGCACCAGAAGAAAGACTGTCTAGCCTTCAAAAGGACTAAACAACAGGTATTGCTCTATATTTAGAATCCATCAGTTTGGTTAGATCCTCATCCTCTTGGATAGTGGATTCTAGAGCCACTAATCATGTTTGTAACTCTTTATAGGGGTTCAGGAGAACAATGACTCTAGCTAAAGGAGAGCATGGAATGCTTGTGGCCAATAGAGCAAGAGTAGGGGATGAAATAGTGAAAGTTATTCATTTGTTTTTCAATTCTAAGAGGGTGTTGGTTATGGAAGATATTTTATATGTTCCCATTTTGTGACAGAATTTGATATTAGTTTCAAAGTTGTTATTTCAATGATATTTTGTTGATTTCCATTCTGGTGTTAAAATCATTAGAAGTGGAAAATTTATTTGCTGAGGAAATATGGAAATATCTTTTACATAAAACCTATTAAAAATGAAATAAATAATTTTGAGACTGAATCTAGTGGGAATAATAATAATAAGAGATCATCATCATCTAATGAATCATATCTATGGCACTTTAGATTAGGTGACATAGACCCTAATCAAATTCAAAGGTTAATCCATGATGGCCCCTTAGACTCATTGAGATTGGAAGAATGAACTCAGTGTGAGTCATGCCTAATGGGAAAGATGACCAAAGATCGTTTACCCAAAAAGAAGAAAGAGCCAAAGAGACACTACAGTTAGTCCATAGTAATATTTGTGGTCCGGTGAATACACCTGCTTGAGAAGGTTAAGAGTACTTTATTACATTTATGGATGACCAATCTCATTTTGGTTATGTTTACTTGATGAGGTGCAAGTTTGAATGTTTTGATAAATTCAAGGAGTTTAAGGCCAAACTGGAGCATCAAACAGATAAAGTAATCAAAATTTAAGGTCAAATCGTGGTGGAGAGTATCTTCGTGGTGACTTTAAAGACTATCTAGTGCATAACATGATAGAATCACATTTAACTTCACTTGAGACCTCCCAACAGACTAGAGTATTTAAGAGAAGGAAGTGAACTCTCATGGAGATGGTTAGAAGCAGGATGAGTCATGCAACTCTTCCTATTTCCTTTCACGGATACACGCCAGAAACAAGAGCATACATTCTGAATTTGGTACCTTCCAAGCCTGTACCTAGGACACCGTATGAGATATGGAAAGGCAAGCCCAATCTAAATCATCTTAAGATATGGGGTTGGCCAGCTTATGTACTAACTAAAGGAAGAAAGTTAGATCCACAATTAGAGTTATGCAACTTTGTTGGAGATCTAAAAGGTACTAGAGGTGGGTACTTTTATTATCCTAAAGAGCACAAAGGACTTATTAGTATTCATGCCTAGATACTTGGAAGATGAATCCATGTAATGCTTCACTAAAGTTTCAAACTTAGAATAGAGTTGGAAAAGAGGTATACTATAGCGAAAAATCTCAGATTATTCTAACACTCCAGATAAGACTGTGCCAAAGAAGAAACACACCGAGTATCCTGCTACATATGGAGCTTGTACCAGAGTCTGGTATATGAAAGACTAGAGTTTCAGATAGCATTGATGAGAGCTTTTGAGCTAGTTTTCTATACCATTAGTGAATATAATTCCACTAGATACGAGGAGGTAATTCTCGATGTTGAGACGTAGATATAGTGCGCTTCTTGTGAGAATGCCTTGAAGATTCTACGTCTAATGTATCGCTCAATTTAGGTTTGGATCTTGTAGCTACCACCTAAAGCGTTTAAACCCTAGGGTTTTAAGTGTGTATACAAGAGGAAAAAAGGAAGTAGATTGAAAGCGTGAAAAAACCTTTAAAGCAAGTTGAGTTGCCCCAAAAGGTTATACTAAGAAAAACAGAAGACAATTATTGAGGAAACCTTTCCGCAGTGGCGATGCTTAGTCTATCGCATACTCTTAGCCACAGCAGTCATTTCCATGATATGAGAGCATATGCGAAAATGCGGCATGCTCGAGATGGCTATTCTTAATGTTGCCTTAACTTGAGATACATCTGTATTGTCCCTAACCAAAAGGCCTCATATTCAAAGAAGCGCCAAGAGCACATGCGTCTGCAAGCTTAAGAAGCTTTATTTGCTGAACTAAAGCAAGCATCAAGAGCATGGAAAAATATTTTCATAAGTCTATAAAGTCTTATGAATTTTTACAAAACATAGATGAACCGTGCTTGTATAAATAGAAGGATGGTGAAAAGGTGTCCTTCTTGGTGTTGTATGTTGATGACATTCTACTCATTAGAAATAATATAGGAAAACTGTCATCAATCAAAGTTTGTCTACCAAGTCAATTTAGCATGGAGGATATGGGAGAAGCTAGCTACATTCTTGGTATAAAACTTCCTATAGATAGAAAGCAAAAAATGTTAGGCTAATCTCAATCTGCTTATATTGAGAAGGTACTAGCCAAGTTAGCATGGATCAATGTAAAGGGCACTTATTCCCTTTAGACAYGATCTAACCTTATCTTTCAAGAATTGGCCTATGATAAAGGAAGAAAAGGAGAAAATGAGTAGGATTCCCTACACTTCGGCTGTGGGAAGTCTCATGTATTCCATGTTGTGTGCCAGGCCAGATATTTTCTTTTCAATAGGCATGGTAAGCAAATTTTAGTTAAACCTAGGGGAAGAGCATTGGTGAAATGTAAAGCATATTATCAAGTACCTGAACGCTACTAGGGACTATATGCTAGTTTACAGAGCCAATGACAAGGTTATTGTTGGTTACACAAACTAAGACTTCTAGGCTGATAAGAATGAAAGAAAATCCACTAGTAGATATGTTTTTACCTTGTCTGGAGGACCTTATCTCRTGGAGGAGTGTTAAGTCTTGTATTGTTGATGCTACTACGAAAACCGAGTATGTTGCACATCAAAGACATCCAAGGAAGCGGTGCGACTTCAAAAGTTCCTTAAAAAACTTGAAGTTATACTGCTTATACAGAGCCGATTGTTATATATTGCCACAACTTTAGAGCTATGTCACAATGCAAAGAGCCTAAAAACCATAGAAAGGGCAAGCACATAAAAAAAAAAAAAAAGTACCATCTTATTTGGAAATTCATCTAGAAGGACGAGATAGCGGTGGATCAAATTTTCTCAGCAAACAATCTGGCAGATCCCTTGAGCAAACCTTTGGCAGAGAAGGTCTTTACTAGTCATCTAGATTGCATAGGGGTAGGCACCTATGGACTTTCATAGTTTTTCAATGTGTGGGAGATTGTTAGAATAGTATGCCCTAAAGACAATGTATTTCCATAAACTACAAAAAAAAAAAGAGTAATTCTATCTATTCCACTTTGTTACAAACATTGAATTGCATATTTCATTGAAATAGGTCCAAGAAATTAAGTAAATGGTTTATGTGATGGGTTGTTCTTCATTGATAGGGGATAGACCATGGGTACCTAAGTAGGAAGATAAATAAGCACTTAGTTTTTTGTAGAACTAGAATTCTGTCATGATAAGATGATTGTGCAATGGATTCTAATGATATATGACTTTCCTTAGTTAGTGGTTCACTCCAATTGCACAACCATATCTGATAAACGTAGAGTAGGGCCTATGATATTGGTTTCTATTAAAGTACTACTCTATAGAAACCAAAATATCACTACTACAGCATGGATGAATATCCTAGTACTTGAGTGCTAGTTGGTGGTCTTGTGAACCTAGAGCTATGTTTTTTGATATACTATAGGTGAGATCTTTTTATACATCAATAACCTTGTATGTTGTGAATATAATATCTAATTAACTAAGAAATACTGGTACAAGATAATTTTTTTCTTTACTTTATGATGAATTAATCACCCCCTTGTGATTGTCGAAAGTATAATCAAAAGGATCCAGGACCCTGAGAACATGACTTTAGAATGCTACTTCCAAGTAGCTCCCAGTGATGAGTAAGGACATTCAAGAAGGTATATTTGGACTTGTCATGGATTATCAGACTAGAAATCTAAGAATCGTAGATGTCATTGAGAAGGTATTAGTACATTTTTCCTCTCTTTAATGGGTGTTACACAGAAGGGTATATTCTTTAGTTCACCTATAACTCAAAAACTATGCTCATGCAGTGTTGTTCATGGGGTTAGTGTATACATATGTTGATAAGTAGAACACTTAAAATGACCAAATACAGCTACTAGGTAGTAAGGGTATTTTGGTAATTTTAGGAGCCATGAATAATTTGTCTTTGGGTCCCTTGGATAGCTCAATATTACCTGAGTACTTAATTGTAAATTTGGGTTTCAAGGATGAACTGAGTTAATGAAAGATATTATTTTGTTCAACTTAGTCCATATTTATTGGGCTAGAATAAATAAGTCCATTGGATATTTAGTTAATTACTTGGGTTCCAAGAGAACAATTAATTAAAGAATAGACTTAGGCTTGAATTAGAGATAATTAAAAAAAAGGGAACTACCTGCCCTAGGGTGGCCGAAAGTCCTTTAGTCTTGGGAGGATTTTGGCCACTTTAGGGAGCTCTCCTCCTTGCCGAAATTCCTAGGATTTTTTGGGATTCAAAGACTTGGTTATTTAGRATTTCTCCCTAAGATATATTAACATCTCTTTGAAAAATCCTTAATACCTAATCTCCTATCTCTTTTTGGCCGCCCACTTTGTCTCTCTCTCTTTCTAACGAGTTCATYCTAGGTTCTCACTAAAAACCTACCAAAGGTAGAGTCATAGTCTAGAAGATTGGAAGAAAGTTCCGCTTGCTGATTTCATGCGCAAAAGTGCAAGGCTTACCAGGAAGAAACCCTCAGCAAGTTAGTAGATCCGAGTAGCCTTCGGAGCTGCCACCTCCTTTAGCACAGACTATAAAAACAAGTCAAGGGAATTTGGCGCCTCCATCAAGAAACCCTAGTGCTGCTTTTATTCCAAGAAGACAAAAAACAGTAAGTTGCTACTAAACTCACCATGAGAAGGGAAAAATTTTTATCTTTAACTTCCAATGCATCTTCCTTCTCTTGCAAGTTCCTATGCCTAGAATAAATCCAAAAAATGAAGGACGTCATTCATACAACCTTTAGAATTCTTTCTTTCAAAATATACACCAATTTTCTAGATTCATTTCCTTTACCTAATTTATCCTTTTTAGACTCTAATTTCCACTCAGGATATTATCCAAACATAGAATCTGAATCACTATAATATCGAAAGGATTTTTTAGCTGACTTACTAGGAATATTTTCCCGCTTTAAGAATTATATCCGATAGAATCTTCTCAAAGATATGTGTCACTTGACTTTAGATTTTGAACAAATTCTACGAAAGCATGCACTCAGGTGAATCACTCCCCCCTTGAGATCATTTTTTGTGCAAACAAGTTTTTCGATATATTTCTCAAATATTCATTTTATAAATATTTTCCTGAAAAGCCTATTTATCTACATTTCTTTTATAAAAATGAGAATGAAAACAGAGCACCCGACTTTTTTTGAATTGAAAACTAGTTTTTTGCAAGTTCACGACTTGCTTAAAAACACTTTTTGAGTGATTTACGGAATTGACGGATGGTATTGATTACTCAATTTGGAAAACACTTGCTAACTAGCTCGACGGACAAAGTACTGTGCTTGGCTGATCCCCAGTACGAGTACATATTAAACTTCAGGGCGACAATATCAGAGTAAGCCTAACTATTGGTCAAGGACTGGGATATATGTGTTGGACTAGGAATACATCAGTAGACACCTATGCCATTGGGTACCCAGGCTGGATTGTGGGCTTTTGTTCCCTCGGTTAGGAGGTTTAATCAAGAGCAATTGACTCTATTGTTTCCAAGTTAGCGAGTAACACTGATTGTTAAGATGTGATAAGGTTGAACGTTGCATACGCACTACGAGGTGATAAGGTTAGTAATTCTAGACCTTGCATGACGTTGTCTCTACAGTAAAAGTGAATTGGGGTACTATTAACGAGTTTTCAAACATAGTATTCCCTTTTCACTCTTGATTTGATATGTTTCTTTAAAATTTTCAGATTTTTTTCAAAAGTTATCTTTACTCAAACTATTTATTTCAAAAGATTTCTTGAAATATGTGGTCATGATTTTAAAATACATAGTGCACACAATGGGACTCACTAAGCTTTGCTCATAGTTGTCTCATGTTTTAGTGAGAAGTTTGTGAATTTTTGTTGCATGAAGAGACATTAATAGTAAGAATTCAAGAGAACTCTGTGAATCTACCTATGTTTTCTATCTGGAGATGTTGTTGGGATGCTTTCTGACTTTATTTGATGAAGCATTCTTTGCTGTATTCACTTCTTTTGATATTTTATGTGCTTGTAGCATGACTGCCGAGAGGAAGGGATSTCTCGCTTGGCCCTTGTGGACGTATCGCTCGGATTAGTGTACTTTACACAATCCATATTCGCTCATATTCTGGTCTGACAAGAAAATTATTGTCAATTATTTGAAAAGAAATTATTGTTGGAAATATAGCTAAACTAAGTTCTTAAGTTGCCTTTCCATTCCAGAACTTAGCAGTATCTTTTTCAACAGGATCAGATGGCAAAAGGTAACTGCATTGAGAGGCTCATAGATAGGTCTCCCATTATGAATCAAAACTAAGACTTTCTTGTAAAATGGATTCATCTTCAAAAAGCAAATCACTTTTGTGAAGCAAACCCTTTTCCTTGTATTCATATTTAACTCATTTTTCATCAAGTGTAATTCTTACACTCATGCCAAACATGCAAGCCCAGAAGCTCAAGAGAATCACCTTATCATATCACTCATTTATCTACTTTGCCAACTTGAGATATATAGGAAGAGAGAAGGAAGTCTGTTTTATAGCTGAGAAAGTGTGTTTGTGATAATCGGATATTTCGAGAAAATAGAAGCCAACATAGGTTACAATATCAGAAGTAAATTTAGTGTAAAAATTAGAATATTTAGAAATAGGATATGATTAGGCTTAGAATTTGGGTAAGATTATATGGTTAAGATAAAACCCGAACATAATCTCGTCTTAATTGAATTTTGAAAACTCATTTTGTTTTAAACCTTACTCTATTTACAAAAATCAATTTCCTTAAACTTTATTTTTGAAAACTGTATATTATTTTATAAAAAACTTTATAATTTTCTTCCTAAAATAATTTATTACTTTATTAGTTTCATTTAAAGTTCAGCTTTAAACCTTTCTTAAATTTCTTTCTTTCCATCGTGACTTTATTCTTCATGTAACCTATTGACTTCCTCAAACTCTCAGCCATGGATCATCAAACTTTGATTCAATCCTCAACATTTAAATTCCACCAATGCATGTTAAGTATGTGGCCTTAGTTTGCATGAGGTTGCTAGTGTATGTGTACGGTCTTAATGGACATTGGTAAGAAAAATTCAATTGCTTTTTGCATGGGGTATGCTAGCCGATTGAGAGGAGATTTCAGCTGGAAATTCGACAACAGAGTGGGGGATTTATGAAGCTTCAAGGGTGGATGGCTTAGGGAAAGGAAAGATGTTCCTTTGAGGTGTCAAATGCAGCTAGCTTGAAAGACGGAAATTTCTTCTTCATTTTTGCTTAAAACAATCGGCCAAAACTGACCACATCTAGCTAAATTTCTTCTTCAATCACAGCCATTGATCAGCATTTTTTAATCAATCCTAGCCTTTATTTCATCCAACAATGAACAACAAGTGTTTGACATGAAAATTTTGTAAAATTTGCATGTGCATGTGCCAGCTTTGGTAAGATTTCTAGCAAGAATTTGAACAGCTACGTGTGCTGTCCAGATTGCATGAAGTTTTCAAATAGAAATTGGACAGCTAGCTAGGTGATTTGTCAAACTTTAAAGGTAGAAGGTTGGAGAGTAGGACAGCTGTCCATTGAGGTGTCTTTTGCCCAAAATCAAAATTTTCTTCCTCAATTCTTGCAAGGAAACAGCCAGSATTTCATACCAATTTCAGGTGGTTTTCACTTCTTCCTTCAGCCTAATTTTATCGACCAATCATCCCTGTAAATTGGGTTGGAATTTCCCTCTATTCCATTCCACATTTGACTGAAAAATCACTCTTTTCCTTGACTGAAAACCTAGCTTTGTGCCTCAATCCTAAAACAGCCAAATCGTACTTCATCTACAACAAACATTCAGCCACCTCTTTTTGCACAAACAAAGCCTTTCAGTCCATTCTATTTGCACATTCATAAGCTTACCATTTTATCCATTTCATTACTACAATTTCAGGTGAGTAGAGTGTCAAGTTGAATGCATACTAAAATTTAAATTATATAGCATTCCTGGTGTAGCGCTTTCAATCGAAAGAAATGCATGAAAATGCATGGGTTTTGCAATAAAATCTCTGAGAGTGGTTATAATGATGTCATAGTGTGAGTATAGGGTTCTAATATGGTTTGGACTTATGTGTTTCATACTAAAAATTTTCAGAAAACATAAGACAGTTTTTAGGGTTTGCTCCAGTCTTCTAGACGAGTCAGGTGCATTCAATTGGTGTAGGAACCAGATTACTTGATGAAATTTGATTGTAATATACGGGTAGAAAGCCATGAATCTCAGGAAAAACTTAGTACTAATTTCATCCAATTTTGACGTGTAAAACTCAAGATATACAAGATATGAGTTGATCTTTAGAGTATGGTCAATCTGGCCATTTGAATAAGTGTTGTGCATTTCTCATTAAATCTGGGTTTTATTCGGACCATTTTATATTTTGACTTTTGGTTGATCATAAGCCTTAGTCTATTAGGATCATTTTGGCACCAATTTCATTTAGAAACCATGAGTATTTTTGGAATAWTGCTCGAAATATCATAAGCTATCCATTCACCGGTTTCCAAAACTTATCATTAAAACCTCTAACTTCCTTACAAATGCATTTTATATGTTTATCCTATAAGTTATATACCTATATTTTTAAAATCATTTGATCTCTGCACAGGCAATATCTATTTTCACAAAAATGGTTTTTACTCATAAAACAATAAAGCCAAGTTATTGTGAAACAGTTTTTAGGTTATGATTTCGGGTGATCCATTGAGATATATTATTAAGAATATTTCTTGTGGTATGTTTATAGGAAACGATATTCAGTAGACTATCTAATTAACCAGAGTCATAGGTGAGTTCTTTTATCTTTCAAAACACTGCAAAATGTGCTTATTTTTAGTGTACCCTAGATAACTGTTATTTTAACGTGAGTTTCCTTCCGACTTCTAAAATTCCGCAAACTTGTGCTTGTTTTCTTTCAAACGTACTCTAGTTATATTTTCAATTCCCATATATGATACATGATTTTTCCTATCAACCATTTTACTTCTCAAAAATATTTTGAACTCTCTTTTTTTCGCAAAAATGTCTACAATTGAATTTTTTGAAAAATTATTTTTCCACAAAAGTTTCAATTCTTGGAAAATTCGTGACAAATGTTTTCAAAAGCCTGTTTGATAAAACTATTCAGGAGAAACTTTTGATGCACKCGTGATCTCTAGTTTCAATTGACAAAAACTATTCTAAAAACATGCTATGATATCACCTTTGGATTGATTGAATTGACAGATTAGAAATCACTAATTGTAATATATATTGGAATTGAGTACTCAATTGGCAATCTCTAAATAAATAGCCCTGTGGACAAAGTATTGTGCTTGGCTGGTCCCCATTACAAGTACCTTGAGCTACTCCCCATTACAATATCAGAATAAGGCTAACCTTGGCCAAAGCCTAGTGTGACTGGTGACAGATCGAACATGCGTCAGGTAGATGGTCCCATCATTTAGTGCCTAAACTTGATTGCAGATTCTCGTACCCTTGGTCAAGAGTTTTAACCCCGGGGAGATTGACTCCATTTGTTCCCTAGAACCAAACATTTGAGATCAAACATCATTTTCTTAGAGATTATGTGCCAAACACAGATATTCACTTAGAATTTATAAGAGCAAACAGTCAAATTGCTGATATCTTTAGCAAGCTATTAGCTGAGGAGAGATTTTGCTAATGTAGACATTTCTTGGGAATTACTCAATTTCAAGATTAAACCTTGATTGCTTAATTGGTTATCTCTATGTAATGTTCCTTAAATGATGAAATTAATTACCATTATATGATGCATTATGTGTGAATTTGGTTTGCATACTGATGGTGGTAGAAAATACCCCATTCTTTTAAGAAAAGGGTCACATAGAAGCAACATAGGGACTCTAGAATCAAACACGTTCAGATCAAACATCATTTTCTTAGAGATTATGTGGCGAACATAGATATTCACTTAGAATTTATAAGAGCAACTAGTCAAATTGCTGATATCTTTAGCAAGCTATTAGCCAAGGAGAGATTTTGCTATCTTAGACATTTCTTGGGAATTACTCGATTTCAAGATTAAGCCTTGATTGCTTAATTTGTTGTCTCTATGTAATGTTCCTTAAATGATGAAATTAGTTACCATTATATGATGCATTATGTGTGAATATAGTTTGCATATCGATAGTGGCAGAAAAGACCTCATTCTTCTAAGAAAAGGGTCACATGGAAGCAACACCGGGACTCACGAACGCTAAGCACCATCCATAGGTATCATCCGTGATTAGGTAGTAGCAAGACAAATGCTAGATGGATGCAACATGCTTCCATAGGGCACGAATTTAGCCAAGGGTTCAACTTTAAAACCTACACATCCACCTCAAATTCATTTTCTCCTATCTATCTCTCTTAAAACTCTCTCAAACCTAAAACTTTTCTCCTAATACTTCAAATTTTCACAAATCTTCATCATTCACACTCTTTCTATTCAATCACCACATCATCAAACTCTCAATGGCAAAGATAAAGACCCTCTTAAGAGGTGCAAGAGCACCCAATACTAGAGGAATAGGAAGAGGAAGAGGCAAGGTAGAGGTCAAGCCAATGAATAGGAAAGGGATCCTATCTTCATCAATGAGGTGGCAAAGACACTCTACACTGCAATCATAGGTAAACCTAGAATCATCGCCAATGGCAAAAATATTATTCTTGAAGATATTAGAGGATTTGAATGGGTAATTAATAGGCATAAAAATCAAGGTTGGATGTACATTCTTACTTTACAAACAYCATTTATCCTTCTTTTATTTGTCAATTCTATGTGACTGCATCCTTCAATATTACTTATGCTAGATTGACCAACAGGTAAATGGTAGAGAAATGCAAATCACTCAAAATGTCATCAATGCCATTCTACATATTCCCAATAAGCTTCATGCTATAGATCCTATCACAATGCTTGGCCCAAAGATGAATTTGATTTAAGAAGGTTTTGTGAAATTTTTCTAGGAGGTAGAATGATTAGTAAATCCTAAGGGGCTTTAGCTCGCCGATTTCCTAATCTTCATAGAGTCCTCTACAATATTGTTAAGAATTTCATTCTCACATCTCGAGGTCCTAGGACTCAACTTAACTTTGTTACTCTTTTGATAACTCTTTATACTCTTTATACTCAGTGCTTTTTTGACATAAAAATGGGGGAGATTGTTAAGGTTAAAAGGCCAATTACAATCGACTCGTATTTTAACAATAATAAAACATTGAAAGTCACTAATGATTTTTGTAAGTTAATCTTATATTTAGGATGTTCAACAACAATATTGGACTTCATATCATTCGATTCACAAGGAAGAATTAAAGATCCTCAARTCATATGCCGACTAAAGATTCAAGAACTTTTGAAGACTTAAGGACATTAGATTAGTCTCTACATAGCTAAGGTTTAGTATTTCTTTGATTATTGTGTCTAATCCCTTGAGTAATTGATCTAAGGTTATAATGCTCTTAAGAATGTTTTCAAAACTCTTTACAAATCTATTTGACATTACAAACAAGTTTTAAAAAATACTAGCCTTTTATACCATTGCATTGTGTTCCTTTTTGAGCTCATGTGTATCACTTTAACGGCCTAGAGTGCATGCTATGGACTGTGTGTACCATCCCTAGCCAACTCTAAGTTACAGATTGAGCCACGGACAGTAGATACCATACGTGACTTCCCAGAAGGTTGCAAAATATCAAGGACAGTACCATGGACAGTTGTACGGACACTACAGTGAGTCCATGAAATTGAATTTTCAAAAGAATGCATCTAACGGCTGTTCAACAACTCTTTCAATAAGCTTTCTTTTTTACGCTATATATACTAATTTTTTAAGCTTTAAAAATCTACAAATCTACGCTATTAATTGCTGGGAAAATATATTGAGTTATTGATCTAATAAATAAAACTTTGCTTTCATACATCAAGCTTTATTTCTCTTATTCAAGTTATCTCAAATGACTGATTAGAGCTTTAAGTTGTAACATCTATCCTCCAAGGAATTGAATTTTGAGCGGCCATTATAAGACTCATCCAACTTAGGTGAGTTATTGTTTGGCTTATCATCTTTTTGCATTGTTGAGAGGTTGGTAAAACACTAGGTTAGGTGTTTCTCTCTAAGTCTTGAGATTTTTTGGGCTGTGTGTTACCAATCGGTATTGTGTAATCTTTGTGAATTTACGCAATTATAGTGAAATGTTGAAATCCTAGGGGGAATCTTAGGTAGTGGATGTAGACTTGCTGAAGTCAAACCACTATAAATCTTACCTTGCCTCTTGTTATCTTTTTACTTCATATTGCATATCCTTATTGTGATTCACTTTCATATTACTCTTATTGAATAAATTGAATCATCTTGAATAGTGAATTCTCAAGCGTAGACTTTTTTGAAGTATCCAGCTTGTTAAAACTTATTTATTATCACATTACCTTGAATTGATCATTGTTATAGCTAGTCAGTTATTGCTCATCGTTTCTATTGTTGATATTCTAGGATTGGATTGCTTAGTCTAATTTTTAATTAAAGACATAAATTATTGTTTAGTCTTAATTCACCATCCTCTTAGGCATTTCAATTATAATTTATGGCACAATAAACCTAATATGTGCATGCTTGCCAATCTTAAAAATTTTGCATGCATTTTTTGTCCYATCTAAATTCTTACTTTTACATATAAAAACARAAGATCATGCAAGATCCTTGTCTTGAAGATCTTAAAAATTTGAATCCACTTTTACCATTCTCTCTCCCATGACTGATTTCCCTTATTCCCAAGTTTGCATGCCAATTCATTTTCTCGCATTAGCTAAAGCCCAAACCTACATGCATGGATATTAATTAGTTCCTAGTATTTTATCAAGATTCCTTTTATTTCCCATAATCTTTCCCCTACACAATTTCCCCCCTATAATTCCTTCAATTTTATCCATTTTGAAAGCTTCTTATTGAAACTCTTATTGTACTTGATTTCCAAGTAACCAATTCTTTTTCTCGAAGACTAATTAATATTCGCTCTCCAAGTAATTCACTTCTACAAACCCCCCTCCCCTAGCCAACTACACCTTTACTCCTTAGCAAAACATTTTCCTCACATCAACTCACCTATCCCTCTCAGTACTCTCATTCCCTCACACCACCAAAGATTCGCAGGCAGCATGACACTTCCACTACCTCTCCGACAGCCCTTAGTCCTCCAAGAAAGCTAAAGTCTTCCATTACTTTGTAGTTCAATTCTTTCCATCTTTTGTGCTGCCATGACTGAACTTGGTCATTTCTTCCCCTTCCATTTGTATCAATTCTTGGACAGCATACAAAGATCGTTGAATTTCCTCCTCAAGACTTCGATTTTTCTTCTGTTTCAAGCTTACAATTATTTTCTCTTTAGTGGAATGGCATGCTTTAGTTAATTTGCAGCTTAGTTGGTCTAAGAATGATTGAGTTTGATGATATATTCTAGTTGTAAATACATTCATTGAAAAAGATTTAGCCTTTAGATTTTCAGCTTTAGTGGCATTTTTGCATGACTACCAATTAGGCTTTGGGACATCTAGCATGACTACTGTTTTGAATTATCAAATGATTGTGAGAGAAAGGACATGTCTTTTGGAAGTTTATTAGATTCATGTTCTGCCCTGTTTTTGGTCAGAAGTTACCTTATGAATGAACTATAGAAACTAGGATTTTATTACATTAAATTATAGATTTGGTTCTTAGGATATAAGCAAGATATAGATGATGATTATAGCATTTCTAAAACATAAGTTAGGAACTTTGAAAAAATTGATGGACTGTTTACCCAAGCACAATTTTACCTACTGTCTTGAATTGATTATGACCTAACCGTGTGCCTAAATTAATTGATTATGACCTAACAGTGTGCCTAAATTATGAGAGTAATATATGGTTTAAAAGCGTATAGTCTTAGAAACATTTTAACAGTAGTTTCACTCAATTTAGATTAGTGGAATTTATGATATGATCAAATTACTCWGACACAATCAGATTAGCATTCCCTTGCCACAATCCAGCTGTTGTATTGTAAAATCCGCTACTTAACCACACATCTACAGGTATTGCGCCTTATATGGCTGAATTCTTGTTGTCTTAGGAAAAAAATAAGACCAATATAAGCTAGAACCCCAATAGTGGTCAGTTTTGGACAGATTACACTAAGCTCACTATTTTGATCTTGCTGTGTTGTAATCTTAAACCCGAAATGGGATTTATTCCTATGGATATAAAGCCATTCATTTGTTTTAGGATCATTTTCCCACAAATGTTATGTTCTAATTCCATCTACAACTCAAATGTTGATTAAAACACTTAATACTGCTCATTGTGGACTGGATGATCAAATACTACTTTTGTTACTTGGAAATTGATTACTTGATTTGCACAAATCATTTKCTTTACACTGGGAGTTTTCTGGTCATTGTATTGTTTCTGTTTGCTCCTTAAAAGCCGAGATTTATGATTTCTTTTGTTTGATTCAATGGTTAAGCCAAAGGAATGCGATAATGGAATTATTAGGAACTTGATTAGTGTTTGTTTTCTTTGTTTGAATCAAACAATATACTGTGTTGGGCAATGCTTCCTTCATTGCTCGCAGCAAACTCCTGGACCATAGTTTAMTTATATAAGATTGAGTTGATCAATGAAATAGGCTAAAAGACGCTCGTACAAAGATATAAATATGAAAGGGGCTAACGGGATTTGGTGGGCATTTAACGGAATGAGGAATTAAGGAGAATTTCATTGGGATCAAGGTAATCACCGGGTATAATATGAATTTTTTTTGGTTATTTAAGGAGAATTTCATTGGGATCAAGGTAATCACCGGGTAATAATATGAATTTTTTTTGGTTATTATTTTTGTGAAAGTTTTGGTTTAAATAATGTGTGTTTGTCTTTGCACATATACGCACACATACTACTACATATCATACATACATAAAATATCTATATATTACCCAAATGAAGGTCCTAGTGCATTTAATTGTTGGTATCTCAAGTAAGAAAAAAATAGGCAAGTAAGGGTCCTATCTTTTCTTGATGATACAATGCGGAATATATCAATTAAGGTAGTATTAGAAATTTTATCAACAATATAAATGTGCTAGTTGATAGAATGCTAGTTGGAAAAGCAGATGCAGATGTGCTATTATGGTAACTTTGCATAATTCTGTATTTTCTAAGTTGTGTTTTGTTTTTCCATTAGTGAATGGAGAACTTTGGAATTTAGTTGGTGTCGTCCCAAACTATCGGAGCCATTGCACACATGCATGCAATGCTTCTGAGGAATTTTATATTAAAGGTTTACTGATTTGATATTTTACCATGAAGTTCGTTTCTTATTTTTGTCATTTAGCATGATTAAATTAAAGAAAACCTACAATTCATAATCATGAGATCATAGGATTGAATTAGAAGGATGATGCTACATGAATAAATGGACTCAAGTTCCTTTTCATTTTGGTAAATTCAGATTGGGGCCAATGTTTCACCGATATATGATCGATATAAGGTATTCTAACATAAATCTCAAGGCCCCTAACCTTCATTGTCCTCATTTATATATTTAGATTGAACTTAGATCTTGCATTTCTATAATTTTTATAATAATTGCTCTATGATAAGATTTCCTTAGTATTCATTTCATTTAAATTGCTGCGTTTATGTGAAAATGTATTATTTTAGACTACTTAACTTGACAGTTCACTAGCAACACATGAATAGAGTTCTCTAAAGTTGTTTTGAAGTATATCATACAATAAGGTTCTTATTGAATTATTAATATTAATTTCTTATTGAATTATTAATACTATTAATATTCCCCCSTCAAGAAATTTATCGATAATGTGTTACACGYAATAAARTTTTGGTTATAGAAAACGTTATTTTGAGTTTAAGGAAAAAGAAAAAAGGTTACGATGTAAAGGATTTGTATTAAAATGACATTTAAAGATGTCAAGTTATCAGTGTATAGCCTTAATTTGAGTTGCCTTAGCCTCAAYATTTGATGTATATGTAGACTCTTTAAGCCTCTTTTGAATCATTTGATATGTGTCTTGTATTATCAATGTACCTCTATGGTGCAGTATTTGTGCTAGAAAATATCTTTATTTATAAAAAAAAAACCATATTGTTGTTTTGTCGAAAAACTTGATGTTGAATAGCAGTAATAAGGAATTAATAAATCCAGGTTTACTAGCTTAGAGTAAAATATGCAATTGAAGTGGATAATGACTTTGGGTTTAGGTTGAAGTTTTGAAAGTTTTTTTCCATCAGAAATTCTCTTGTTCTTAATCATTTACTAATTGATAATATACCTCACCTTTATCTTCTCTACTACATGAAGTTTCATTAAATACATATTGGCTTTAGCAATAGTGTAAAAACATCAAATATTCCTACATTTAGAAATCTCAACAGTTTGCCACCTAAATTTGCTTAGAGTGTTGTAAATCAAGAAATCAAACTCGAGGATTCAAGTAGAATTTGTTGGATTGTAACATTATCATATTACAAGCACTTTCTGGCTTTTCTATAGGGGATAGTATGAATTCTCAGTGGATAAGGACCTAAAAGTGGGACAATTTTTTATAGTTAATTCCATCAAGATAGGTCACTTTGTTGTTCAAGGATGTCTAAAAACATAAGCAGGTTATAACAGCTCAAAGTAGCGAAAACATAGCTGCTCAGAATAAAAACCATTTGATGCAACTTGCAAAGATGCAAGAAAAAGGAAGTGCTCAACCAGTTCAGCTACAATCCAACTTTCAGGGACAAACTGCACTTCAAATTGTGAAGGAAGAAATAGAAAGCTATTGTGCGTGGCAATGTATTTTATTTGATGGTAGATCTAGATGCAGGATATGTTGAAAGTGATTGTAGAACGTGTTTATATGACTTTCAAGCTTTGAGATACACCAAAATATATGCTCTGCTACTAACAATGAAATAAATGGACATGACAGTCCTGATAATGCTGAGACAAGTGTGGAATTTCAAGCAAATGGGGATTTAGTAAATAAGAATGCTATTAAAATAGTGGACTTGTGTATGTAAACATCAATCGCTAGTATACTGATATTGTCCAAAATAACAAAGATTCAAGACCCAAAAATTAATATGTAACTTAAGTGTGATAAAGTTCACTATGATGGTCTCTCCAACAATCTTCCTCTGCCTGTTGTTTTTGTAAGAGTTGTTTGAAAATTGTGTATAGAGTGATAACTTATCAAGTGTGGCCAGCCAACCCTAGACTTGAAAGAGGAGCAATAGTAATTTGATTCAGTGTCCTAAGAGCAGCAAAAGAAATTTAAGTGAGCCACTTCCGTGTTCATCTTATGTTAAACTATTCGTCATGTGCTAAAGCTTTGCTGTTCTTCGTTTCAATCAAATAATGTTTTGTATTGGCAATGTTTCCTTTATTGGTAGTAGGCAACTCCTGTACTAGAGTTTACTAATATAACATTTGGTTGATAACCCACCATTAAGGTTACTTATATAAAATTAAAATAGGCTAGAAGGCGCTCGTACAATGATATAAACATGAAAGGGGCTAACAGGATATGGGGGGGGATTGAAGGGATCGAGGAATCGAGGAGATTTTCGTGGAGATGAAGTAATCACTGGATTTAATATTGAGTTTTATTTATTTTTTTTTTTTTGGTAGCAAGTTTTGGTTTCAATAATATGTGCATGTTTTTCTTTGCACATATATGCATACATACGGATATATACATATATACATATTCCTATATATTACATGGCKTATTTACACTTAATGGAAGGTCCTGGTGCATTTAGCTATAGGTATCTCAAGTAAGTGAAAAATTAGCAAATGCCAGCTATAGTTTTTCTTTATCTTTTATGTTCATTGATCATCTCCGTCTCTTTGTCTCTGTCTTTGTCTCTCTCTCTCTCAAATTTCAAAACGTAAAGTACAAATGATTTAGAAGAGCAAATCATTTGGCACTGAACATCTATGGTAAAAGTACCTAACTCGTCATCTTTCCATTGATTCGTGCGAAATATGGCATGATGATAATTTTCAATTTGCGAAATGCAAAAAAGTCTAGAAATGCTATCWGCAAGCAAAAACAATTGTTTTATATGAAAGTCTTAAAATAATGAAAAACAAACCCTAATGTATATGTAGGTCATAATTTGGTTTTGTTAATTACCAAAAGAATCATAATATTGTCCTCACTGAAATATTAACTGAATTGTTACAAAATTTCAATATCAAGATGAGTTGAGTAAATAAATAAATTTTATCATACAGATGGATAACTAAATCTACACATGGTATTAAAATTAGTGAAATTTCTAAATTTTTTWAAAAAAATCCGATTTAACTGTTTTTTGATGTGCAATGTATGTGAAGATCTATCTTTGGGCAGTTATTAGTTGCTTTATTCGAGCATTGTGAGTAGTGTAAACTGTATGACTTAATGTAGTAGTAGAAATTTAATCAATATTATCTAAAAAGAAGCGCATAAATGGACCAACATAAGAAAATCTAATCATCTAATTTGTTTCTCTCTCTAGAAGTGCAATATAAATAATCCCTCAATTACATTACACACATCACAAAATTCGAAGTTTTATTGAATTGGCAAACCAAAGACATCTTCCTCAAACACCTTGAAAACTGCTGGTAGAGAGAGGAGGGTTCTTCTAATATTGATTAAATTTCTTAGTTTGAAAGGGAAATTCACATGTGATATTGTGGTAACTTTGCACATCCTTTTCTAGTTGTGTTTTGCTTTTACATTAGAGAGTGGAGAATGTGGAATTATTTGGTATGGTGCAAAATCATTGGACACTTCGTGCTGATGCATGGAAATTCTTGTATAACAATTTATATTATAGGTTTACTAATTTGATATTCTACCATGAAGTTTGTTTGTTATTTTTATCACTTAGCATCATTAAGTTAATCAATATCTACAATTCTTTGTCATGAATTCATAGGATTTCAATTAGAGGGATTTATTTTATTCTGATCTTGTGATGCTACGTGACTAAATGCGACTCGAATTCCCTTGCATTTGGTCAATTTAGATTAGGGCTAATGCTTCGCCGATATATGATTCATTTGGGGTATTCTAATTTAAATTTCAACTCCCCTAACCTCTATTGAACCCCATCTCAAACATATACCTAGAGTTATATATGTAAATAACTAAACCTAGATATTGAATTCCTATATTTTGAATAAAATAGCCCTAAAATCTACGTAATAATGATTTCTTCTAAATTTTTATTTTTAATTTGAAAATCTAATATTTTAGTTTACTTAGCTTGGTCGTACACTAGCAAACAGCTGAGTAGTGTTCCCTAAATGTGTTTTGAAGTATATTATGTATTAACTTTCTTCTTGAATTATTATCACTATTAATGTTCTCCCTGGAGAAATTTATCGACAATGTGCAATACCTAATAACAATTGAAATATAAAATAGATTATTTTTAAGTTTAAAAACAAAAAAGAATGTTATTTTAGGAAGGATTTGTATTCKAAGGACAGTTAAAGATGTGAAGGTACTGCTAGGTAGGCTTAATTTTAATTGCATTAGCCTTTTGTTTGTTTTGGTGCGAGGAAATATGTATGTACAAGCCTAGTTCTTTGAAGATGTTTTAAGGTTCCATCAATATTTGATGTATCTCTTGACTTTTTGGACCTTTTTTGGCTCATTTTCATATGTGTCTTGTATTATGAGTGCTCCCCTGTGGTGCAATATTTATGCAAGGAGCTATCTTTATTTAACAAACAAACCTTTTTTTTTTTTTTGGCTGGAAAGCTAAATGTAACTAGCAGTGATAAGCCATTATTCAATCAAAGCTTCCTAACTCGGACTAAATTATGTAATTCAAGTGGATAATAACTTTAGGGCTGGGTTAAAATTTCAATTTTATTTCTTTTGCCACCATAAATGCACTTTTACTTTTATCAAATAACATAATCGACCATCTACTAATTGAGATTGAACTTGACTTTAAAATTTTCTATGTCAATGCACCTTTATTTTCTCTACTACATGTATGTAGTTTCATTTAAATTCCATAGTGGCTTTAGCAGTATGGCAAGAATACATTACATATCCCTACATTCTAAAATTTCAACAATTTGCCTCCTAAATTTGCTTATTGTGAAAGACTTGGTAGATCAAGAACTCAAACTCAAGGAATCAAACGGGATTTGATGGATTGTAGCATTATCACATTACAAGAAATTTCTCGCCTTTCATAGGGGATAGTATAAGTTTTCAGTTAATAAGGAATGAAAAGTGAGACATTTTTTATAGTTTTTTTCCATCAAGAGATGTCACTTTGTTGTTCAAAGCCTCTGGATGTGACAATTAAATGATGTTAGAAAGTATATGCGAGTTATAAGCACTCGAAGAGGAAAATTCTAGCTGCTTAGGTTAAACCATTTGATACAACTTGCAAGGATGCAAAAGAAAGAAACTACTCATGCAATCAAGCTAAAATTGTGAAGGTGGAAATAAGATAGTGCTGTTCAAATTGTGAAGGTGGAAATAAGAAGCAGTTGTGCATTGACAATAAGTTTTATTTGATGGTAGATCGAGATGCAGAATAGGTTGAAAGTGACTACAGAACATGCTTATATGACTTTTCAAGCTTTGAGATGCTGTAAAATATATGCTCTGCTACTGAGAATGAAATAAATGGACTTGGAAGTCCTGATAATGCTAAGACAAGTTTGGGGTTCCAAGCAAATGGGGATTTAGTATATAAGAATCCTATTGAAACATTGGACTTATGTATTGAATCAACAATCGCCAGTAATACTGATATTATCAAGAATAGTAAMGATTCGGGACCCATAAGTAATGTGTAACTTGAGTGTGGTAATGTTCACTATGAAGTCCTCTTTAATGATCTTTTGTTGGCTGCTACTTTTGTAAGACTTTTTGATAATTGTGTAAAGGGTGATAACTTCTTAAATATAGTCAACTGGCCCTAGATTTGAAAGAGGATCAGTAGTAATTTGATTTAGTGTCATCAGAGTAGCAGAAGAAATTTAATGAGTCACTTTCTTGTTCATCTTATGTTAAATATTTGACATGTGATGAAGCTYTGTTGTTGTTCATTTCAATCAAACAATATTTTGTATTGGCAATGTTTCCTTCATTAGTAGTAGGGAAATCTTGTATTGGAGATTACTCACATAAGATTGGGTTGATCAACCACCATTAAGGTTACTTATATTAAATTTAAACTGGCTAGAAGGCACTCATTCAAAGATATAAACATGAAAGGGGCAAACAAAATACCATGGGAATTGAAGGCGTCGAGAGATCAAGGAGAATTTTGTGGGCATGAATTTAATCGTCGGATTTAATATTGAACTTTCTTTTTATTTTTTGGTTTATTATTTTTGTGCAAGTTTTGGTTTCAATAATATGTGTGTGTTTTTGTTTGCACATATATGCACACATACTGATACATACATACAAAGATATTTATCTATGTATTACATGTCTTATATATACTTAAGAACGTCCCGGTGCATTTAACACATATCTCAAGTGAGTGAAAAATTGTCCGATGCTGTTTATAGTTTTCCTTTATCTTTTACATTCATTCACCATCTTCCTCTCTCTGTCTCTCTCTCTCTCTCTCTCGTCAAATTTTAGAAAGTAAAGGGCGAATTGATTAGAAGAGCAAATTGCAAATTTGGCATTGAACATCCATGGCTAAAGGTACCTCAGTCATCATTCTTTCCCTTGATTTTTTTCAAAATCTGTCATGATGGTAATTTTCAATTTGTGAAATGCAAAAAAGTCTAGAAATGCTATTGACAAGAACAAAAATATTGTTTTATGGGAAAGTCTTCAAAGAAAAGAAAAACAACCCAAATTCATATGTATGTCATAATTTGATTTTGTTACTTACCAAGAGAAGAATCATAAACATGATCCTCGCTGAAATAGGCACTGGATCTTTGTAAAAATTCATTATCAAGATGAACTGAATAAATAAATATATTTTGTTATGTAATTTGRTGAGTAAATATGCACATAGTGTTAGAATCAGTGGAATTTCTGAATTTTCAAAAACAAATCCAGTTTAACTGTTCTTTGGTGTGCAATGCATTTGAAGATCTGTCTATAGGCGATTTTCAGTTGCTCTATTTGAGCATTATGGACTAATGCACAATGTATCACTTGATGTAGTAATAGAAATTTAATCTATATTATCTAAAAAGAATGCCACGAATGGCCYAAGATAAGAAAATTTCATCATAAAGTTCCTTTCTTCTTTCCAGAAGTACAATACAAATAGTCTATCACTTACATTACAAACATTTGAAAATTCAAAGTTTCATTGAACTGACAAACCAAAGATGAGTTCCTCAGACAACTTGAACAAAAGAGCAAGTCTTACGGTGGTGCCATCATTTGGAAGCCAGTGGTAGAGATAGGATGGTTCTTCTAATATTAATAAATTTCTTAATTTGAAAGCAATATTCAGATGTGCTATTGTGGTAACTTTGCACATCTTTTCTAGTTTTATTACTTTTTTACATTAGTGGGTGGACAATTTTGAGGTAATTAGTGTGGTGCAAAATCATCTAACACTTTGTGTAGATGCATGGAATGCTTGTCATGGATTTTATATTAAAGATTTACTAATTTGATATTCAAGCATGAAGTTTGTTTCTTATTTTTGTCATTAAAAATCATTAATTTAAAGAATATTTACAGTCTATAATCATGAATTCATAGGGTTTTAATTGAGAGGATTTATTTTGTTCTGATCCTGTGACGTTACATGAGTAAATGGACTCAAATTCCTTTGCTTTTGGTCAACTGAGATTGGGGCCAATGTTTCACTGATATATGATCCATTTAGGGTATTCAAACATAAATTTCAACTCCTCTAACCTCCATTGATCCCCATCTTGAATATATATTTGGAGTGAACCTAGATCTTGCTTTCCTATATTTTGAATAACAACAATAATTGGATAATATATATGTATTAATTATTTCTTCTAACTTGCATTCTTTATGTGAAAATCTATTATTTTAGTTTACTTAAACATGACCGTGTAGTAGCGAACACTGAAATAGTGTTCACTAAATTGGTTTTGAGTGTATTATACATTAAGGTTCTTTTTGAATTATTATTATTATTAGTTTTCTCCCTAAAGAAATTTATCGGTAATGTGCAATACCTAATAAAAATTTTGAAGACAAACAACATTATTTTTARTTTAAAAACAAACAGAATGTTTCATTGTGAAGGATTTGTATTAGAAAGACATTTAAAGATGTGAAGTACCACTGTATAGGCTTAATTTTAGTTGGCTTACCCTTATGTTGTTTCAGTACAAGGAAATTTGTATKTACAAGTCTAGTTCTTTTGAGATGTTTGTGGACTTCCTTGATATTTGCTTTATATCTTGACTTCGGCTCATTTTTGTACGTGTTTTGATGCAATATTTGTGCAAGAAAGTATCTTATTTGTCAAACTAGCGTATTGTTGTTTTGTCGGGAAAGCTACATGTAACAAGCGACAATAAGGCATTAACCAAGCAAAGTTTACTAACTTAGACTAAAATATGTAATTGAGGTGGATAATAACTTGAGGGCTAGGTTGAAATTTTGAATTTCTTTTAGCCATCATAAATGCATTTTTACTTGTATCAAATAACAAATATAATTAACCATCTACTAATTTAGATTATACATAACTTTTAAATTTGCTATGTCGGTGCATCTTTATCTTCTCTACAACATGAAGTTTCATTTCCATAATGGCAGCGGTAGTGCAAAAACACATTAAATATTCCTACATTCTTAAAATTATAAATTTGCTTAAAGTGTGAAAGACTTGGCAAAATCAAGAAATCAAACTCAAGGATTCAAATGGGATTTGTAGAAGTTTGAGGAGAATTTTCTATATTCTTATTGGTAATAGCCCATGTACATATATACAGAAARGTGCCTCAATCTAATCCTCGAAATTAGGAATTAGTATCAGCTAACTAAGGTAAGATATCCTAGGATAATTATAGCTATAGATACACCTCATATCACTCCTAAAAGCTTGCTACACAAATCATCAATCCCTAATTTACAGGATGTACGTAATTTCCTAATCGTCTAGCTTGATTTTCTACACTCCTCCGGAAGCTGGACGGTATATGCTTGTTAAACCAAGTTTAATACAAAACTCATTCAAGTTAGAAAGATAAGAGCTTTGTTAATATATTAGCTTTCTGGAATTGAGAAGGAAAATGTCTTGGAGAAATTTCTTTCCTTTCGATCTTCTCGCTGATGAAGTGCCGCTCTATCTCAACATGCCCTCTTCTATGGTGGATTGGGTTCTTTGCATTGGATATGGCTGATTGTTGTCTCATAGCATCTCTATAGGTCCATTTGTCTTCATTTTTAAGTTCAGCTACTAGTTGTTTCAGCCAAATCCCTTCATAAATCCCATGAGCTAAGACTCAGAATTCAACCACAGCACTATTGCAGGCAACAACTTGTTGCTTCTTACTGCGCCATGTGACAAGATTACCTCATACATATGAGCAGCAGGCAGAAGTTGATTTTTGATCAGTAGGAGACCTGGCCCAATCTGCATCTGTGTAGACTTCAAGAGATCTATTGAGTGTTCATTTGAACATTGGTCCCTTTCTAGGGTCTTTCTTGAGATACCTTAGTATTCTATAGATATTTCTCTACACTTGTTAGACGGATTGTTCAAGAATTGGCTAACAACACTAACTATAAAGCTTATGTCTGAATGGGTATGAGTTAAAAATATTAACTTACCCACCAATTGTTGGCATCTCCCTTTGTCAATGGTTGTTTCTTCTAGTTGAGTTCCCAGTTTGGAGTTCGTATCCATAGGTGCTTCAACTGGTTTACACTCAACCATCCCAGTTTCCCATAGAAGATCTAGAATATATTTCGTTTGAGAGACTGAAATTCCTTTGCTGGTTGTAGCTACTTTCATTCTGACAAAGTACCTTAGGTATCCTAGGTCCTTGATTTCAAACATTTTGGACAACAAGTGCTAAGGTGACCAGTTTCTTCTCCATGAGTTCCCAGTAAGTACTATGTCATCAACATATACAATGAATATCGTGATCCTACCATTAGTTGAGTGCTTTACAAATAGTGTGAGATCAACATGGCATTGGATGTAGCCATCTTGTTTTAGTACCTTCGTGAATCTATCAAACCAGGCTTGAAGTGATTGTTTAAATGCATATATTTGTGGAGTTTGCATGCTCTTTTCTTTGTGAAATCAATCTGAAAATCAGGGGGTATCTCGTGTATACTTCCACAATWTCTCCACTCAAAAATGCATTTGTCATATCAAGCTAAAATAAAGGCCAGTTCTGATGTTGTTCTAAGAGATTGGAGAACTCGAASAGTGTTTAGCTTGGCCACGGAAGCAAAGGTCTCCTGGTCATCAATTCCATAGGATTGAGTACAACCCTTGTCCACCAAATGGGGCCTTGAACATTTCAATACTACCATATGCTTTGTGTTTGACAAAACATATCCACTTGCACCTAATAGTTCATTTTCCAGGTGAAAGAGTGGTGAGGATCCACGTTCTATTTTCCTCAAGAGCCTGCATTTTTTCTAAGGTGGCTACTTTCCATTTTGGCACTTCTAGAGCTTCAGGTATAGTGTTGGGAATCTTAATCTAATCCAGGGATGAGACAAGAGCTTCAAAATTAGCAGAGTRATCCGCATATGTCATGCAATTTCAAAGAGGGTGTTGGGTACATGAGTGCATTCCTTTCCTTTTAGCAATAGGTATATCAAGATAAGTTCTATTCTGTCACCTTATCAACAAAAAATTCCAAATTAAGTTATGCCTTACTTTGTGTTTCTTCAAGACTAATTGGACTTGGTTCAGCTCCTGGTTATGTTGAATTTCTATAGGCTGCTGTGGAAGAGTTTCTGGATTTTGCTTTCTCCTAGAGTAGACCTTAAGCTGTTTATTTGAAATGTAAGTGGGATTCAATGTACTTGACTTAGAACATTAAGTGTAGGTTGAGATTCAATTTGTGGGTGTTCTCGTGATATTAAAACTGATGGCTCTAGTACATTAGAACTTGGGATAGGGTGTGACCAGCATTGGGAGGATTTTGTAATAATGGAGTAGGAGAGACTATGGGAGTGAGATTGTTAGTGAAAGAGACTAGTCCCAATTATGTGATTCATACTCATTGTTCTCCCCCTGAATGATGGAATTAGGGTAGTATGATTTATCTTCAAAAAATGCTACATCCATGGAATGGATAATTTTCCTGCTACGAGGACAATAGCATTTATATCCTTTCTTGATAAAGAGTAACCAAGAAAGATGCATTTTGTAGATCTAGCATCTAGTTTACCTTTGCACTGCGAGTGTATGTCGACAAAGTTGTGCAAGCAAAGATCTCGAGTGGGATTTGAGATGCAAGCAGTGAGTGAAGGTAGATATCAAGAAGGGTTTTCAATGTATTTTTAAAATTTAGGATACATGAAGGCATTTTGTTTATGAGGTAGGTTGCAGTGACTTCAACTTCACCTTGAATCTGTTGGGGATATTAGATGTGAATAACAAGGAACGAGCAACTTCAAGTATGTATAATTTTTGCTTTCTGCCACGCCATTTTGTTGTGGTATGTCTATGCGTGAACTTCGATGGACAAGTCCACAGGACTGTAGTAGGAACCAAGAATAGAGTTAAAGAAATTCCTCGCATTTTAAAGAACTTGAATATTGGCTTTGAATTGGTTTTGGAACATCGTATGAAAATTTGAAAATTTTTACTTATTTTAGATTTATCCTTCATAAGAAATGTCCAGCTTAACCTTGTACGATCATAAACTAATAAGAACCACCAATACTCCATGAATGAGAGGAGAAGGGGTTGAGATGGCTTATATGGTCGTGGTGAATACACATTTCTAGTATGCTTAGATAATTGACAAACTTCACATCCAAAAAACTTGAAAGGTTTTTTTTTGAATAATGATGGAAATAAACCTTCAAGGTACACGAATGACCTAATCGGTAGTGTCAAATCATTATTGCACTATCCTTATTGGACTGACTAAGGACTTATGATTACTCATGGGCTGATATTGAGGACTAACATGAAGAATACTATATCTCAGATTTATTGGAGTTTAATTGACTTGAGAAAATATAAGCTTGAACAAAGTTCAGCAGTTCCAATCAATATCCCCAAATCCAAGTCCTGGAATTCGCAAGATTTAGCCAAAACCTTAGTTTTACAATTCTGATATCTACCCAACTTGCACAAAGATAGTAAATTGTAGTAAGATTAGGCATAAATAGGATTGATTTGAGAGTAATGGATTGTGAGAGACGTATAGTGCTAGTTCCAGCCGCTTTAGAGCATGTCCCATTAGCTATACGAACAATATGATAATCTTGACATGGTTGTAAGAAGAAAATAGTGAAACATCACCTGTCATGTGGTCGAAAGTTCCAGAGTCCACAATCCAAGAGGATGAAGGTGTTTGAGTAACATGAAAGGAAAAAGTGTCATTACCTTGACGTGATGCTCCCGTTGCACCTATTACTGGCAAGTGATAGGTTGATGGGCCTTGTTGATTAGGGTTTGAAGCATCTCAAGTAGATTCTCCRTGAATGGGACTCGATTTGAAGTCCCTTCTGAGAAGCAATATTTTCTCGACTAYCACGATCACCTGATGTGCAACTAGGCTTCCAATCTGATGGCTTTCCATGTAGATTCCAATAAGTTTCTTTAAGGTGGCCTGGCTTTTGGCAATTGTCACACCAGTTCTGCCTCTATAATGCTTCATGTCTCCATGACTTTGAGGAGTACCTTAGGCAGCATAGGATGTTGGACTGGGAGATACAGGGTCATCCTTGTTGGCAGCAAGAGGTGAGTCTTTTGGAGCAGAGAGCCTATCTGATTTTGCCATCATAAACCTTGCTCTCTTCTATATGAACTTCAAAAAATGCATCTAGAAGAGTTAGCAAAAGTTTTACTTTATCCATCATAATGCGTTTTCTACTCTCTTCTCTACAAATGTCAGAAAATGCCTCTCGAAGAGTTAGCAAAGGTTTGACACCAAGGATTTGACCACACACCTCATCAAGAGATTTTGTTGAGGACCATAAGAAATTTGAAAACACATTTGGTTTCTGTAATTTTCCTGAAATAGGTGCTGATATTAGGGCACTTCCATTCACGTCATTCGAAAAGATCCAATTGTTGCCAATAGTGAGTGAGGGTTGTGAAGTAAGTGATAACTGGTGCGTCGCCTTATCTAACATCATGCAGGATGCTTTCAACCTGGAAGAGTTAAACAGTATTTTCGCTGCTGGAGAGTGTGTCATGAGCTGCGTCCTAGATTTCTTTTGCAATAGTGTAAAATAGGAAGTTTTCACCAATTTCTGGAGTCATGGAGTTGATTAGCCAGGACATTACCACTTTTTGTTTGCTCACGAACATTGAAGTTAGKATCATCTGAATTGGGTTGAGTAGCAGCTCCAGTGAGGTACTTATCATGGCTTTGACCAGTGACGAACATCGTGACGGATTGGAACAATTGGAGATAATTTTAACCTGTGAGTTTATGGCTAGTCACAGGAATAAAGTTGTTTTCAGATGGGATCTGATTGTTCAAGGTTGGAGAAGGAGTGGAAGAAGTTCCAATAATTGAAAAAGATCGTTTAGAATCTATAACTGATGATAGGGAAGAAAATTCCTGAGTATTTGAGAAAAGGAGAAGATGGTGAGGCCTCGGAATGTAGACTTGGTAATGGACTAGAGGCAGCAACAAAGTTAGGTCTCAGAGTTTTGCTCTATACCTTGTAGAAGTTTGAGGAGAATTTTCTGATATTCTCATTGGTAATAGACCATGTACTTATATACATAAAGGAGCCTCAATCTAATTCTCAAATTTTGGAATTAGTATCATCTAACTAAGATAAGATATCCTAGGATAAATTACAGCTGTGATACACTTCATTTAACTCCTAAAAGTTAGCTACACAAATCATCAGTCCCTAATTTACAGAAAGTACATAATTTCCTAATAATCTAGCTTGATTTTCTTGAGGATTTGTTGGGTGGTAACATTATCATATTCCAAGAACTTTCTCACTTTTCATAGGCGATGGTATGAGTTTTCACTTGATAAAGACCTAAAGTGGGACAATTTTTATAGTTACACACCTTTGGGTGTGAGAAACTTTGAAAGAAAAAATGCGGTTGAAATTGTGAAGGTGGAAACAAAAAGCAAATCTGYATGGACAACGAGTTTTATTTGGTAGTAGATTGAGATGCATGATATATTGAAAGTGTAGCACATGCTTATATGACTTTTGAAGCTTGAAGAAAACTGCAAAATATATGCTCTGGTACTGTAAATGAAATCAATTGACTTGGAAGTCTTGATAATGCTGTGACAAGTGTGGAATTTCAAGTAGATGGAGATCTAGTAGATAAGAATCCTATTGAAACAGTGGACTTGTGTATGGAAACAAGATGCTCTAGTAATGTTGATATTGTCAAGAATAACAAATATTACATGTGTATGTTTTTTCGTTTATTATTTTTGGGCAAGTTTTGGTTTCAATGATATGTGTGTGTTTCTCTTTTCACATATAAGCACCATACGGTACATGCATACATACATATTTATCTATATATTACATGCCTATACTTAAAAGAAAGTTTCGTGCATTTAACTTTAGGTATCTCAAGCAAGTGAAAAATAGGCAAATGCCATTGATAGTTTTCATTTTTCCTGTATGTTCATTCACCATCTCGATCTCTCTGTCTCTCTCTCTCTCTCTCTCTCTATCTCTCAAAATTCAGAAGGTAAAGTGCGAATCGGTTAGAAGAGCAAAATTACAAATTTGGCATTGAACATTCATGGCTAAAAGTACCTCACTCATTGTTGTTCCCATTGATTTGCAAAATATGTGTTAATGGTAATTTTAAATTTGTGAAATGCAAAAAAGTCCATAAATGCTATTCATRACCTAAAAGAAAATGTTTTATATTAAAGTSTTCAAAGAAAAGAAATACAAATCCTAATGYACACGTAGGTCATAATTCGGGTTTGTTACTTACCATAAAATCATAACATGGTCCTCAATGAAATCCTCTCTAGATCTTTTCAATATCAAGATGAGATGAATAAATAAATACATTTTGTTATGCAATTTGATAAGTAAACTGGCACATGGTACTAAAACTATTGCAATTTCTGAAKTTTAAAAAAGAATTCCGTTTTAATTTTTCTTTGGCGTGCAATGCATGCGAAGAGTTTGTGGGTAGTTTTCAGTTGCTTCATTTGAGCATTATGGAGTAATATAGAATGCATCACTTCGGATAGAATCAGAAATTTAATTAATATTATCTTTAACAAAAACATGCAAATCACCCAGGATAAAAAATTTTAATCATATAATTTGTGTATTCACTTCAGGAATACATTATAAATAGTCCCTCACTTACATTACAGACATCAAAAAATTTGAAATTTTATTGAACTGATAAACCAGTGATGTGTTCCTCAAACTCCTTGAAGCTAAAGAGCAAGTCTCCCAGTGGTGACTGTCATTTTAAAGTTATAGTTTGGAGGGTTCTTCTAATATTGATTAAATTTCTTAGTGTAAAAGGAAATTCACATGTGTTGTTGTGCATGGAACTATGTTTATTTATCACATGGGCCTCTTTTGGCTCGTTTTCATAGGACTCTTTTGTCTCATTTTCATACCTGTCTTGTATTATAAGTTCACCCCTTTGGTGTAATATTTGTGCTAGGAACTATGTTTGTTTATCAAACAAACTTATTATTGTTTTACCAAAAAGCTAGATGTAACTAGCRGTAATAAGGCATTACATCGATCAAAGTTTACTACATCRAACTAAAATATGTAATTGAAGTGGATAATGACTTTAGGATTGGATCAAAATTTTGAAAGCCTTTTTTGTGCCATCATAAATGCAGTATTACTTGTAACAAATTACGTAATTGACCATTTACTAGTTGAGATTATACTTCACTTTAAATTGGCYTTGTCAATGTACCTTTTACATTCTCTGCTACATGAAGTTTCATTTAAATTCCATAATGGCTTTAGCAGTAGAGCAAAAAAACATTGAATATTTCTGCATTTTGAAATTTCAAAAATTTACCTTCCAAATTTGCTTAAAGTGTGAATGATTTGGTAGATCAAGAAACCAAACTCAAGGACTCAAGCTGGATTTGTTGGATTGTAGCCTTATCATATTACAAGAACTTTCTCACTTTTCATAGGTGATGGACAATGAGTTATTTGACGGTAGATCGAGATGTGGGATATGTTAAAAGTGGCTATAGAACATGCTTATATGACTTTTCAAGCTTTGAAATGCTGCAAAATATATGCTCTGCTACTGTGAATGAAATAAATGGACTTGGAAGTCCTAAATAATGTTGTGACAAGTTCGGAATTTCAAGTAGATCAGAATTGGATTGAAATAGTGGACTTGTGTATGGAAACAACAATCACTAGTAATAATGATTTTTTCAAGAATAAGAAAGATTACATGTGTGTGTTTTTTCTAGCTTATTATGTTGTCCAAGTTTTGACTTCAATAATATGTGTGTTCCTCCTTTCACATATATGCACCCATACGGATACATACATACATATTTATTTATATATTACCTGCCTTATTTATACTTAAAAGAAGGTGATCGGGCATTTAACTGTAGGTATCTCAAGTGAAAAATTKGCAAATTCCATTTGTCGTTTTCCTTTATCTTGTATGTTCAATTACCGTCTCAGTCACTTTGTCTCTCTATCTCTTGAAATGTATAAGGTACAGTAAAAATCGGTTAGAAGAGAAAACTGCAAATTTGGCATTGAACATCCACGGCAAAAAGATCTCACTCGTCATTTTTTCCAATGATTTTTGCAAACTATGTCATGATGGTAATTTTCAAATTGTGAAATGCAAAAAGTCTCGAAATGCTATTCACAAGCTAAAAGAATTGTTTTATATGACTTAAAGAAAAGTAAAACAAACTCTGATATACATATAGGTCATAATTCGGTTTTGTCACTTAAGTTTTCTATATGATTTACCTTGTATTACACTATTTTTGGTTTGAAATGATTAAATGCAGTGTTTTCACCTTAATTACAAGAAAAGTACAAAAATCGGTTGCAGAAAAGCTTAAAGACGTGAAACAATGAATTCAAAGGAGTCTGGGGTCAAAATACAATTTGCAGAAGCTGAAAATTATAAAAAATGACTAAGTTTGGAATGTAACCAATCGGACACCGATTTACCCTTGACCTGGTGCCAATTCAATGCTATTTTTCATGCTCTGTTTTTCGGAACGAAATTGGCACCAGTTTTTTCTTTTCGGGTTCAATTTGGAGTCTATTTAAGCCAAATCAAGCGCCAATTGGACCCTTTTTAGAGCTTTTTGCATTTTTTATAAATAATGCATCTTATGGGCGATTTTGGAAATTTTTGGTTGCTTGAAACACTATTTTTTTTCATAGTTTCTTGAAAGAAATTTGGAGGAAGCCATTGGAAAGCTTGAAGACTTATATTCAACCAAGATTGCTCAAGGATTTGTTCATCAAATCAGTTTTTTCTTCTCTAATCTTTGGTTGTAACAAGTTTATTATACTTTATATGGTGGATTTCATGAGTTTCTTAGGCTTAACGTTTTGTGTTGGTTAGGGTTATTTGAGAAGATGACTTCTTCATAATATGTTGTGCTTTTATTGTTTATTCCCGATCTAGTTGAGTTATTTATTATCATTGTGGCTCTCTGAATACATTTTGTGGATTGGCTACCTACAAATTGATTTTATAATCAATTTGGAAGGACCGGAGGTGAACTAATTGATTTAGACTTGGGCAATGATGACTCATTAGAATTGATCCGGTTGAGGATAGAATAGCTTCCCTTTCGATAGTTTTCAATAGTAAGTTACCGTGCTTAGTGAAATCAAAGAATTCTTGAGATCATTAATACAATTTTGATTAATCTAATTCACACAGGGATATGACTTTAGTGAATTGGAATTAGGGGTTTTATGGCAAGGGACTTGGTAAAACCTAAATTAGGAAATTCTACCATTAACATTTAGATTAGATTTCAAAATTAGGGCAATTAAGGTACAATTAACTTACCTCATTACAGGAATGATTCGGTTCAATACCCTAACCAACATCTTTTATCACATTATATCATTTTGGATTTAGGTAATTGAAATTTAGAATTGAAGTTTTTAGATTACTTATTCATTTCAAGTTATTAGTTTAATTGCATCACTTTCGATAGGTCTGAATTGGGAAAATTCGATAATTTTGATACTTGATTACAAATCCTTGTGGGATCGACCTTGACTCATTTATTATACACTTTTCGACATTAGTATACTTGTTAGGTTTATAATGCATCAAGTTTGTGAGCATCAATGAATAAATAAATAAATATTGTTATGCAATTTGATAAGTAAAACTGCATATGTCATTAAAATCAATGGAATTTCTGAATTTTAGAAAAGAATTCCTTTCTAACTGTTCTTTGGTGTGCAGTGAATGTGAAGAGTCTGTGGGCAATTTTCAGTTGCTTCATTCGAGCATTATGGACTAATACAAAATGTATCACTTGAGGTAGTAATAGATATTTAATCAATATTATCTAAACAGAAACACACTCAAGGTAAGAATTTTTAATCATACAATACATGTCTTTTCTTCAGAAATGCATTATAGATAGTCCCTCACTTACATTACAAACATTACAAAATTTGAATTTTCATTGAATTGGCAAAACCTAGAGATGTGTTCCTCAAACACCTTGAAACTGAACAACAAGTCTTCCGGTGGTGACCGTCATTTTAAAGCTGACGGTATAGACTGGAGGGTTCTTCTAATATTGATTAAATTTCTTAGTGAAACGAAAATTGATATGTCCTATTGTGGTAAAATTGTAGATTTGTTTTCTAGTTGTGTTTTATTTTTACATTAGTGAGTGGAGAATGTGGAATTAATTGGTGTGGTGTAAAATCATCGAATGCTTTTTGCAGATGCATGGAATACTTGTCAAGAATTTTACATTAAAGGTTTACTAATTTGATATTTTCCCATTATATTTGTTTGTTATTTTTGTCATTTTGCAGCACTAAGTTAAAAAGTATGTATAATTCATAATGATATATTCAAAGGATTTCAATTGGAGGGATTTATTTTCTTATGATCGTGTGATGCTACATGAATAAATGGACTCAAATTCCTTTGCATTTAGTAAATTCAGATTGGGGCCAATGTTTCAGTGATACATGATCCATTTAGGGTATTATAACATAAAATTCAACTCCCCCAACTTGCGTTTTCCCCCATCTCGAACATATATCTGGATTTATTTATGCAAACTAAACCTAGATCTTGCACTCCTATATTTTGAATAATAATAGCTCTACGACAAAATATACATGCACTAGTGGTTTCTTCTAAATTTTTATTCAGATCTATTATTTTTGTTTACTTAGCTTGACCGTGCACTAGCGAACACATGAATGTGTTCACTAAATTTATTTTGAAGCCTATTACACATTAACCATCTTCTTTAGTTATTATTACCATTAATGTTCTGCCTGAAGAAATTTATTGGTATGTGCAATACGCAATAATAATTTTTGAGATAAAAAATATTATTTTGAGTATAAAAACAAAAAGAATGTTATAGTGTGACGAATTTGTATTAGAAGACATTTAAAAATGTTAAGTTAGAAATGGTAGCCATAAGTATGAAATTCATAAAATAATTTTAAACTCACGAACCAAATATGAATCTGTGATTCATAGACTGATATGAAGTTTTTAAGATTTCCAATGACCACTAAATCTCCATTGAATATTATGAAATTTATGAACGACAACTAAGATTATTGATTCATTTTTTCAACACTCGGAATGATTGTGTAACCACTGTGACATAATAGTTTTTTAGAAACTTTTATGCATCTTCAACACACATAGGCAAGTAATATCAATCATTGTGACTCATTGGGCAAAGAAACTCCAATAGACTTCCTTAAATTCACAAAATGTWTGAGTGGGAAGTGCCTTTGTTAGTTCAACATGAGAACTGGCTGAATGCTTGGGCTTAACATTATTTGCCTTAGCCTTTTGTGGTTTTGGAACAAGGAAATTCGTATGTACAAGCTYTGACGACCCACCTCCCATAGGTTACCGCCTATATCTCGACAGACGAACARTCGAATATTCAAAGCATCTAAAACTCATAATATAAACACAACTTAAAAACTTCAAATTAAATAATTATAAATCTGAGYAATATACAGTCCAAAAACATCATAAAGTACATCTTCCAAAAATCAATATATGCATATACCAGAAATATTTCAGGAATCCTAACTTCACAAGATATATTCCTATGGTACGCTCCTAAGCTATGACTTCCTGCTAGCTCTAGTAAATTTTCACATGTTACTAAAACATAAGAAAAATAGTGAGCTAGATTCWGCGAGTTCAGAGGTGTGTGCCATGTGTAGTTGTAAAATATTCAAGTGTGCATAATTTATCAAAATGAATAATCACAATTGTGGAGGACATATCGAAATATTTATTGTTCAAAGCGTATCATAAATAAGAGTAGTAAGTAACTCAATCACACAGAAGCTCGGAAACTAATCAAGAACGTATCCAAAGGGTTTTCAATATCAAAACAAATCGTATCACGAAGTGGGTAACATTGAAGGTAGAGAGCTTCATAATTACCACCAATATGATTTGGTGGGGTCGAAATTACGCATGAAATTTTCAAAGTCACACAACACAAATGAAACTATTTGCAAGCTAGGGTACACGGATCGGTTGGCTAGGGCAAAACCTATTGACCCAGGCACGAGCATCCATCACAAGTGCACGGGGCTCCACGAATCAATCGTCTTCCGATGTATTCTCTCTATCACTAGGTTATCACCGTCTAAGCCAACTTATTTTCAATGACTCTATGCTATTTTCATAAAACTATATTGTTTTCTCAATTAACCTACTTTAGTACTACTTTTTGAGCCTTTATTATATTACAATATCAGGCTAGAACTCTTCATAAAACTCCATCGTAATTCTTCCTTCTCCCTAGCCGATTGCTCTTCTTCTATTTCAGCCATGTGATCATTTCTTACTTGATGCAATCCCAGCCATTGATCCTTTCCATTGCATGTCTAACATTTGTCATGCAATTTGAGAGACAAAGTCCACATATGAGTTTTGGCGAAGGAGAAATCTTAGTCATGTATGTGTAGCATGCCCTCCAGTTTGGAGAAACTTTTGCATGAATTGTACAGCTGTTTGCATGGCATGGGTTGTTCACGTGAGAGTCGTTTTTAGCTAGGAGAATGACACATAATCTAGGTGATCTGTCAAGCATAGGAAGTGGAAAGTGATCTGTCATTTCTTATCCTAAATCTTCCTGATCATTGCATATATATATTTACTCTATCAATTATTATATATACTTTACATTTTTAAATCTTTTCTTCAAGCGCAAAAAAGATCTATTTTTACAAAAATAATTTTTACTTGCAAAATGATAAAAGTCGAGTTATTATGAATAGGGTTTTTAAGTTATGAAAGTGAGTGTGTTTATTGTGATAGATCACTAAGGATATTTCTTGTGGGTTTTGTTTAGGAAATGATAGACAGTAGATTTTCTGGACAAACAAGAATAACAAATGAGTTCCTTTGGAACTTTCAATCTATAAAAATGTGAAGGTTTTACTTCATATTCTAGATCACTTTTTTATTGTAAGTTGCTCCAATTTCTTTCGAAGCTCTCAAAACGTTGTTWMTTTAATCAAGCATACTTTGATTACATTTTTCACTCCTGTTCGCTTGAAAAAGATTTTGAAACAATTTTCCCTCAAAAGCATTTCAAAAAGGTTTTCCAMAAAATCGTTTAACTATTCYTGTACAAAAATATTTTCGACAAACGTAGGACATATGTGTTTTAAAGAAAATAAACATGGTCGATAAAATGGTTCAGGGAAGATTTTTGACAAACTCATGATCTCTACTTTAAACTGACAAAACCTATTTTTGAAAACTTATTATGAGATCACCTTTTGATTGATTGATTGCATTGACAGATTGTATTGAGTACTCAATTGGCAAGCTCTGACTAACTAGTGTGATGGTCAAAGTACTGTGCTTGCTTAGTCCCTAATACAAGTACCTCTTGAACTTCTGGACAATAGTACCAGAAAGCCTATCCTTGGCCAATGTGCGAGGATGCTTGTGGCAGACTGGGAATGTACAAGCAAACACTCATTCCATTGGGCACCCAAGTCAGATTGTAAGCTACCGGACCCTTGGTTAGGAGGTTTAACCAAGAGCAGTTGACTTTTGTTTGCCTAACTAGTGGGTACAATTGATTTTTAAGAGGTGATAAGGTTGAAAATTGCATGCATGCTTGCGAGCAGATAARGCTGGTAGTACTACACCTTGCRGAGTTTCACTTTGCAGTAACGGTTCCTGATTGTGTGTTTCATTCTCAAAAATGTTTTAACTCTATCCTTTTCAAATAATTCATCTACCAAAGGTTTTTCAATACTGATATAGTTTTTATTAAAATCCTTAATATGTGTTTTCTAACTACACACTTCATACTTGCAAAACTCAATGGGCTAGCACTCATATTTTTTCCTTTATTTTTGTAGTGACAAATGCATAACTTAAGTCACTGGGTGTTAGGGACRAGAGCCAGGGATGTCAAGTGCTAGAGCAGCACTACTACCCTTAGTCTACTATCAAGAACTATGTCCTAAACTTTTAATCATTGTTAAGTTATGCTTCCACTATATGGATTTTATCTCTCCTTGTAATAATACTAACTATTGATAGGCAAACGGAGACTCATTCAACACAAGTGGACCGTAAGGGATGGCACGAAATCGCACTTATGGCTCCGTTTTAAAAGAAAATGGATAATACGTGAATATGAAACTAATAAAATAATTCTATATTAATTATTGAAAATTTGTAATTTCTAAACACACATTCAATAATACAAAATCCTAAATAGATATTCGAAAATCAAAAAAGCCTAGGTTTCTAAACAAGCCTAGCTCTTTTAAGATGTTTTTGTGTTCTCTCAGTATTTGATGTATATCCTGACTCTTTGGGCCTCTTTTGGCTCATTTTCATACGTTTCTCGCATTATGAGTGCACACCTATGGTGCAATATTTGTGCAAGGAACTATGTTTGTTTATCAAACAGACTTATGATTATTTTGTTGCCGGAAAGCTAGATCTAACTAGCAATAACAAGACATTACTCAATCAGTGTTTACTAACTCAAACTAAAATATGTAATTGAAGTGGATACTGACGTGGGATTAGGTTGAAGTTTTGATTTTTTTCCCCTTTTCGGTCATCATAAATGCACTTTTACTTGTATCAAATTATGTAATTGACCATCTACTAATTGAAATTATACTTGACTTTCAAATTGGCTATGTCAATGCACCTTTATCATCTCTACTACATGAAGTTTCATTTAAATTCCATAATGGCTTTAGCAGTAGTGCAAAAAAAAAATATTAAATATTTCTATATTCTAAAATTTCAACAATTTGCCCCCCAAAGATTTGGTAGATCAAGAAATCAGACTCAAGGATTCAAGCAGGATTTGTTGGACTTTAACATTATCATATTACAAGAACTTTCTCACTTTCCATAGGCAATGGTATGAGTTTTCAGTTAATAAGGACCTAAAAGTGGGACATTTTTTAATAGTTAGTTCCATCAGGAGACGTCACTTGTTGTTCAAGGCCTTTGGATGTCAGTAACTTTCAAAAAAAATTGCAGTTCAAATTTTTGAAGGTGGAAATTAAAAATCACTAGGCATGAAGAATGAGTTTTATTTGATGGTAGATCAAGATGTAGGATATGTTGAAAGTGGCTACAAAACATGCTTATATGACTTTTCAAGCTTTGAAATGCTGCAAAATATATGCYCTGCTACTGTGAATGAAATAAATAGACRTGGAAGTACTGAAAATGCTGTCACAAGTGTGGAATTTCAAGTAGAAGGAGATTTAATTGATGAAAATCYTTTTGAAACAGTAACTTGTGCAAGGAAACAACAATYGCAATTAATATTGATAATGTCAAGAATAACAAAGATTACATGTATGTGTTGGTTTATTATTTTTGTGCAAGTTTTGGTTTCAATAATACGTGTTTGTTTCTCTTATCACATATATGCACTCGTATAGATATATATGTACATACATAGTTATCTCTATATCACCATCTCGGTCTCTCTATCTCTTTCTTTGTCTCTCAAAATATAGAAGGTAAAGTACGAAAAGGTTGAAAGAGCAAATCGCAAATATGGCATTGAACATCCATGGTTCAAGGTACCTCACTCATCATTTTCTCCATTGATTTTTGCAAAATATTTCATTATGGCAATTTTCAATCGGTGAAACACAAAAAGTCTAGAAATGCCATTAGGAAGCAAAAAAAAAAAAAAAAAGAAATGTTTAATACTAAAGTCTACAAAGGAAAAAAAAAAAGAAACTTTAATGTACATGTAGGTCATAACTCGGTTTTCTTACTTCCCAAAAACCATAACATGGTCCTCATTGAAATCTTCTCTGGATCTTTACAAATTCAATATCAAGATGAGATGAATAAATAAATTTGGATTAGTGAGCAGAGAATGTGTAATTAATAGGTGTGGTTTAAAATCATTGGACGCTTTCTGCATGAGTGGAATGCTTGTTAGTATTTTTATACTAAAGGTTTCGTAATTTGATATCTACCATGAACTTTGTTTCTTATTTCTGTCATTTAACATCACTAAGTTAAAGACTATGTACAATTCATAATGATGTATTCAAAGGATTTCAATTGGAGGCATTTTTTTTTTTTTTTTGACCATGTGATGCTACATGAATAAATGGACTCTAATTCCTTTGCATTTGGTAAATTCAAATTGGGGCCAATGTTTCATCGATATATGATCCATTTAGGATATTCAAACATAATTTTAACTCCCCTAACCTGCATTGTCACCCATATCCGACATATATCTGGATTTGTATATGTAAACTGAATTTAGATCTTGCATTCCTATATTTTGAATAATAATGGCTCCACGATAAAATATACGTATTACTGGTTTCTTCTAAATTTATGTCAAAATATGTTAGATTAATTTACTTAATTGACTGTGCACTAGCAAACACATGAGTTTGCTTTGAAATATATTTCAAATTAAGGTTCTTCTTGAATTATTGTTACTATTAATGTTCTCCCAATGAAATTTATTGATTATGTGATATACCTAATAACAATTTTGAAGACAAAAAAATGTTATCTTGAGTTTAAAACAAAAACAATGTTACAATGTAAAGGATGTGTATTAGAAGACATTTAAAGATGTGACGTTACAAAAGGTCGCTATCCAGTATGAAACTCATGAAATAATTATAAAGCTCAGGAACCAAATATGTAATTCACAAACTGATATCAAGTTTTAAAGATTTGCAATGACCACTATATCTTCATTGAATATTATGAAACTACCGAACAACAACTAAGATTCTGGATTCAATGGCTTAACGCTCAGAATGATTGTGCAGACAATGGGACATGTAGAAATATTTTATGCATCTTCAACACACATAGGCAAGTACCACCAATCATTGTGATTCATTGGGCAAACAAACTCGAATAGACTTTCTTAAATCATCAAAAGTTTCAGTGGGAAGTGCCTTTATATTTTCAACATCACAACTGATTGAATGCTTGGGCCTAATTTTAGTTGCTTTAGCATCTTTTTGTTTCGGTGCGAGGAAATTTGTATGCACAAGCCTAGATCTTTTAAGATGTTTTTGAATTCCCTCAATATTTGATGTATATCTTGACTCTTGAACCTCTTTAGCTYGTATTTGTACGTGTCTTGTAGTATGAGTGCACCCCTATGGTGCAATATTTGTGCAAGGAACTATGTTTATTTGTCAAACAAACTTATTATTGTTTTGTTGGAAAGCTAGATGTAACTGGTGATATTAAGGCATTACTCAATCAAAGTTTACTAATTCAGACTAAAATATGTAATTGAAGTGGAAAATGACTTCAGGGTTTTGTAGGAATTTTGATTTTTTATTTTGCCATCATAAAAGCACCTTTACTTGTATCAAGTTACTTTAATTGATGATCTAGTAATTAATGTTATACTTTACTTTTAAATTGGCTATGTCGATGCACCTTTATCTTCTCTACTACATGAAGGTTAAATTTATATTCCATTCATACATTCTGAAATTTCAACAATTTGCCTCCTAAATTTGCTTAAAATGTGAAAGATTTGGCAGATCAAGAAACCAAACTCAAAGATTTGGAGTTGCTTGACAGTAACATTATCATATTACCAGAAGTTTCTCACTTTTCATAGGCGATGGTATGAGATTTCAGTTGATAACAACCTAAATTGGGAAATATTTTTATTGTTAGTTCCATCAAGAAGTGTCACCTTTTTTGATCAAGGCCTTTGGATGTGAGCTACTTTCAAAGAAAAAGTGCAGTTCAAATTGTGAAGGTGGAAATAAAAAGAAGTGGTGCATAGATAATGAGCGTTATTTGATGGTAGATAGATATGCATGATATGTTGAAAGTGGCTATTGAATCTGGGAAATACTTTGACAAGATAGAATTTCAAGCAGATGAGATTTAGAAGATAAGAATCCTATTGAAATAGTGGACTTGTATATGGAAATTGCGATTGCTAGTAATACTGATATTGTTAAGAATAACAAAATTACATATGAGTGTTTTTTGGTTCATTATTTTTGTTCATGTTTTGGTTTCAATATTAGGTGTGTGTTTCTCTTTCCACATAGAAGCACCCATACAGATATATACAATGCATACATATTATCTATATATTACATGCCTTATTTATACTTAAAAGAAGGTTATCGTGCATTTTTAACTCTGATATCTCAAGTAATTGAAAAATAGGAAAATGCCATTTATAGTTTTGCTTTATCTTGTATATCAATTCACCATCTTCGTCTCTCTCTCTCTCTCTCTCTTTGTCTCTAAAAAGTCAGAAGGTAAAGTGCGAATCGGTTATAAGAGTGAATTACAAATTTGGCATTAAACATCCATGGCTAAAGATACCTCATTCATCATTTTTTTATTGAGATTTGAAAAATGTGTCATCATGGTAATTTTCAATTTGTGAACCACAAAAGAATCTAGAAATTCTATTCACATGCAAAAAAAAAAAAAAAAAAACTGTTTAAAACTAAAGTCTTCAAAGAAAAGAGAAACAAACCCTAATGTACATGTACGTCATACTTCGGTTTTGTAACTTACAAAAAATCATAACATGGTCCTCACTGAAATCTTCTACGTATCAAATTCAATATSAAGATGAGATGAATAAATAAATAATTTATTTTGTGCAATTTGATAAGTAAAACTGCACATGGTATTTAAAATCTGTGAAACTTCTGAATTTTAAAAAAGAATTTTGTTTTAATTGTTCTTTGGTGTACAATGCAAGTGAAGAGTCTCTCACAGTATTCAGTTGTATCATTCAAGCATTATGGACTAATACAAATTATGTCACTTAAGGTACCAATAGAAATCTAATCAATATTATCTTAACAAAAACACACAAATGGMCAAAGRTAAGAAATTTTAATCATATAATTCATGTCTTCTCTTTAGAAATGCATTATAAATTGTCTCTCACTTACATTACAGACATCATGAATTTCAAAGTTTCATTGAGCTGGCTAACCAGAGATATGTTCCTCAAACACCTTGAAACTAAAGAGCAAGTCCTCCAACGGTGATTCATTCTACAACTGACGRTATAGATTGGAAGTTCTTGTAATATAGATTAAATTTCTTAGTTTGAAAGGAAAATTTACATGTGCTTTTGTGTTAAGAAGATCTTTTTCTAGCTGTGTTTCTTTTTTGTATTAGTGAGCAAAAAATGTGGAATTAATTGGAGCAGAGTAAATCATTGGATGCTTTTCTGCAGATGCATGCTTGTCAGCAATTTTGTACTAAGGTTCAGTAATTTGACATTCTACCATGAAGTTTGTTTTTTATTTCTGTCATTTAACATCATTAAGTTAAAGATTATGTACAATTCATAATGATGTATTCAAARGATTTCAATTGGAGGGATTTATTTTGTTTTGATCGTGTGATGCTACGTCAATAAATGGACAATTCCTTTGCATTTGGTAAATTCAAATTGGGTCAATATTTCACCGATATATGATCCATTTAGGGTATTCTAACATAATTTCAACTCTCTTGACCTGCACTGCCCATCTCCAACATATATCTGGAGTTATATATGTAAACTGAATTTAGATCTTGCATTTCTACATTTTGAGTAATAATAGCTCCATGATAAAATATACACATTAATGGTTTCTTCTAATTTTTTATTAAAATCTATTAGACTAGTTTACTTAGATGACTATGCACTAGTGAACACATGACTAGTGTTCACTAAATTTGCTTTGAAGTATATTTATATTAAGGTTCTTCTTGAATTATTGTTACTACAAATGTGCTCCATGTTGAAATTTATTGATAATGTGCAATACCTAATAACAATTTTGGAGATTAAAAAATGTTATTTTGAGTTTAAAACAAAAAGTACATCACAATGTAAAGGATTTTTATTAGAAGACATTTAAAGACGTGAAGTTACAAATGGTAGTTACCTAGTATGAAAGTCATGAAAAATTTTAAAACTCAGGAACCAAAATATTTGATTCACAGATTGATATGAGGTTTTTAAGATTTGCAATGACCACTAAGTATCCATTGAATATTATGAAATTGATGGACAATAATTAAGATTTTGGATTCAATGATTCAAAGCTCGAGATGATTGTGCAGACACTAGGACATAATATTTTTCGAGAAACATTTTCTAYATCGTCAACACACATAGGCAAGTATCATCAATCATTGTGACTCATTGGAAAAACAAACTTCAATATAATTTCTTAAATCATTAAAAGTTTCAGAGGGAAATGCCTTTGTATTTTCAACATGACAACTGATTGAATGCTTAGGCTTAATTTTAGTTGCCTAACATGTTGTTGTTTCGATACGAGAAAATTTGTATGCACAAGCCTAGTTCTTTTAATATGTTTTTGGATTCTCTCAGTATTTGATGTATATCATGACTCTTTAGGCCTCTTTTGGCTCGTTTTTGTATGTATCTCGTATTATGGGTGCACCCCTATGGTGCAATATTTGTGCAAGGAACTATATTTATTTATCAAAAAAACTTATTATTGTTTTGCCAAGAAGCTAGATGTAACTAGCGATAAGGCATTCCTCAATCAAAGTTTAGTAATTCGGACCAAAATATGTAAATGAAGTGTATAATGACTTCAGGATTTGGTAGAAATTTTGATTTTCTTTTGCCATCATAAATGCACTTTTACTTGTATCTTGTTACATAATTGATGATCTATTAATTGATATTATACTTTACTTTTAAATTGGCTACGTCAATGCACCTTTATCTTCTCTACTACATGAAGCTTCAATTTATATTCCATAATGGCTTTAGCAGCAGTGCAAAGAAGCATTAAGTATCCATACATTCTAAAATTTCAACAATTTGCCTCCCACATTTGCTTAAAGAGTGAAGGATTTGGTAGATCAGGAAATCAAACTCAAGGATTCAAGCYAGACTTGTTGGACTGCAACATTATCATATTACAAGAACTTTCTCACTCTTCCTAGGCGATCGAATGAGATTGCAGTTGATAACAACCTAAAATTGGGTATAATTTTTATAGTTAATTCTATTGGGAGTCGTCGCTTTGTTGATCAAGGTCTTTGGATGTGAGCAACTTTCAAAGAAAAAGTGTAGCTCAAATTGTGAAGGTGGAAGTAAAAAGCCGTTGTGCGTGGACAATGAGTGTTATTTGATGGTAGATCGGGATGCAAGATATGTTGAAAATGGCTATAGAACATGCTTATATGACTTTTCAAGCTTTGAAGTGCTGCAAATGCTCTGCTACCACGAATGAAATAAATGGACTTGGAAGTCTAGATAATGCTTTGAAAAGTTTAGAATTTCAAGSAGATAAAGATTTAGTAGATAAAAATCCTATTGAAATAGTGGACTTGTGTATGGAAATAGCAATCGCTAGCAATAGTGATATTGTCAAGAATAACAAAGATTACATATGAGTGTTTTTTTGTTTATTATTTTTCTGCAAGTTTTGGTTTCAATATTATGTCTGTGTTTCTCTCCACATATTTGCACTCATAGAGTCACATACAATACATACATATTATCTATACATACATGCCTTATTTATACTTAAAAGAAGGTTATCGTGCATTTTTAACTGCAGCAAAAAATAGGACATTGCTATTTATAGTTTTCATTTATCTTGTAYKTTAATTTACCACCTTTGCCTCTCTGACTCTCTCWCTGTCTCTCAAAATTCATAAGGTAAAGTGCAAATCGGTTATAACAGCAAATTGCAAATTTGGCATTGAACATCCACTGGATTGTTTGCTAATTAGAATTTTGCATAATTTGAATAAATAGAATCGAAGTTATAACCCAAATCAAGACCAAGACAGATTTGGACATAATAGGACATCACTCACGTTTAGGGACTTTTTGTACTTCTAGAAAATACCAAATTTTCTAGAATCCTTCCTATAGGTATTTTAATCCTTTTGGACACTAATATTCACTTTATAAGTTATTCGAGAGCCAAAATCCCAGTGTAACGCTAAAAGGATAGTATAGCGGATTTATTAGGAATATCATTACATTTCTACTTTAAGAACAYGTCCTTTACAGTCTTACTTGAGGATGCGTGTGCCACTTGATTTTAGATTTCGAGCAAATTCTAGGAAAGTGTGGACTCAGGTTAGTCCCCTTCAAATCATTTTCTATATAAACGCATTTGAAATTCGTATCGAAATCTTTATAAAATATTTCTCAAATATTTGAAAATATTTTGATGAGTTCAAGAAAAGCTTGTTTTACTTGCATCTCTATTACAAACCGAGCATGAAAACAAAGCAAATGTGATTTGACACAGGCAACAGCAATTTTGACTTTTCAAAACAAGAAATTATTTTGCTGCTATTGAAAGTACAGGACTTGCTTGAAAACACTTCTTATTTTATTGACGGATACTATAGAGTACTCAATTGGCAAGCTCTGAATAATTAGTCCGGCAAGAAAGTGTTATGCTTGGCTGGTTCCCAGTGTGAGCACCTCCTGAGCTAGTTCGAGCCACAATATTAGAGTGAGCCTAAATATTGGCCAATGACTAGGCAGTCAATGGTTGACTGAGAATGCATCGGATAGACGGTCATGTAATTGGGTGCATAGACTCGATTGTGGACTCTCATTACCCTCARTTACGAAGTTTAACCCGAGGGCGACTGACTCCCTTATACCCAAGAGAGCAGGTATCATTGATTGTATGAGGTGATAAGGCTAGTATTACTAGACTCGTATGATGTTTCCTCTACAATAAAAGCATGGGAAACTAAGCTATTATTATTAGAGATTAATGAGTTTCAAACGTAGTATTTCCCCGTTCACAATTACCTTGGTTTTCCTAAAATTACAAATTTTTGCAAGTATACGTTTTACTAAAATAAGTCTTTTTCTTAAACTATTTCTGCCTTCTGACTGATTACTGTTTACTTGTAAAACCGTGCTCTTGGCATATTCAAAATCAATACCATCACGAACGTGCTACAACTCCCAATAAACCCTTGGCATCCCTTCAAAATCAGATGTAAGCTTTTCATATTATTTCTTTCATTTTAACCTTCTTAGCATGTAAGTGTATTAACTTTTCCTACTTTCGAGTGGGTTGGTGGAAAATTGTGAATTTTTAGTTAATGACTAATCTTGTTTATTGATCAGTGCACATTTAGATTTTTAGTTAACGATTAATCTTGTTTATTGATCTGTGCATCTGGATTCTTTTCTTGTTTGGGATGATTATCTTGTTKCTATTTGGGACAATTAGAGCAACTTTATTTTGTTGCTTTTGAATTCTACCAAAATACTATTTGATTTGGGTTTTTGAAGAGTATCATGCTGCAAGGATTTGAATCGGTGGCTTGGAAAATACCTGCAATTGTCAGCTGCATCATTAGAGAAAGATAGACTTAGAACATGGATATCGAGTTTCTGCGAACTTATCATCAGGCCATATTTTAACGATGCTATAGTGTGTAAAACTGTAAAACTGATTTTGTTCTTTTGTTTATGTAATATTTATATTTCCGTGAGGGTTTCTATATTTATTGTTATTGATTGTGTAATAGGATGACACAATACTGTATTGATCATCTTGAGCCGTTTGGGATGAAATTTCTTGATCATAGTTAGTTTTGGCCATAGCCGATGGTCATACCCTTGGTGGATCGAGAATGCATCGGGTAGAGGGTCGCATCTCACTTAACCAGGRCTTAATTCGGACACCCCTTAATTAGGAGGTTTAATCTAGGGACGGGTGATTTCAGATCACGTAGCTCTCTTAGTATTTCTTAATTGATTTGATGAAGTGAGCGATTGAAAATTACCTGATAAGAAATTATCTTAATGACCATTGAATGTTTAAAATGCTTTGCTTTTGCATGGCCGTGATACTTTGGAAAAGAATTCTTCCTCATATTTTACCGATTCAGCTCGTCCTAAAATTAATTGATCATGTTTCTGCTTTGCGAGCCATAAGTTTGAAGAAAATGCATGTTCTTATTGGGAATTCACATGATTTTCATACAAGCATGCATGAATGAATAACATTTCACATTTAACTTATTTCTTATTGATTTTGCTAAAAGAAAACTGTTGTAAAAACTCATTACACTCGGAACTCACTGAACTTCGCTCACACCAAATATTCTAGATGTTTTTAAGGACAGGTGACAGTTCTCTTTAGAGATTGATTAAAATTAGTGCAATAATTGGAAGGTTCTAAAGTCCTACTTTTATGTTTTTTATTTTGTGATTATTAATTCCTATGTACTTGAGGACTTTAACTTTCTTTTATTGTAATATTTTGGGCAGACTTATCTTGTATGTTTTTGAAGACTTCAAGTTTAGTATGTGTCGTTATATTTGAATGGACAATTATGGGTTTGCCTTCCTATTTTTCCCCTAAAGTCTTGATGATTCAAGGTTGATAATGTTATCTCATATTGAAAGAGCTTCTTAGTGYTAAAAAGAAATTCACTAATTTCGCAGCTGTACAGAATGAACATTTTCACTTTCCACTCCATTGTATGAAGGGAAACTTATATTTCATGAAAACTCCCAGGTTTCTTGAATCTGGCAAGGAAGAAAGTCAGGAACCGTTGATTACCTTTGAGTCAAAGTAGCGACGAGCCAAGTGATTATGACTACAGAAGGAGAAGCAAAGCTTTGTAGACAGCTTTGCTTCCTCTTCACTTCTTTCTAAGCTAAGTTGTTTGCCCTGAAAACATAATATTCCTTGYGGTGGCAATGAGTTTCCCAATCCAGTTCGACTCTCATTCTCGATGTTTTGTCTCTGTGGCTGTGATCACTGTCCAGAAAAAGGTGGTGATTCCTTAGGAATCTAGTAGTACCTAGAGGTTGCACGAGGGTGTCACAAAGGGTGATAACATATCAAATGTGGCCAGCTGGTTCTAGAGTTCAAAGAGGAGCAGAAGAAATTTAAGTGAGCCATTTTTTTGTTCGTCTTATGTTAAAATATTCTTTATGTGTTGAATCTTTTCTATTCTTTGTTTGAATCAAACAATATTGTATAGGGCAATACTTCGTCCATCGGTAGCAAGGAACTCCTAGACAGGAGCTTACTTATATAAGATTGGGTTGATCAATTGAAATAGACTAGAAGGCACTCGTACAAAGATATTAACATGAAAGGGCCTAACAGGATTCGGTGGGCATTGAAAGGAACGAGGGATTAAGGAGAATTTCATGGGGATCAAGGTAATCACTAGGTGTGATATGATTTTTTTTGTTTATTATTTTTGTGCAAGTTTTGGTTTAAATAATGTGTGTTTTTCTTTGCATATAAACGCATTCAAACAATTACATACATACATACATAAAAAATATCTATATACGGATTCATACAATTTTTCCATTAGTGAATGGAGAAGTATGGAGTTTAGTTAGTGTCGTGCACAACTATCTGATGCATGCATGTGAGAAATGTTATATTAAAGGTTTACTAATTTGATATTTTACCATGAACTTTGTTTATTATTTTGGTCATTTAGCATCATTAAATTAAAGAATACCTACATTTCATAATCATGATCTCATAGGATTTTAATTGAAAGGATGATGCTACGTGAATTAATGGACTCRAATTCCTTTTCATTTGGTAAATTTAGGTTGGGGCCAATGTTTCACCAATATATGTTCCATATAGGGTAATTCTGACATAAATTTCAAGGTCCCTAACCTTCATTCTCCCTCATTTCTAACAAATATCTTGACGTATATATGGAAATTGAACTTAGACTTGCATTCCTATAATTTTAATAATAATTGCTCTATGATAAAATCTGCTWACTATTCGTGTCTTTTAAATTTGTCTGTTAATTTGAAAATGTATAATTTCAGTTTACTTAAATTGACTGTCCGCTAGCAATACATGAACAGAGTTCACTAAAATTGCTTTGAAGTGTATTATACACTAAGGTTCTTATGGAATTATCAATACTATTAATGTTCCCCCATCCCCCAAGAAGTTCATCGATAATGTCTTACACGTAATACAATTTTGGTCATAGAAAATGTTATTTAGAGTTTAAGAAAAAAATGGTTACGTTGTAAAGGATTTAYATTAGAAGGACATTTAAAGATGCGAAGTTTTCATTGTATAGGCTTAATTTTAGTTGCCGTAGCCTTTGGTTGGTTCGATGTGAGGAAAGTATTTAGTAGAAGCTTGACTCTTTTAAAATGTTTTTGGGTTCCCTCAGTATTTGATGTATATCTTGACTCTTTGGGCCTCTTTTGAGTCGTTTAATACATGTCTTGTATTATGAGTGTATCCCTGTGCTGCAATATCTGTGCAAGAAACTATCTTTATTTATAAAAAAACTTAGTTGTTTYGTCAGAAAACGTGATGTTAACTAGCCGTAATAAGGCATTACTAAATCCAAGTTTACTAGCTTATAGTAAGATTTGTATTTCAAGTGGATAATGACTTCAGGTTTGGGTCAAGGTTATGAAAGTGATTTTGCCATCATAAATGCTCTTTTTCTTATATCAAGTTACATAATTCACCATCTACTAGTTGATATTATACCTCATTTTTAAATTTGCTATGTCGATGCTCCTTTATCTTCTCTACTACATGAAGTTTCATTAAATTCCATAGTGTAAACATCAAATATTCCTACATTCAGAAATTTCAATAGTTTGCCACCTAAATTTGCTTAAAGTGCGATAGACTTGCTAGATCAGGAAATCAAACTCGAGGATTCAAGTGGGATTTGTTGGACTATAACATTATCATATTACAAGATCTTTCTCGCTTTTCATAGGGGATGGTATGAATTTTCAATTGATAAAGACCTAAAAGTGGGACAATTTTTGATAGTTAATTCCATCAAGAGAGGTCACCAAGGATGGCTGAAAACATAGGTGAGTTATATAAGAGCTTGAAGTAGCGCAATCATAGCTGCTCAGAATAAACCATTTGATACAACTTGCAAAGAGGCAAGAAAAAGAAAATGCTCATGCAGTCTAGCCAAAATCCAACGTTTAGAAACAAACTGCACTTCAAATTGTGAAAGGGGAAATAAAAAGCTATCGTGCATGGACAATGATTTTTATTTTACAGTTGATCCAAATGCAGGATATGTTGAAAGTGATTATAGAACATGCTTATGTGACTTTTCAAGCTTTGAACTGTTGCAAAATATATGTTCTGCTATTAATAATGAAATAAATGAATATGGTAGTCCTAATAATGCTGAGAAAAGTGTGGAATTTCAAGTAGATAGGGATTTATTAGATAAGAATCCTATTGAAACAGTGTACTTGTGTATGGAAACAACAATAGCTATTAATACTACTGATATTGTCAAAAATAACAAAGATTCAGGACCCAAAAAGTAACATGTAATTTGAAAGTGAWAAAGTTCACTATGATGGCCTCTCCAACAATCTTCCTCCGGCTGCTGCTTTTGTAAGACTTTCTGAAAATTTTGTAACGGTGATAACTTTTCAAATGTGCCCAGTCGGCCTTGCAGTTAAAAGAGGACCAGCAGTTATTTGATTCAGTGTCCTCAGAGCAACAAAAGAAATATAATTGAGGAACTTTCTTGTTCATCTTATGTTCAAATGTTCCTTGTGTGCTGAAGCTTTGCTATTCTAATTCAATCAAATAATGTCTTGCATTGGCAATGTTTCCTTCATTGGTAGTAGGCAACTCCTATATTGGAGTTTACTCATATAAGATTGGGTGATCAACTGCCACTAAATTTACTTATATAAGAAATAGGCTAGAAGAGGTGCTTGTATATATATATATATATATATATATGAAAGGGGCTAACAAGATATGGTGGCGATTGAAGCGATCGAGGGGTCAATGAGAATTTCGTGGGGATGAAGGTAATCACCAAATTTAATATTGAGTTTTTTTTTTTTTCCCCAAATTTAGAAGGGGTTTTTTTTTTTTTTTTTGCTTCTACACGTTTTGATTTCAACAAAATGTTTGTGTTTCTCTTTGCACATATGTGCACACATATATATACTTATATATTTATCTATATATCAAATGCCTTATTCACAATTAATAGAAGATCTTGGTGCATTTAAGTGTAGGTATCTAGGTGCATTTAAGTGTAGGTATCTCTAGTAAGTGAAAAATAGGCAAATGTCATTTATAGCTTTCCTATCTTTTATGTTCATTGACCATCTCCATCTCTCTCTAACTCTTTCTTAAATTTCAGAAGGTAATGTGCGAATTGGTTAGAAGAGCAAATCACAAATTTGCTAATGCACATCCATGGCTAAAGGTACCTCACTCATTCTTTCCATTGATTTTTGCAAAGTACGTCATGATCGTACTTTTCAATTACTGAAATGCAAAAAAGTGTAGAAATGCTATTCACAAGCAAAAAATATTGTACTATATGAAAGTCCTCAAATTAAAGAAAAATAAACCCTAACGTATATGCAGGTCGTAATTCGRTTTTGTTAATTACTAAAAATCATAACATGATCCTCACTGAAATGGTCACTAGATCTTTAAAAAAATTCAATATCAAGATGAGGTGAATAAATAAATAAATTTTATYATGCAATTTGATGGATAGTCATTATCACTCTACCACCAAGCAATTAGATGGAATTGGTATCCAACTTTTTGAGCTACAGGCAACTATCGGCTTACATGAACTAATCGTCTTCAAGTCTTGCACATGGAGATGGAAATRAAGATGACAATGGTGAGCAATATTGATAGGAAGTTCATGGCTTATGGCACTTGTTATTTATCTTTTGATATTCTCTTTTGTCTTGTTTATTTAGATTATGGTTGTTTATTCTGGATAATGTTTCTTTACGTTGGATTATRATCATTTACTCTGGATTAATGTGTTATCTTGTTTTTATGCTCATGGTTATTATCCTTTTTCTAAGCTTGTTTGACAAATGCACAGGCGCACARTTATATCCATTTATTATATTACACAATTGTTAAAAAGGGACAGAGTATACTTATTCATATTTTCATAAGTTTGTGATTATACTCTTAATTTTTATTATCTCTCTTTTGCATCAATGTTTTGTCATCATAAAAAAGAGAGAGATTGTTAGGGTTTAATGCCTATTCACAATCAACCATATTTTGAGAATAACAAAACATTGAGTATTACTAATGATATTGTGATTTGTCATAACTTAAGAAGATCATAGMATTACTCATATATCTATTGAGATGGACTCTAGTGCAATGCAACTCACAAGGAGTAAGTTACAGATCTCAAGTCAAACGAATGTTGAAGCTTCTAGAAGATTTGAAGACATGAAGACCATAGACTAGTCTTGATTAGTCATGTAAGGTATAGTGTTAAATATTTATTTTGCGACTAATCCCTTTTAGAGTTATTTTAAGTTCATAAAGCTCATAAATGTTGCACAAAACTTCACACAACACTTTATATCACAAAAGAAGTTTTTGAAAAACACTAACCTTATTTACATTGTGCAATTACTTTGACAAGATTGACCTTTACATATTTTTTGGGCAACGACGCTTGCCACAGACGATTGAACCATCCGTAACACAGTCCTTAACCACGGACAGTACGTTTCGTCCATGATTGTCCAGAGGGTTTAGAAATCCTAAGGACTATGTTATGGACAGTACCGAGGACACATAGATACGTCCGTGCAATCGGGGATTTTAAAAAATACTGACTAATGGGTAGTTCAACAACTATTTCACTAAACCATTATTTTCTCACTATATAACCTGGTTTTTAGACCCACAAAAAGCTAATAATATTAGCTATAAACACAAGAAAAGAATCTTTGAGCTATCAATCTCGCAATCATCTTATTTTGACCTAAATCTTTAACATTATTTGGACTCATTCAATATGTAATTAGAGATTAAAGTAGTCAGAGGATTGCAAATTTCTTGGGTTCTCAAGGAATAATTGCAATACCTGGAAAAAATATTGATTCAAATCAATATAATGGAGAAGAATGGCAAATCTCTCTAAAAGCAAAGCAACCTTTAGTACCAACACAAGCTGAGTTTYGGACAAATTCTAAAGGAACAGCATTAACTAAATTTATTAGTTATCAACGGAAAACTAATGGAAATTTAGTAACAGATGATTCAGATGATGAGTCAGAAGCTAATTTCATGATGATGACATCATATGATGAAGAGGAATATTCATTTGACATTAATGAATATTACAATTCACCCGATGCCATTACTTATGAAGAATTTATCAGAGGTACTCAGTGGGAAGCATACGCCTTTGAAAAATATGACCCTGATGAGGAATTACCTTATCCAAAATTAGCATCAGAGTGTCAGCGGAGCATGGTGGATACAGAAGAGGATCTTTTTCTAACCACTACACTAGAGGATGAAGAGTTTTTAACTTCTTTATCTAATGAGGAATTAGAACAATTTCTTCAATTGGAAACGACTGAGGAAATTGAAGCATATATTGAATCAAAAACTCAAAAGGAAGAGGATTCTTTTAATGTTTTTGAAGCTCAAGAGGCGGAAGATTGGCCTTATCCTCCAATGAAAAAGGATAAGACAATTGTCTCTTCAGCCACAATCCTAATGGCCTCTCAAGGAGGACAAACACCTGAAATATCAAATGCTCAATCTGTTCCAAGAACACGAGTATCAGGAGAACCAACGTTTTTACCAGCTGAAGGTGTTAGGACAAGCCCTGTTTCTCCAATACAAGAGTGGGGAATAATTAATACAAAGTTACCAATAGGAAGACCTTTACAGGAAACATTAGTAACTTTACCACCAGCCAGAGCAAAGGAAGGAGCAATCCTTATTTTGCCARTAAATGAGCGATTATGGGAAGATCATATTYGAATATGGGAATCAGCAACTATTTTGCATCTTGCAAATATGCAATTCGCAGAATTAAAGGATAAAGTCCTTTACTTTGAGAATTTGTTAGGACCAACTGAAAAGTTAACCTTTCAATCTTGGAGAGCAGCTTACCCGGATCAATATGGAAGATTGATTCAATCAGCAGATGACACTGTTAATCTGACTACTCAGGTTAAACAGATGTTTCTAGGTTATAGCGAGTATAGGGGTGATGTTAGACTACAAGATGAAGCCCTTAGACAGCATGACCAATTAACAATTTCAAATATGAAGGATTATAGAATATTTGCTAACAAATATTTGGAATTAGCATAAAAAACTGGAAGACTATATCTTGATCCAGAAATATCAAAAAAGCTTTTCAGAAAGCTACCCACCTTTTGGTGAAAAATTGTCTGAAATGTGGGAACGTGACAATCCAGGAATGGAGGTTGGTTTACACATAAGGATAAACTACACAGGCAGAATTCTTACTGAATTATGCAAACAGCAGCAAATAAGTAAAATGGTAAAAGAATTTACTTTTTGCAAAGACTTTGTTTCTGGATATACTGGAAACACAATAGCAAGAAAGAGTAGACCATTAAGAAGGTCCACAACTTACAAAGGGGGAGCACCTCATAATAATAATGTGAGGAAGTTCAAAAAGAGGAAGCCTACCAGTGACATCAAATGTAAGTGTTACATTTGTGGTGAACCTGGACATTTTGCAAACCAATGTAAGCAGGAAGTAGTCAACAGGACTAGACTCAATATATATGAGGAACTAGATCTTAAGGACGACTAGAATATCGTAAGCCTGGACCAAGGAGAAAGGGCAGACGATTCTGATATTTGTTCTTTTGAGGATCCTGAAGACGAAAGAGCTAGAAATGAGATATTAAATCTTCAAATAAGCAATGATTTTGAAGATCAGTCTTATTTCTTTATGTTTAGTTTTTCTGAATCCTTTCAGAGGCCAAAACTAAATGTAGAATGTCAGCATATTTGGAAGTTTGGAAATGAATTTCCAAATATATACGATAACTGCTTTATTTGTGGATRTCGTTTTACAAGTCAAAAGGCAGTTATGTGTATAACCTGTAAACAAGTTATATGCTATTGGGATTTGAAAGAAAAATTTCAAATCACTGCCCCTAAGCTTGAAAAACAAAAATCAGAACCTGTCAAGGAAAATTCATCTCTTGTAATAGAACAAGCTAAATACATAACAAAACTACAGCAAGAGAATGAAACCCTAAGCTCTAAAGTTCTGGCCTTAGAACTAGAAATTGATAGGAGAATTTTAGAAGGTTCTTGATCTTCTGGATCAAAGTCTGAATCCTTTAAGGAATTAGTAGTAATTGACAAATTAATTGTCAAAAGAATAACTGATAATTCCAAATTACCAGTTAAAGCTTCAGTCAAAGCAGCAGGATATGATCTATTTTCAATAGAAAATATCACTATACCACCTAAAGGAAAAGCAATGGTATCCACTGGAATATCCATAAAATTTCCTGAAGGAACTTATGGTAGAATAGCTTCCAGGTCAGGAATAGCTTGGAAAAATTCTGTCATAATAGGAGTAGGAGTAATCGATCCAGATTATACTGGGGAAATAAAGGTAATCCTATTTAACCTTTCAAAAGAAAATTTTGAAATAAAGGAAAATGAAAGGATTGCCCAGCTAATTCTTGAAAAAATCAAGAATTGTGAAGTTGAAGAAGTAAGTGAACTTCAACAAACTAAAAGATCGGATAAAGGTTTTGGATCTACGGGATCCGAATCTCTTTGTCTAACAGCAAATCCAAGATTAGGAGCGGTTCATAACAATCTGTTGAACATGACTGTTAAGTTAAAGCCGCCAACGTATCTAAAATCAGCCATAAGATGCACTATTTATAGAAGAACACAAACAGCCTTAAAAGATTTATGAAGAGTGGCGCCATTTGGCTTGAATCGGTGCCTGAATTGGGCTAAACCGGCGACGATTTGGTTCTACAAAACAAAGAAAGATATGAGTCCTTGAACGTGCTCTAGTTTAGGTTTCTTCARGACTTAGTCGAACTTTGATGATTTCCAGCTTCTGAAAATGTCATTTTGACCCCAAACTTTTCTGAATTCATTATTTGACCTCTTTAAAATCTTCTACAATTGATTTTTGCTCTTTTCTTGTATTTAAGATAAAAATCATGCAACTAATCATTCAAACCAAAATTAGTGTGACACAAGRTAAAGCATATAAGAAACTCGATAAGAAACGACTCAAGTAAGGTTAAACATACTATAAAATAGGACTATATCATTGCATAAAGACAGGAAAAAATTTAACACAAGCTACAATAATAACAAGGTTACTAATGGTAGAAATGTATGTTTAGATTTTTTGAAATTATCTTATCGTTAACATGAATAGTTTTATATTTAGTCTAATAATATTTCAATATTTGCATACAAAAGCCTTGTATTTAAAGAGACAAATATTCGTAACACATAACTAAAATGTTTCTTCGGATAACTCATTGTATATGGGAAAATCTTCTTAGCTATAAAAGTATTGCGTAACTTTCATTTATCATTAGTAATACAATAACAAAAGCATAATATAACAAAATGAAGAAGGCATTATTGAATAAGGTGGGTGAACTTAGTACATTATGCAGTGAAAATGCTTGTGCTAATTTTTATAGTTCAAATGATGAGGATATTAGGATAAACTATATTGAAATTGAATGTGGATGCATACTTCGACAATACAAGGATGCTTATGGGAATGTTAAAGCATATGTGGATGGGAGAATTGGGATCAACTTTCACTCAAATTCAGTAAAGTTTCTACTATATGCATTATAAGTTGAGCCTTCACATGTAAATCATGTTTTCCCAATATATCAACTTCAAGTCTAGTAAGAGTACTTCACACCTGCTTTGCACGCTATAGATTCTTTTCAATTGAATTGTTACTTTGAATTGTATACTTTTCAATAAAATTTAATATATTATTTATTTTCTTTGAATATGATTTTTCAAAGTATATGACATTTCTATTCCTCATCAAGCTTGGGAACAATTATTTAGTTCAAATGTGTATATTGATCAAAAATCTATCTCAACTTATATAATTGGACAGGTATAAATTACAAAAAAGCTTGGGTGGGAATCTAAAATTCCATATCACTGCGCTTTTATCATTTTGAATGTTAATTTTTTTAGTCTTTATATGCAATTGCAGATCTATAATAATGGTAGCATGATATTAAAAACAAATGGGGAAGAGCAAAAGGCAGCCAAGAATGACTTTATAGAAATCTTGAAGTTGTTAAAGGAAAAGGCCCTTCAGGACGAGTCTTATTTTGAAGATGAATTTGGGTATTTGAACGTGGCTTTTTTTAACATACCTAGATTAGAAACTATCATAACTCGAGAATGTTACCAATTTCACTCACTCTTATATATATAAAAAAAAGAACTGAGGAAAACAAAATTTTAAATATTTTAATACAAAAAAGTTTATAAAATTTCGATAAATATTTCTCTGTAATATTATCATTTACCCCTGTATGAAATTAGAAAATTCCACAAACATTTCCAATACTCATATATAGTAACTTCAAAAACCCAACAAACACTCAACATTGAAATAACTTACATCYYAAAAATCATTTGCTAACTAAATGCTTATGTATTCAAAATTCAGTGGAAACCTTGAAAGGATTAATGAAAGAGTGAATAAATAGATGAAATAGCAAACAAATACATAAAAGTTACTTATACGACTATTTCCCTTATTCAACAAAAATTTACTTAAAACAAACTCTCGAATATCCAAGCTTGCACGCAAATGATCACCACGCATCATCTGTCTACTTATCACCTCAAATGCAAAATAAGAGAAATGGAATGAGCTATAAAGCTCAATAAACAAATCTTATGCATGAATGCATTTATAATGCACTATATGCCATGAATTTCAAAATTTCACTTCCTTAATAAAACTTCCCAAACGTTTCTTTTCATCAAAACTTTTCCAAAACCTTTCATTTCAAATTGTGAGCTCATCTAGTGTATCGCCTAACCATTAAGATATGTAATGTGCAATTTTTATCTGGAACCCGGCCACTTTCTACTGGTAGAACCCCAAAAGTGGTTTACATACTTAATCTTTTCTTGAACATCACCTCATAAGAGGTGAATAGCACATGAAATCCCACCCTACAAGAGGGTTGGGTCGAGTATGCCAGTCCCCCATGCCTCATTTCCCACTTACATCTTTCGTGGTCTGGGCTTACACTCCTTTCCAAATCATTAAACGTTTTGGAAAATCATTTACTCATAAGAATCCCATTTCTTTTTCCAAACATCATTTCTTAAAAACTTTACATTCTAAAATGCAAAATTATGACTCATGTYAGGAAATGATGTAATRCACCGTAAACTACATAGTCATGATATGGACCACATAATTCTGAACTTACAATACCCAACATGTTCTAAGTATAAAGTTCACATACTTGACATAAGCCATAAACATATTACATAAAACAATCAAATTATAATCACGAAACATATGAAATGCATTTAATGAGAATGGAAGAGATTTACTTACCTGAAGTTCTTAATATTAGAATTCTACTTTAAATGTAGAATGGAGTSTCTTGGCCGCCCACAATGTCAATGTGCCAAATGCCTTAGTTTAATTACAAAGAGAATGTTCGTAACGAACCTTCTAAATTTTTCCCACTATAATCTAATAATCCAGCCTTGAATGCACATAACAAAGGCCTTAGTTAGACGAACATGTAAATTTGATTATTTATCTGAAATCCTAAATGCCAAATTCTCCTATTAGGGTTTAACATAATAGAGTTTTACTGAGTTCGATAGTTCACTCTTTCAATTCACAACAGCTCAAGTTACCTAACGGGTCATATCTAAAAATTTCGCATTTCTTATCCATGTCCTCCCTTTACTCTTTAATTGGCTTTATTGAATTCAATAAAAGTTCAATTGCTCCAAAATCAGGTCTAATCTCAAAAATTACTTCCCATTTTTTCTTCTTTCATTGGTAAACAACTTATCACAGTACCAGCAATACAATACCACGTCAAACCAGTAATTAACAAGTGATACATTACATATTTTGCATTTACAAATTATCTGTCTAAATCTTCCTAAGGACACTACTGATCTCACACAAAACAATATCAAAATCAATAGAAAACCACACAGAACGTACACAATCTGATGACRCTAAACAAAATTGAGGCTTCACCTTAAATCAGTGTCAACAGAAACGCACGCTAGCAAACTGCCCAGATCTGGTCGGCGACGGTGAGCTCCGGCAATCTATTCTGGTCAGCATGATTTGCAGACTTTAGCCACGCGCGTGCTTGCGGCTGACCAAGCGATGGCAAACCTCCCTGATTAGGCGCAGTCCAAGCGGCGTCGAGTTCGAGTCACGATTGAGAGCACTGGTGACTGGTGAGCCAATCGAATTTGTGTTGCGACCAGCAATGTTCTCGAGCATCAAAGCGGGCAAGAGATCCCGAACAGACCTCTATGAACTCGAATCTGGGAAGAGGCGCGAACGATCGGCAACTGTGCGTGCAGATCTTGGCCGAGCATTGAGCAAACACAGCGATGAACGGCCTCTCGGTAGCACAACTGATGAGCTCCAGTCAGGCAGCGGCAAGACTAGCGGGCTCCAGATCTGBGCAAGACTGGTAGCACGAGTTGTCGATGACCAGCAGGCGAGCCGGAGGAACTTGGCAGGTAGATCCGGTGCTGAGGAGAAACGTATAATGGCTGCAAACTGAGCGGGCAAGTCCGGGAACCCACAGCTCCTGTCGCGGTTGAGCAACTGGCAAACTGACCTCTGATCACTGCAGAGCGGTTCGACAAAAGGGCGAACCAACAGCGTCGAATGGGCGGTGGTGCAGCAACTGTAAGGACTCGGTGCGGTGTCGGCAACAGGGTGAAAGGAGGGGCAGTGAGTGTAAGGGGAAGGGGGTGGCAGCGGCTGAGGTGTTTCTAAAGATGGGGGGAAAAGAAATTAGGTTTAGGTTCCGAAACCCCAATCCTTTTTTTTTATTGGGTCCTAAACAATTTCCTTTTGGGCCTCTTTATTCCATAACCATCVAAGCTCAATAAATTAAAGTCGAGGGCTTTCTTTTGGGCTAAAATCAAACATTAAATTAGCCCTAGCTTTCRAAAATAAATGGGCTATAACGGGTCGAGTTTAATTTAATTAACTAAAGCTCTAATTTAATTAGCATTGTAAACTTCATATTTAAATAAATATGCTCTTATGTAAAAAAGTACTAATTAACAATAATAATAGAGATAACTTATTAAATTTTAAGTGRCACATATATTTTACGACCATATAAAATTCATGAAAGGAAAATAATGTTYTGAGTATTTCACTTTTGTTGGATTCTCTTGTCGATTTTACACCTACGATGCCTTTGGCAATCTCATTCTAGAAATTGAGTGCCCCAAATAGATCGCATGAGCTAAGAGGTCTATGGAAAGAGATAGCGTATTCACATTTCTTGCCGACCCCAAGAAGATTTATGAAGTCATAGAAAAATGCAACAAGAAATTTGGATTGGAGAAACTCTTGTTGTGTTCAACAATGATCATCTTTTGGGTAACTAGGGCCAAAAGTAGATTTTGATGGATTAATAAAATATAAATTAACAAAGAATATTATAGAAACAAATACATTGCTTGAAACCGCAATGCTTGCTATGACGAAAACAAAGCCATTAATTCCATTATGATAATAATAGTTTAATAGTTTAATTTAATATCCAGTTACAATTTGAAAAATCAAATACTGAAAACAGATAAAGACAATTTAARTAGTACCAACATCAATTATAAAGCCATTAATGTCATCAATGGAATAGGAATCAAGGTATATAAGTTGAAATATGATTTACAATATGCAGAATTTACATGGGAAGGCTCAATTAGTAATGTATATTGTTGTGCAAAGTTTTAATTTAATAATATTTGACCACCAAATAAATTAAGTATTTTTTTTCCTTAACTTAAATCTTACTACTAGATGCGAAATAAAATCTACACAAACTAGTCATTTACGTCAAGATGGAAACAAATTTAATACAAGCTACAGTAATAATAAAGGTATTAATGGTAAAAATGCATGCTAGATACATTTTTAAATGATCTTATCGTTAACATGATTACTTTTATACTTAATCAAATAATATCTTAATATTTGCATCCCAATAGACTTGTATTTAAAGGGAAAACATTGGGAACACATAATTAAAAAGTTTGTTCGAATAACTCATTCTATATGGAAAAATATTATTATTTTTAGAAATAAGGTGTAACTTTCTTTATCGTGAATAATACAATAATGAAAGCATAATACAACAAAATGAAAAAGGCATTAATGAATACGGCGGGTGAACTTAGTACGTTATACGGTGTAAGTGCTTGTACTAATATTTATAGGCCAAATGTTGAGGATGTTAGGATAACATTATGTTGAGATTGAATGTGAATGCATACTTCGACGATACGAGGATGCTTATGGGAATGTTAGAGCATATATGGATGGGGGAATCAATATCAACTTTCACTCGAATTTACTAAAATTTCTACTAAATGCATTATAACTTGAGCCTTCTCCAGTAAATTTTGTTTCTCCATACATGAACTTCAAGTGCAGTAGGAGTACTTCGCATGCCGTAGAATTCTTTTCAATTGAATTTTTACTTCAAATATTCAAGTAGTGTATGCATTTAAATAAAGTTTAATCTATATTTTTTCTTTTCTCCATTTATGATTTTTCAAAGTATATGCCATTTCTATCCCTCATCCTGCTTGCCGGAGGTTGTGCTGGAGGTTGTGCCAAATAATCCTCCCTACTCGAGAATAGCTTTTGGCATGGTTTCAGATTGAGAAGGTGAGCTGCCCATTCTGCTTGCCGGCACTAGAAACTGGAGTGCATCTCTTTTTGGAGTGTAAGTTTAGAAGGAGGGTTTGGCTATATGCTGAAATTGATTTAAAGTGGGGAATGGTGGCGGTTGAGAATATGAATGAATTACTAGTCAATTTGATGTCGAATCTGTAGCTCATTAGTTGGGAGATGGTTGATACGACGATTATGATTTTGTGGGGTGTCTGGGGGGAGAAATATAGGAGGGGGTTTTTAGAATAAAGAAGCTCTTGCTGAGGCTGTCATGGAGAAGGCAGATAACTTACTCAAAGAGTTTAAGGAAGTCTGGGGGACGGTGCAGGATTTTCCTTTGTTACTGAGATTGGTGGCTCAACATTGGCACCAAACTATAAGATAAACATGGATGGGGCATGTGAGGATAGACATGCAAGCGTTGGGGCTATTCTACAGAACTTTAGAAGGGAGGTAGTAGGGGCTTTAGCTGAATGGTTTTTTGAGAGCATAAATGCAAAGCACGTGAAGTTACTGGCTTGTTTCCATGGTATTAGGTTAGCAGAGGAACTTGGCTTAAAGTGCTTTGTGCTCAAATCGGATTGTTTGGATGCTGTTGCTCAGCTCAACGGCACGATGGCAACTTGGCACTGCTTGGTGGGCTTGCACTGGATGTTTGGGACTAGCTTAGGCAGTTGGATGTCTGAAGATTGTGCATACTAAGAGAGATTGTAATCGACTAGCTCATGGTCTATTACAATTCAACTGAGAGTCTCTAGATTGAAAATGTTCTTTCTGATGTATTTGTTTGTTTTCTCCCAAAAAGAAAGAGGATATGGTTTTAGTCAATTGGATTTAGACATTTTTTGTTTAGCGATTGGGTAAAACCTAAATTAGGAGGTTCTACCATTAACAGTTAGATTAGATATGAGAATTAGGAAAATTATGGTGCGATTAACTTAGCTCATTATAGGAACGATTTGGATAAATCCCCTAACCAACCTCTCTTTTATTATATCAGATTTTTTAGGATTAGGTAATTAAATTTCATAACAGAACTTGTTAGATTACTCCTTCATTTCTAATTATTAGTATAATTCAATCATATTTGATAGATTTCTATTAGGGGAAGCTGATGATTCTGGTACTTGATTAGAAATCCTTTGGGACAATATTGACTCTTATACACTGTTGGACAGTAGTATACTTGATAGGATTAGAATGTAATCGAGTTTGTGACCATTAGGACACGAGTCTAATATACTAAATTTGTTTTGAATAATATTATACATCAAGCTTCTTCAGTTATTATTACTATTAATGTATCAATAATGTGCAATACGTAATAACAATTTTGGAGATAAAAAATGTTATTGTGAGTTTGAAAACAAAAAGAATGTTACAATGTAAAGGATTTGTATTAGAAGAAATTTACAAATGCGAAGTTAGAAATGGTAGCCATCCAATATGAAATTCATGAAATAATTTTAAAACTCACCAACAAAATATATGATTCACAGATTGATATCATGTTTTTAATATTTGTAATGACCACTAAGTCTTCATTGAATATTATGAAACTTATGAACAACAACTAAGATTTTGGAAGTTTCAACACTCGTATAAACACTGGGACATAATATTTTTGTAGAAAGTTTTATACATCTTCAACACACGTAGTCAAGTATGATCAATCATTGTGACTAATTGGGCAAACAAACCCCACTAGACTTCCTTAAATCCACAAACGTTTTGGTGGAAAGTGCCTTTGTATGTTCAACATGACAACTGATTAAATGCTTGGGCTTATTTTTAGTYGCCTTATCCTTTTGTTGTTTCAATGCAAGGAAATTTGCATGTACAGGCCTAGTTCGTTTAAGATTTGTTTTTGTTCTGACAATATTCGATGTATATCTTGACTCTTTGGGCCTCTTTAGCTCGCTTTTATACGCATCATATTATTATTTCACCCCTATGGTGCCATATTTGTGCAAGGAACTATGTTCATTTATTAAACAAACTTGTTATTGTTTCGCAAAAAAGCTAGGTGTGAATAGCAATAATAAGCATTACTCAATCAAAGTTTACTAACTAGGACTAAATATGTAATTGAAGTGGATAATGACTTCAGGGTCGGGTTGAAATTTTGAAAAACTTTTTTGCCATAATATATGCACTTTTACTTGTATCAAATTATGTAATTGACCATCTACTAGTTGAGATTATACTTGAGTTTTAAATTGGCTATGTGATGCACCTTTATTTCCTCTACTACGTGAAGTTTCATATAAATCCCATAATGGCTTTAGTACTGTTGCAAAAAACATTAAATATTCCTACATTTTGAAATTTCAACAATTTGCCTCCCAAATTTACTTAAAGTGTGAAATATTTGGTAGATCAAGAAATCAAACACAAGGATTCAAGCTAGATTCATAGGCAATGGTATAAGTTTTCAGTTGATATGGACTGAAAAGTGGGACATTTTTTTATACTTAATTCCATTAGGAGACATCACTTCTTTGTTCAAGGACTTTGGATATGAGCACTCAAAGAAAAAGCACAGTTCAAATTGTGAAGGTAGAAATAAATAATAGCGATGCACGGATGCTAGATCGAGATGCAAGATATCCTGAAAGTGTCTATAAAACATGCTTATATGACTTTTCCAACCATTGAAACACTGCAAAATATAATATCTGCTACTGCGAATGAAATATATAGACTTCGAAGTCCTGATAATGCTGTGACAACTATGGAATTTTATGCAGATGGTGATTTAGTAGATAAGAACCCTATTGAAACAAGGGACTTGTGTATGGAAACAACAATCACTAGTAATAGTAATATTGTTGAGAATAACAAAGATTACCTCTATGTGTTTTTTGGTTTATTATTTTTGTGCAAGTTTTGGTTTCAATAATATGCGTGTGTTTCTCTTTTCACATATATGCACCCATATAGATACATACATATGTACATAGTTATCTATATATTACATGCCTTATTTATACTTCTAAGAAGGTCCTCGTGCATTTAACTATAGCTTTCTCAAGTAAGTGAAGAATAGGCAAATGCCATTTATAGTTTTCCTTTATCTTGTATGTTCATTCACCATCTCGGTCACTATAATCTCTACATCTCTCTTTGTCTCTCAAAATTTAGAATGTTAAAGTTCAAATCGGTTAGAAGAGCAAATTGGAAATTTGGCATTGAACATCCATGGCTAAAGGTACCTCACTCGTCTTTTTTTCCATTGATTGTTTTTGCAAAATATGTCATGAAGGTAATTTTCAATTTGTGAAATGTAAAAAAGTATAGAAATGCTGTTCACAAGCTAAAAAAAATGCTTTATATTAAAGTCTTCAAAGGAAAAAAAAAAAAAACAAATCCTAATATACATGTAGGTCATAATTTGGTTTTGTTACTTACTAAAGAATCATAACTTGATCCTCACTGAAATCTTCTATGGATCTTCACAAATTCAATATTGAGATGAGATGAATAAAAAATAAATTTTTTTATGCAATTTGATAAGTAAAATTGCACATGGTATTAAAATATGTGAAATTTTTGAATTTTAAAAARGAATTCCATTTTAACTGTTCTTTGGTGTGCAATGCATGTGAAGAGTCTGTGGTCAGTTTTCATTAGCTTCATTCAMGCATTATAGGACTAATATATAATGTATCACTTAAGGTAATAATAGAAATTTAATCAATATTATCTGAAAAGAAACACACCAATGGCCCAAGATAAGAAATTTTAATCATATACTTCGTGTCTCTTTTCAGAAATATATTATAAATTGGCCCTCACTTACATTACAAACATCACGGAATTCGAARTTTCATGGAACTGACAAATCAGAAATGTGCTCCTCAAACACCTTGAAATTGAAGAGAAAGTCTTTATGTGGTGAGTGTCATTTTAAAGTTGATGGTATAGATTGGATGGTTCTTCTAATTTTGATTAAATTTCTTAGTTTGAAAGGACAATTCACATTTGCTATTGTAGTAACTTTGCATAACTTTTTCTAGTTGTGTTTCATTTTTACATTAGTGAGTGCAAAATGTGGAATTAATTGGGGTGCTACAAAATCATCGGATGCTTTGTGCAGATGCATAGAAAGCTTATTAGGAATTTTATTTTAAAGGTTTACTAATTTGATTTTCTACCATGAAGTTTGCTTGTTATTTTTGTCGCTTAGCATCAGTAAATTGAAATTGAAGAATATGTATAATTCATAATGTTATATTCAAATGATTTCAATTGGAGGGATTTATTTTATATTAACCGTGTGATAATACTTTAGTAAATGGATTCAAATCCCTTTGCATTTGGTATCTAACACAAACTTCAACTCCCCTAACCTGCATTGTCCCCCATCTCGAACATATATCCTAATTTGTATATGTACACTAAACCTAGATCCTGCATTCCTATATTTTGGATAATAATAGCTCCAGGATAAAATATATGCATTAATGGTTTGTTCTAAACTTCATTAAAGTCTATTATTTTAGTTTACCTAGCATGACTGTGCACTAGCAAACAAACGAGTAAAGCAACTCGTGAAATCCACCATAAACATGTCAAAACAAAAGATTAGAGAGCAAGAACCAATTGATGAACAAATCTTTAAGTAATCTTGGTTGAATACAAGTTTTCAAACCTTCCAATGGTTTCCTCCAAGTTCCTTTTATTAAAAATACTCTAAACTATGAAAAAAGAGTGTTTCAAGTCACCAAAAGTTCTAAAATTGGCTAAAACACACTATCTATAGAAGAGTATAGAAAACCCTAAAAAATGGCTCGATTGGCGCCTAATTTGGCTCTAATTAGCACCGGTTTGAGGACAAAAATATTGAACCGGTGCCTGATTTTGACTAAACTTTCGCCAATTTGGTTCTTGAACAACGAAGCAAGATTTGATTATTAAATCAACGCCGGTTGAAGACTAAACAGGCACCTGATTGGCTGCTCCCTCGACATGGTCGAATTTTAATGATTTTCAACTTCTGAAAATTGCATTTTAATCCCAAACTCCTCTGAATTCGTTGTCTATCTCTTTAAGCTCTTCTACAATAGATTTTACTCTTTTCTTGTATTTAAGATGAGAACCCTACAATAAATAATTCAAACCAAAATTATTGTAATAGGTAAATCATATAACTTGACAAGAAACAGCTTAAGTAAGGGAAAAACATAATGTAAAAGTAACTATATCAACCGGTGATAAAATTAAGCTATTACTACGCTCTTTCACATAGGTATAGCCCTTTTTTTAGCATAGGTATATATTGTTGCACTTGCAACCATCACAATATGGTGTCTATTACAACACTTTGTAGTATCCGGATAAGGGTTCTATTAGTGTGTAGATTTTGAAGTGTCAGGATAAGTGGTCTAATACTACGCTTTCAGTTGTCATAAATCATATAGTTTATCTATCACTACGCTTTTAAGAGTGTCGTTATAGGTCTTTATTTTATTTTATTTACTTATTTTCCTAGAAACCTACTATTCAAGTTTATTTTACCAAATAACATTTGATATATAAATATACTTGAAAATAATTATTAAAACCGAACACATTAAGTAGCTCAAAATCAATAGATTTATACGATTTAAGTTCGAAAATATTTATAATATTCATATCCGATTACTGCAATATCCATATTCAAATATTTGACAATGGTGTTATAACTAATATATAATACAATAAAAAAATATCAATTCAATTGTTCCAAGCCCTCTGCAAAAAAGCTATATATTCTACAAATTATGCTTTACTTCACAATTACTTAGAAAAAGCTATTCTAAACAACCACAGAACATTTGCCATTGCTCCAGAAAATAGCACTCCAAAATCGAATTAATATTCGATGCATCTTACCACCTATATTGTAAAATAATTTTAGTATAGTTAATTATGTTTATTAAAAATATATAGTATAAATGAAAAATATAAAATAATGAGGTATATGATGAGAGATTACCAAAGAACATGGCCAAGCAATGGGTACTCTAATAGCCTCTAACTTTTGTTTCCTCAAATATTTTAAGTTAACCATCTCCTCCTATCATGACTCTACACCAGAACATGGACTTTAATAGTTTGCTTTAAAATAGTTAAGCTATTTTAGAAATGACATGCTTTATTGTACTGCTATCTTCATGGTTTAATGTACTGCTGTAATGGTTTATGACATGCATCTGTTTTCTATAATGATTATTTTACATCCATGGTTTTCTTAAGTTTGACAACATACCCTTTGCCACAATAAAAGCGTTGGTTTAGAAAATGTTCATTCCATCTTATATAGTAGCAGAAAACCATGCTTAGGTTTCCTTTTAATTGCAGCATGTTTGACTCGGGGCATGATGGTGGAAAGGGTGTTGATGTATGTGTGCGGCAGAAAGGGTCGATTCAGGGAGGGTGACAGAGGGAACAGTGGTTTCTAAGAGAAGGGAGATGGCAGATAGGGATGGTGGTTTCGAAGAGGGGGGAAATGTCAGACTGGAATGGAGGTAGGAAAGGAGTAGATAGCAGAGGAAATGGCTTAGATTAGACCAAGGGGAGAGTGTTCAGTGTATGTGTACTAACGGTTGCATTGGAAGGACAACAATTTATACGTGTACAAGGGAGAATTGAAAAGACATGAGGCTTGGTTACTGTAAAAAGTAGGGTCATTGTTCCCATTACTCAAATAATATCTGTCCTTCCCACTCTAGATTCAATCCTATCATAACATRTGACTGGTTCAATGACTATAATATCAGTCCTTTTGTTTTGTGTCATGTTTGAGACTTGAAGTATTTTCAAGTCTTTCAATGTCACATCAATCCTCTCTCATCATCAATACACTAAAGCTGAAAAATGCAATTCTTAGCTTTTAAAAAATTTCATTTGTTTAATCTCTTTCATGTAGTGATGGGCCAAGTTGAAGTTCAAAGAGAAATCACTTAAGGTCRTATATTTTTATCCAAAAAAAGAAGAAATTAAAAAAAGGAAAAGAGTTTAAATTTATTTAGCCATAATCTAATCCTCATATGCTTACTGATAAACTTATTAATGTATCCTCTACTTAAGGCTTTGTACTCCCAGGAGATCGCAAAAAAGAGTAAGGAGGATGAAAATTTGTCATAAACAAGAGGTAATTCATTTGGTGGCCTTTTAAATTAGGAAAATACTCCATCCCACCTTTTTAGGTTTGCTCCAATTTTTACCCCATAGAGATTATTTTGAGGTTTTTGCCCCTTAATTTAGGCAAATACTCCACCCCACCGTTTGGAATAGGTTTTTCTATATCCAAGCTTTTAAGATGAGAGTATCTTTTGAAATATTAAAGTAACTTTTTTAGGAGTCAAATCATCCAGAACAATCATACAGTTGATACATAAGAATTCAAGAAAAGACTTTATAAATATGTTCGACAAAATGTCTACATGTAATGAAAAGGAAGGGGAAGTTTATAGACAGTGCAAGAATATATGCAAAGGATCGAGTATCAAATTTCAGCAGATAAGCAAGTTTATGTTACCATGGATAAAGTGCCAGAAGATCTTTGGTCCAACTGTTCCAAGTTCATCTTTAAGARGAGTGAAACCGTGCATTTTATCAAGAGTCACTTTGGGAAATTCATGAGGTCTCATTTTAATGATGTAATGGAAGCCATCTCCACCAGTCTTGATCTCCTTTTTGGCCAATTATCTTCCTCTTGAGACCCATCCCTTAGCAATCAAGAAACCAAACACTGCAGAAACAATGATAATTGAAATAAAGAGTTAATTAGATTTTTTTTGGCTGAAACTAACTTGTAAGCATTTAACTTGAAAGGTTTAAGATCAGAGACAAATTATTTTGTATAGAACAATAGAGAGTAGAAATTGTAGCTATGCTTTCCTTTTGGTAGAAATGCAATACAACTTTTAGTTGACAGAAAATCAAACATAAATTTGATTTACAATAAGATTGAGCTGTGATTAGGAAACACATTATCCGTACTCGTACAATGCTCTCATTTCCACATTCTATTTACATTCACTTTCTAGTTACATGCATATTCTATTTAACGATACTATTCTAAAACCTTGAACCAAACTCTAAGAATTCGGGAAGGAGAGAAAGAAAGGAGAGAAAGAAATCAGTTCTGCTCATAGTGCTCGAGCATTGAAGGAAAAGGTGTCTACTAATASAAAAAATTGCATATGCAAAAAAGCTTCACTCATAAAAGTATAGAGTGAATAAGAGTATCATCCCCAAAGGATTGAGGGTTCAAAAGAAAAGGTTTTAATTCCACTAAAATTAATTATTGGTTTGGTTGTAACAAAAAAGAAAATAAAAGTAACTAAAGTTAGTTTAATGATAAATATGGTTAAATGAATACAAGAGCAGCATAGAGATGATTATGATGTGAGCTAGAGTAAGGAATTCCTAATGCACTAATGCTCAAGAATGGACATCAGCAATGCTACAATAGCTCGGTAGCAATGTTACAGCATCACTCAACAACTTTAGCAACCTTAAAAATGTAAATCGAGATATCAAATGACTTCACCRTCACRATTTATTAGTTGTTGTTCCTACTTCAAAAAGTAATTTTACCTCTCGAAGTTACTTAGCTTAGGGAATCCAAATAAAGCACATTTCTCAAGTGATGTTACAAGCTAAACATATATGTCTATATGCTTATTAGTGGAGTATTAGACAATACTCAAAACTTGTATATATTCAAGTATTTCCACTGCTTTAGTGCCTCTCGGCCCTCAAACAATTCATACAACCATCATCAATAGCTAAAAGACAAGGTCGTGTAACATATAAATCACTAGAATAGAAGTTCTTTGAGGAGTGAAACGTACTTAACATTCAACGAAGCATTAAGTACAAAAGTTCATCCAAATCCTAACTACTAGAAAATTAGTTCGTGCTCTTAAATGTAAGAAAATACAAGAAATTTATGCTCAACATCTCAAAATAAATATGATAGAAGGAGACACCAAGCCTAAATAAGAGTTGATGAAGCCCTTTGATAAAGTTCCCTTGAGTTCTTCTTCTATTTCCTTCTTTGCTCCCAGCTTCCTCCTCTTTGGCCTGCTTTCCCCTCTTTGTTCTCCTCAACTTTTTCTCTTCACTCATTGCTGCCCTCACTGAACGTTCTTTCTTACCTGAAGTTTCTTTCAGATGACTTTTTCTTTTCCAGAGATTCCTTTGGAAGCTGTGGATAAGTGGATAAAAAGTAGGACACATGTCCTTCTCAAATTGGCCAAAATTTCACTAAGCACTTCTTGCTAGTGGATCCACAGGGCAACATTTCATTGGCTCTTGCTGTTCCATTCCTGCCACTTTTGCTTCTCAATATATCTGCCAATATTGTAAACATTCTATAGCATCACTGTTAACTTCAGCTATTGACTTAGACTTTCCAAGTTCTTCTTCAATTAATAGGCCATTGCCATTATAGGAGCACTTTTCAACAAAATATAACATTTTCATTAATAAAAGCACATAAATCCTACAATTTTATGCATTGATAAACTTAAAGCATCAAGAATAAAATTGGAAAATGCTTAGGCTAAAAATACAACAAAGATATGCTTAATCACCCCAAACCTAAGCATTACTGGTCCTCCTAACAATTATCCTAAAAAAATAATTTTACCAAGGTTCTACACCCAAATTAGGATGCAAGCACAGTCCCAAAAGCAGATTTGGCAAAGTATAAACAACCAAAAAATTACTAAGTATAATAATCATTGAGGTAAAGTTTGTGGACCATGATTGATTATATATCAAGTATATATGCCACTCCAAATCAACACATAGGACTATTGTGATTCTAAACATTGTTCACAAATCCCTATTCACAAAAACTTTGAATCCCACCAAAAGAAGTGATAAGGAGCTACTGATATGAGGTTGGCAATAGGAGTTTAAAAGCATCGCTACAACATTGGTGCTACAGCATTGTAAGTTCTTTTTTCTTTTCTCAATGCATTTTTTTATATACGCATAAAGTGCACAACTCTACTCTATATTGTCACAACAACCGTTCAATGCAAAAATCAACATTTGTAAGTTCTATTTTCTTTTATCAATGCATTTTTTTTTATATACGCATAAAGTGCACAACTTTACTCTATAATGTCACAACAATCGTTCAACGCGAAAATAGACATTTTGTGATAAARGTTCCCAGTTACAAGGTCCAAGTCACGAAAATGAGAGTTGCTATGCATAGCCTTACCCAACATTACTTTTTGACGCAAAATTCCACATGGCTGACATGCATAACTCTGGCTACTAGATAATTGGCAATGGAGTACTTATTACTACTGAAAAATTAAGTAAATCAGTAAATCAAACCTAAAGACACCCTCCAAACCTGTTTTGAAATTTTATTTCCAAAATATTTCACTCCATTATTAAAACTAAGAATGGGTTTTTGCAATTTAGTTTCAAAAGAATTTGCAAACTAAATAGAAATCAGATTTGTCTCTTCATAAGAACAGGGCACTAAGATCCCAAAGGATTAATATCACTGAATAAAATGTGGAATGATAAAATCTATAATGACTTTGTAGCAATATTGGACTGATTGCAGAACGTGTAAAACAAGGTATGCGTGAACCATAGGATATGGAAAATATTAAAGGCAATCATAAGAGTATGGACAGTTTGGACCCAACGACAGCAAAACAGAATGAAAACTAACCGAAATAAGATCATATTAAACTTAATAGATATAGTACCTAAGATAGCATGACAAAGACTATTGAGTGATCCATGGGTAAAATAGTCTAAGCATCAATCCCCTAAAAAAATCAATTGGCTAGCTCCTAAAAACTTTAAAAATCAAAATAGAAAACATAAACATAATACATCGAAAGAACATAATTAGCATGACATCAAAGCACTAGTCAAAAGCCTCGAAACAGATAAACTAGTTCTATAAAGCATAGTTCAATCTRCTAATCGCTGCTCAAAACAGTTTACCCTAACAGTTTCAAAATTCTAGATTGAACAAATAAGCATTCCAAGATAGTAAAAACACAAATAGTTCAAACTAACATATCTAAAGGCATGCATCCTAAATGAAACATTAAAGCACAAAAATCGAAATTAAAAGTTCCCAAAAGCATTATCAAAATTAAAACTGTACTYCCCTAGTGAATGCCTTGCTTWTCTTTCCAACGATGTTTGATCTCTAGTCCGTGCATTATAGATGTTTTCTTGGTCGCTACTCGCCTTTTTTGGAGCCTCAGATCTTGCCATTTTTTATTTTTGTCTTTTTTTCACCTTAGTAGCATTCTCATATATGATCCTTCTAAAGTTCTTCACTTGATTAAGCTTCAACATACTTGGCTGTCCAATTTCTACAAAAGTAATTGCAACAAATACCTCATCAGGATTGTCCTCATGCTTTTTCTGAAACCGTTGAGGAAATGGCACCTTCTAAAGTACTGGCCAAATTTTTGCAGGTAATSATGCAAGAGATGCTATAGCATCARTCACAATATCAGTATGCTATTTCTATAATTTTGCAGTTACTGATTCAGCTTTATTCTCAACTTTTAACACTTCATTTTCCACTGAAATTTTCAAATTTTGCTAGGGCTCCCTCAACTTCTTACCATTCTTCAAAGTTATGTCTTTACAATGCTCCTTCTCATCTCTCGTTGGAACTTCGATATCACTAGGAAGAGACTCATAAGGTTTATTGTTGAGGGAATTTGCAAGTTGCCCCACTTGATTCTCCAAGTTCCTAAGTGACATTGCTTGACTCTGAAACATTGCATCATGACTTTGAATCACTGCATCATGCTTGGCCATGTACTCTTGAAGTAGTTCTTCAAGCGCGTTATTTTGGTCATTTGAATTCCCTATTGTTAAGGATTTGCTTCGTGGTTACCCCATGAAACGTTCAAGTGTTGTCTCCACTCTGGATTATAAGCACTAGTGTAAGGATTGATGTAGTTGGTGAAGTTCCCTCCAATATAGCATATTGATTTGGGATTAGAAGGACAACCCAAGGACAACCCTCAAAAGGGTGTCCTTCCCCAGAATAAACACAAGAGATCCCAAATTGCCTCCAACCAATATGTGTACTAGAGTAGGGATTACTCCAGTACCCTACATAACAGATTGACTRTGGGTTTGATAGACAGTTGTCATATGTATGCTCCTCACCACAATAAACAGAAGATATCCTAGATTGTATAGCACTTACGAATTAATAGTTTTGAGAATGTTTTTTAGGTTAGCCACTTCAGCTGCCAATGTTGTCACATTATCAACTTTATAGTACATCTTCATTATTTTGTGGATTAGACGTTGGTTTCTCCTCACACATTGATGTCAAAACTTGTAGATACAAGAGTAGAACAACTAATAAAAGAATAATAATGGAATAGAAATAAGAATTTTAAAAGAAATAGAAATTTAAACACCACTTAAACAGATAACAATCCTCGATTTTTAAATAGGAATCGATGCAAAAAACTTGATAGATAAAATTGTATATGCAATAAAACTACACTACTGCAAGTATACACGGTACACAAGTAATATAAAGTGAATAAGAATATCGCCTACAAGGATTGATTGTTCAAAAGCAATGGTTTAAATTCAATTAAAATCAAGTGTTGGTTTGGTTGTGACGAATATGAAAATAAAAGTAACTAAAGTTGGTTTAATGATAAAGGCACTTAAATGAATATACCAGCAGCACGGAGATGATTAAAACACCTAAAACTGAGTTAGGGTAGGGAATTCCTAATACACCAATGCTCAAGAATGTAAATCAGTAATGCTACAGTGGATCGGTAGAAATGTTGCAGCATCGCTAAGAGCAATGAATCAACAATCTTAAAAATGTAAATCGAGATATCATGTTAGTCATTGTTCCTACTTTGCAAAGTAATTTTACCTCTTTGAGTTAGTTAGGGAACCTAAATAAGGTACAACCCTCAAATGAACTTACAAGCTAAACGTATATGTCGATATGCTTATTAATGGAGTATTAAACAATACCCAAGACTTATATCTATTCATGTATTTCCATTGCTTGAATGCCTCTTGGCCCTCAAACAATTCACACACATCAATAGCTAAAAAGAGAAGGTTGTGTAACATATAATTCACTAGAATAGAACATTTATAAGGAGTGAAACATACTTATCACTCAATGAAGCATTAAGTGCAAAAGTTCATACAAACCTTAATCACTAGAAAGTTAGTTCATGCTCAACAAAATACAAGAAAGTTATATGCTCAACATCTCAAAATACATCTCAAAATGAATATGATAGAAGGAGAAAACAAAGCCTAAAGAAGAGTTGATGAAGCCCTTTGATAAAGTTCCCTTGTGTTCTTCTTTGTTCCAAGCTTCCTCCTCTTTGGCCTTTTTTCTCCTCTCCGTTATTCTCAGCTTTTGATGTTCTCTTGTTGCTGCCCTCTCTGAATGTTCTTACCAGAATTTTCCTTCAAATGACTTTTTCTTCTCCAAAGCGTAAGTGGAACAAAAGGTCGGACACATGCTTTTTTCCAATTGGACAAAATTCCACTAAGCACTTTTTGCTTTTTGATAGTGGAATCCACATGGTAGCATTTCATTGGCTCTTGTTTCTCTCCTCATGCCACTTTTGCTCCTGAATRCATTTGCCAGCACTACAGACAATGCTACAACATTGCTGTTGACTTTAGTGTTGACGTTGACTTTCCAACTTCTTCCTCAATTAATAAGGCATTTCCATTACAGGAGCACTTTTCTACAAAATAAAACTTTTGATCAATAAAAGCGTATAAATCCTATAATTTTATTCATGGATAAACTTAAAGCATCAAGAATAAAATTGGACAAATGCTTAGGCTAAAAATAACACAAAGATATGCTTAATCATGATAATGAGGTGATGATAATCAATATAACATTACTAAAAATAGTGGGTTTTCACCCACATCATCTACAGCCAAAGAAATTTATTTTAAAGCTTGATTGAATATATTTATTTACTATAACCATACAGGTTTCTTCCTAAAACCACGAGTATTGTTGTGATAAAATTTTAGAACCACTCATCTTCAGTCTTCCAAATATTAGAAAATACGAATTTCCAGATGATAGTTAATTGTTAATAGGTGCATTCCGAGACTACTTGCAAATGTTAGTTACTATACATAATGAAACCTAACATGTACATTGAGATATTTGACTACATGAGCAGATTAGGGCTAAAAGATCTAGAATAGTAGATAAAATAGAATGCAACTAGGAAAATGCAAAATGAAGGGAAGAAAGTGTATTGGAATAGTAAGTTAAGCAAGATTCATAAACCTCATAATGCCAATGAGAAAATTTTCTGTAAAAATGAGCACTTACAAAAAATCAGAAAGACAAAGATAATAAGATGATAATCAACTAAGATCAGCCGTGCTTTTGAGAATAATACACCCAATAAGAGGTTTGTCTCAACAAAAGTATTTCAAAATAATACAGATCAGCTGTATAAGTATTGCCAAAAGTTATTTAAAAGATCAATACATTTTTAGTGTGCCTTAGATACATCACACAACTAACTACTCCCAAATACACAAAAACTAAGAAGAACCTATTCATTTCTAGATCAAATAACTTTGCCAAATAGAAAAATAGTATACTTTTTTAGAAAGTAAGATGCATCATGTGTAACTTTTGAGGAAGTAGAAGAGAAAAAAAGAGAATCAAGGCATAAATACTTTAATAGGCTGTAAATGGCAAGCACTAATTAGTGCATAAATAGTATTTGTTTAACCAAAAAGTATAGGGATGGCTGAAATATAATTGCAATTAATTAATATAATATTATGGAATCATTGGGCTTTGTCCTCTCCAGTACATAAAAAAAAGCACAGAGAAGGAAAATTTATAAGAGACATTTCTAACGATTGGGTGTGGACCTACACATTTTAGTAAGGAGAGAGAAAAAGAGAATGTTGATTTGTTTCCTCTGTTGAGTTCTCTATGGTGCTTCGATAGATTGGATTGGAAATTATCTAGGGAATGCAGAAAAATATTTATTCATCTTGCGCTGCAGAACTCTAGACTACTAGTTTCCAACATTTTCAGTTCTGTCATGTTTGAAATTATGCTTTGTAGTATCCCTTATCTTAATTCTATTTTAGCTCTCTGTAGACACTTGCATTTGAATTCTATGTTTTGACATCTCATTATACTACATGATGAACTTCTCCTTTATCAAGTCAGAACTACCTTGCACGAATGATATTTATTTCAATTTTGGGGTTACTGGTGAGTAGAGAGTGTGACCAAATAAATAGAAAAAAGAATTGTAATTCTTTATAGAAATCTATAAAACTTACCAAAGAAGAAAAATGAAAATCTAAAGGAAGATTAAAGAGTAGCTATGATGTTGAGATGTTAAAAGGCAAAGCAACAGAAATTTAATTGAAGAAATTTACTACATTAAATCTAACATCACCTATCTAAACTCCAACAGGGTTTAGCATGTTGAATCCCAACTGTAGCCACTAATCAATTACAACTCATGAACGAGCATGGAATTTTATAAGGCAACACATTAAAATAAGGAGGATATAATTTGTAATACAAGTTTTATATAGTTTACAGTATAGGTTGTATACCTTAATTTCTTGACGGAGAGAAGCCTTAAGAGAGAAGCTCATAACAAATCAACCCATTATCTTACAATATGAAATATACAAGTATATAAGGAAAAGAATCAGACACTACTGGAAGTAGCCTGGAACTCATATTTACTAGATATATGATATTGTTGCAACATATTGATAGCAAACTAAGGYTACAACTCAGACGAAATCCAACCGCGCCATGGATCTTGTGCAACAATGCATAAACTCTCTGTGAAAAAGGAGTTAATGAAGCCAGATGTCAAATGTGAAACCAAAAGCCAGTAAGCCCATCATTTTAATATCTACCTTGAATTAGGCAAATGCTAAATAATGTGATTTTTAAGGAATTGCTACCTAAGGTCCGTCACATGTTTCCGGCTCCATATCTGCTCTTTTTCATCTACTTTTGGACTCTTTGGTATACACCAAAATTCCCTAAAACTCTTAATTTAAAAATCTAACAAAAAAGATAAAACTCAGGTCTCTTAGCAAATTACCAGCAATGATCATAGAAACAAAGATATTTATTGAATTAAATGGTTAACATCTTCCTAAAATCCTGCTGTTCTCTTGCATAAATTTTAATATTTTTACCCTTTCTTTGTGGGAAATTGATAGAAAAGAGACAACATCCATGGAATCATAGTGCAAGAAACCTACCCATTGGAAATTTTAGGAAAAACAAAGGGAAAGAACTAACCTTTGCTTCGATCAGTTAACTGCCTTTGGAGAAAACCCAATCTGAACAAGTTAGAATATACTCACAACAAGAAGAGGCAAGTGACCAAACTCACACTGCAAAGACAAATCAAGATAGTGAAACAGAGAGTGAGGGAGGGGGAAGAGAATGTAGCTATGTGCTCCAGGTGGTGAAAGAGTGAAATTGAGAGAATGTAAGAGAATTTGGATGAGTTGGGTGGGGGTTGTACTTAAAATCACTACAATATTGAAGTCATAAAATAGACGGGGTAGTAGGATTTTGGATTTTTGGTCATATTAGATCGAGTTTCATGAACAAGTCATATCTCACTCAATACCACTCTGATTCAAGTCAAATCAGACTCATTATGCTCCCACAACGATTAGATTTCTATCCACATTCATGTTTTCCATTCTCAGTTTCCAAATAAATTCAAATTTCATCAAATCAGCATACTTATATACAAGTCAATTTTTGGGTAGCGTATAYGAGTTTGCTACTTCACTTTCATGTGTTATTAATTTTTCATTCTATTTATCATTATATCATATTAAATTAGACACATTCTAGTCTAGATGAAAGTACATTTTATTAAAAGAACTAAAAAAATAATACAAACTTTAAATGAATTTTCTGTGCTTAGCTGTTTTACTAGTGTCTAAGCTATGCTACGGTTTGTTTCTAAGTCTCACAGCTTGCATAATGAACTCCCCTATCTTTCTATTATTTTCTTGTACTCATATTTCCAACATAATTTTGTTTTCTTATTTTCAAATAACTAAGGAAAGGAGAAGAGGAGAAATTATGTGTGAAACTTACTCGGTTTATGTGGAGAAGTAGAGGATGAAGGCAACCGTTTCCGGTTTAATTTACAGTTGGAAAGCTCAAGAAATTCAGCAGAAAATTGTTGGAAAACTGTGCAGGTGAGGTGGGAGTGAAACAAGTGATCAGCCGTGTATAAACTTGAGAAAGAAAGCATGATTCTTGGGTTGTTTGTAGAAGTGGAAGGCATCATATACAAGGTTGCATGTGAGATATTTGGACAAGTGTAAAGTTATAGACTAGCAGAAGGACAGTGGTATAGTTAATCTATTAGAAAATGGCAATAGGAGAAGCAATAATGTGAGGCATTCCCATGTATTCTTTGGCGAAGGAATCAAAGAAAGAAAGAGGAGTATTAAGCAAAAAGAKAAGAAGCAAAGTTAGATTTGAATTCTTTGTTGGCAAAAGCTTCTTGTAATTGTTGTGAGTTGTGTGGTTCCATTGTCTAGAGCAGAAGGCTCGGTCAAGGAAGAGGATTTGAACCTTATGTAGGAGTAATAAACATATGCATGCATTAGTTATCTTTTCCTTGACAAATATTTACTTGTATGGGATTAATAGTGTAATAGGATGAATAAAAGGAATAGGAAAATATGCTTAGAATGTCTTGATATTCAGTTACTGTTATAAAAGAAAATCAAATAGATTTTACCATGAAATGATGAAAAAGATTTTAGAAAATAATATGATAAAAGGATATTTACTTTGACTTSATCATTAAGGTTTCATGCATCTAAAATAGCTACATATTTTTGGTCAAGGACTTACGAGTCCAATTTTTAACAATGCTTTTGATAAGAAAAGAATTATAAGAAAGTCCTTWTGGATTTTAAAAATATCAAGAAATATTTTCTTTTGCTTAGATTAAAAGGTTTCTATTAGTGAGGGTTTTAAGGTAGTCTTATTAACTTAAAGTTTATACTCTCACTTTATTCAGGTAATTCGTTTTTCTTTAGCTGTTATAGCTAATCCTTCTCTAAGGTATGCTTTAATTATTCACGTACTAAGTTTAGGGTCTTATAGATTAAAGCTTCTTTGCGTTTCTCAAATTAGGTAATAAATCCCGAAAGGGTCAACAACCTAGTGGAACATAAACAACGACCAACAAATTGGAAGGGTGAGGTAATATTTTTCTCGATCTACATGCAGATGCAATAACTTTGCTATAGCAGGGATTCTATAACAATGTTGTATATTGCATAACCTATATTACTTGGGGAATTCATTAATACGAACTCCATTTTATACTCTTAACCACTTTCTGTGAATCTGTTACTATAGGTTGTTACCAGTTTTAGTATTTTCTTGCCTTAAATCATTTTAGATTTCTTAGTGACAATTAATCAAAAACCAACAACTGATTTTCACTAGAAGTTTTCTGCTACCATTTCTACTCATTCAGTCCTTGTGGAAATAATGTCTTACTCATTTATTATTGCTTGTTGACCACGTACACTTTCGTGTTTGAAGCTAATTGTCTGCTTGTGACTCTGTTTATCACTTGCCAAAAATTAGATTTGAGAAAAATCATTTTTGTGATGCATGTAAGGAAAAAAGTAAAAAGCTCCTTTAAACCAAAAAAGTGGTTTCTATTTCTAAACCACTAGAACGCGTTCATATGAATTTATTTAGATCAATGAGGACTACAAGCCTAGGTGATAATTGATATGCTTATATTATTCTTGATGWTTTTTCTAGATTTACTTGGATTGTGTTTCTCACACAAAAGGATAAAGCATTTAGAGAATATTTAAATATTTCTAGAAAAGTACAAAACTCCCTTGAATGCATTGATTATGATATGGAATGATAATGGTAGAGAATTTCAAACAAAGATTTACAAACTTATGTGGTGAAAATTGTATTGCTCTCAATTTTTCATCTGCCAAGACTCCACAACAAAATGGGCTAGTTAAGCAGAAAAATCACACTTTACAAGAGATGGCTAGATCCATCCTTTGTGAAATAGTTTTACAAAATATTTTTAGCCAAAAGTCGTAAATACCGCTTGTTATGTCAAGATCGTGTATTGCTTAGACCTATCCTTAGAAAAACTCCGGATGAGTTAATGTTTGGTAGAATTCCTTCAAAGTATTTTGTTGTAAGTTCGTTATATTGAATGATAGCAACAACCTTGGTAAATTTACAAGAAATCGGATGAACGTATCTTCAAGCAAGAAGGCTTATACAATTTATAAGAAAAAGCACTTGTTATTGAAGAATCTATGCATGTTGTATTTGGTGTATTTAACATTTTTTGAAAGAAAGGAGTTGATGAAGATGATGTAGGAACCTCTATGGATATCTATGAATATCGTCAAACTCAAGTGTTAGAGAACAATTCTCAAGAGTAAGATTCACAGACTCTAACTATAGAAAATGACAATGAGGATGGTGAAGAAATCAAAAATGAAGAACACGACTTTCCCAAGGAATGGAGGTATGTACCTAATCATCCCAAATATTATATTATTGATGATCCTTCTCAACGTGTTAGAACTAGACGTTATTTTGTAGATAATTTTGCTTTACTTTCACAAATTGAGCCTAGTACTATCAATGATGCTTTATGTAATGATTTTTGGGTAGTYGCTAGGCAAGAAGAATTGAATCAATTTCAAAGAAACGAAGTGCTGAAGTTAGTTCCTAGACCTAGCGATCATACTATCATAGGAACGAAATGGGTATTTAGAAATAAACTTGACAAAAATGGTGCAATTATTAGAAATAAAGCTAAAATTGTTGCCAAAGGCTTTAATCAAGAAAAAGGAATAACTATCATGAAACATACCGTAGCTAGAATTGAATCCATTCATATGTTATTAGTTTTTGCTTGTTACAAAAAGTTCAAATTATTTCAAATGGATGTCAAAAGTGCTTTCTTAAATGGTTTTATAAGTGAAGAGGTACATGCATAACAACCTCCTGATTTTATTCATGAGAAACTTCCAAACCGTGTTTTAAATTAAGAAAAGCACTAGATGGTTTAAAACAAACTCCTAGAGCAAGGTATGAAAGTCTTAGTTAAATTTCTTGTTCGGATTGCAAATCAAACAAACAAATGAAGGGATTTTTAGAAATCAAGCTAGATATGCTAAGGAATTTCTTAAAAGGTTTCGTAAGTTAGATGTTAAAGAGATAGGAACTCCTTGTAGCACCTAATTAAGGCTTGATAGAGATGAAAAGGGAAAAATAGTAAATGAATCTATGTATAGAGGCATGATTAGTAGTTTGTTCTATTAAACTCCTAGTAGACCGAATATAATGTTTTTCTTATGCTTATGTTCTTGTTTTTAATCTTATCCTAAAGAATCTCATTTATGTGTTGTTAAATGTGTTCTTAGATACTTGAATGGTTCTTTTGATTTGATTATGGTATCCTAGAACAGAGACTTTAGACTTAATTAGTTATATCGATGCTGACTATGTCGGATGCAAAGTTGAACGTATGAGTACCAGTGAAAATTTCCAATTCTTAGAATATTCTCATAACTTGGTATAGTAGGAAACAAATTTGTGTATACCTTTCAATGGATCAAATATAATATAAATTTTAACAAAGAAAATTAAACAAATAAATACATTGCTTGAGACGATAGTGCTTGCAATGATGAAAACAAAGCCAATAATTCCATTAAGGTAATACTAGTTTAATAGTTTAATTTGATATCCAGTTACAAATTGAAAAATAATATAATAAAAAAAATCAAAACAATTTAAATGGTAGCAACATCAATTATGAAGCCATTAATGCTATTAATGTAATATGCATTAAGATATATAAGTTGCTATTAATGGTAAAAATGTAAGTTAGATATTTCTTTAATTATCTCACCGTTAACATGAATATTTTTATATCTAATSCAATAAACTTTTAATATTTGCATCTCGAAGGACTTGGATTTAAAGCAACAAACATTATGTTGAGATGAGGATGTCAGGATAAAATTATRTTGAGATTGAATGTGGATGCATACTTYGACGATATAAGGATGCTTATGGRAATGTTAAAGTATATGTTGATGGGAGAATTGAGATCAACTGTCACTCAAATTGAGTAAAATTTCTACCATAAGCATTATAAGTTCAACCTTCTTGTGCAAATCACATTTCTCCATCTATGAACTTCAGGTGTAGTAAGAATACTTCGCACCTACTAAGCTTCAATCTTCATTGCCTAACTACTCCAAGCTTAACCTCTTTCTTCGCTGGATAAAATTGCGGTAAGGGGCTGGATATAGAGTAAGCTATGGATGTATAAGAAGACGATGGGATGGAAAAGTTTTTGATGGCTGAAACTTTCTGGACAAATGGTAGTTTGTTCGGTTGTTCTGGAAATGAGGATGAAGCTGGAATTTCAGCTCATGAGGAAGAGTATTTGATCAGATTTTGTGAGTCTTTTAGAAGTGGAATTCAGGATCTTTATATAGTGGTTAGGGACGGAGAAAGAAAGGCGGGAAAGGGGTGAGAATTGGGCAGAAATCGGAAGGGAAATCGTGGGTCTTCTTGGCTGGTTTGGGAGACATTCCCAAGTGGAGAATTCCACATAAGAGGGCAGCTGTCTATCCCTCACACTTTCTACCTCTGTGCTTAACACATCACCTTGTTTTGGTGTCAATCTCTCCACTAAGGCATTCATGGAGCCATTAATCGCACATTTGAATGGCAGCTAGAGTTTTTCTTGCAAAAGTCCTCCAAAAACTAGACAGCACATGTCTGGAATTTGAGATATTAGCATGTGCAAAGAATGGCAGCTGTCAAACGCTCAATTCTCCTAGCTTCTAGGCTTCACACAGCACCATACTAGGTGTCATTCCCTCATCTAATCAACTCTCTACAATGGATAGCACATCCGTTATGAAAAGTTGGACAATTTCCATGCAAGAAATATACACAACCGACAACACACACACCTGCACTTCTAAGATTTTCTCCTGGCCAAACTTTCCAAAAATCGACATCTATTCACACACACTGATGCACATTCTAAGACACATAATGGACATGCATTGGAGGAAAATCATGGGCTAGGATTGATAAAGAAAAGATGAAACTTAAGAAGGAAAAACCRGCTAGAGTAGGAAGGAGAATGATTCGGCTAGAAGGACAAGAATACAATGGAATTTTGGGGTTTTATAGAAATAGTTTAAGGCTGAAATTGCACTATAATGAAGTCATATATGAAAGTAATAATGAAGTAGGATATTAAGAATATAGTATAGTTGAAAGAAAATAGTATATAGTTTTTCGAAATAGGATTTGGAAAATATATTTAAGGAAAATCGAAAATATAGTTTAAGAAAATAGAATTTTCAAAAATAAATTTAGGAAAAGACAAGGAAATTGACAAAGTAAAATCGCTCAACCATCAGAACCGTTCATTTTAACGCACATCTCTCGTCAACTCCAAATAGGATCCGTCCAAAGCAAAAAGTACTATTTTGAGTGTCTGGAGTTTTGCACCAATTAATCCAATTCRTTTCTCAGTCAAACATTTTACATTTTAGGGAGGGCGAAACTTCCAATCGAAAGAACCGAGCTCCTCCCACTTAACACTTGTTAGTCCTTTTGTTTCTTCTTTATTTTATAAAATCACAAGGAAATCGACAAAGTAAGGTTTTAAAATAAAATCAAAGTCGAAAATTTTTAGTAAAAAAAAGAGTGTTCARAATTTGATTAAGCCGAGATTACATTCTGAGTTTATTCTAATTTGCAATAATCCTATCCAAAATCTAAGCCTAATATATCCCAATTCCAAAATATCCTAAGGTTTCAACTAATTCAGTGCGCAATATCATAACCTAGTTCTATTTACAATTCCTCAAAAAAGTCAGGTCCTTACAGTTTTCCAAAGTTCATGACTTTTCTATTCCTTATCATGCTTTTGAACAATAATTTAGTTTGAATGTATATGTTGATCAAAATCTATCTCAATTGGCACAATGGGTCAGGTATAAGTTACCAAAAACCTTGGCGGGAATATAAAATTGCATATGACTATACATTTTTATCCAACAATTAACTTTTGAGTCATTATATTCAATTGCAGCTCTATAATAACGGCAGAAAAATATTAACAAAAACGGAGAAGAGAAAAAGGCAGTCAAGAATTACTCTATAGGAATCCTRAATTTCTAGAGGAGAAGGCCCTTAGGGATAAGCCTTATTCYGGAGGTGATGAGTTTGGGTATTTGGATGTGGCTTTTGTTGGATTCTCTTGCTGGTTTTACATCTATGAGGCCATTGGCAGCTTCGCTATAGAAATTGAGTGCCGCAAATTGATGGCATGGGCTAAAAAGCGTATGGAAAGAGAAAGCATCTCCAAATTTCTTGTTGACCCTAAGACGGTTTATGAAGTCATAGAAAAATGCAACAAGTAAATTGGATTGCATAAACTCCCATTGTGTAATTATCATTTTTAGGTAAAGATGGCAAAAAATAGATTTGGATTGATTAAATAAAATATAAATTAACAAAGAACATTAAAGATATAAAATACATTGCTTGAGACGATAATGCATGCAATGATGAAAATAAAGTCATTAATTCTATTAAGGTAATACTAGTTTATAGTTTAATTTAATGTCTGGTTACGATTTGAAAAATTATATACTGAAAACAGATGAAGAAAATTTAAGTGGTAGCAACATGAATTATAAAGCCATTAGTGCTATTAATGTAATATGCAATAAGGTATATAARTTGAAACATGATTTACAATAAGCATAATTTACTGAGAAGGTTCAATTAGTAATGTACGTTGTACAATAGTTTAATTTAATAACATACGACAACTAGATAAATTAGGTATATTTTTCTTCATTTAAATTGTACTACTAGATGCAAAAGTAAAATCCACACAAACTAGTCAATTCCTTCAAGGCGGGAACAAATTTAATGCAAGCTACAACAGTAATAAAGCTATTAATGGTAAAAATGTACGCTAGATTTTTTTAAAAGAAAATTGTCTTACCATTAACATGAATATTTTTATATTTTATCCAACAATATTCTTATATTTGTATCTCAAAATACTTGTATTTAAAGCGATGAATATTCGGAACACATAATTAAAATGTTTCTTTGTATAACTCATTCTATATGGGAAAATATTCTTATTTATAGAAATAAGGTGTAACTTTTCTTTATCCTGAATAATACTATAATGAAAGCATCATACAACAAAAGGAAGGAGGCATTAATGAATATGGTGGGTAAACTTAGTATGTTATGCGGAGTAAGTCTTGTGCTAATATTTATAGTCCAAATAATCAGGATGTTATGACAAAACTATGTTGAGATTGAATATGGATGCATATTTCAACAATAAGAGGACAATTATGGCAATGTTAAAGCATATTTGATGGGAGAAACAGTCACTCTAATTCACTAAAATTTCTACCATTTGCATTATAAGTTGAGCCTTCTTGTGTATCATGTTTCACCATATAAGAACTTCAAGTGTAATGTACTTCACACATGCTTTACACGCTGCAAAATTAGTTTCAATTGAATTGTTACTTTAAATTTTCAAGTAGTGTATGCATTTGAATAAAGTTTAATCTATATTAGTTCTTATCTATGTTTAAGATTTTAAAAAAGTATATGACATTTCTATCCCTCACAAGCTTTGGAAAAATAATTTAGTTTTAATGTCTATATTGATCAAAATCTATCTTAATTTGTGCAATTGGCCAGGTATAAATTGCAAAAAACCTTGGGTGCAAATCTAAAATTGCATATCACTGTACTTTTTGCTGGTCCAATGTTCAATTTCGAGTCTTGATATGCAATTGTAACTCTATGATAATGGTAGCAAGATATTAAAGACAAATGGAGAAGATCAAAATGCAGCCAAGAATGATTTTATAGGTATCCTAAATTTTCTAGAGGAGAAGCTCCTTGCGGACAAGCTTTATTTTGGATAACTCATTCCATTTAGGAAAATCTTCTTATTTATAGAGATAAGGTGTAACTTTCATTTATCATGAATAAATACATAAATGAAAGCATCATAAAACAAAAGAAAGAAGGCATTAATGAATAAGGTGGGTGAACTTATTACATTATGCGGTGTAACACCCCCAGATTAGGAACTATCCTAAGCTGAGAATGTTACATCATTCCACTAGCAAATAATCAAACTATTATTTAAACTCAGCATTTATTCAAAACAAAATATAGCGGAACCTCAAGAATTTAAAACATTCAGAAATATTTATCTTATTACATAAATTGATTTGAAAATCAGTTCTCKGGTATCATAGTTCGCCCACAAGCGACCTCCTCGCCCCATCTGGTTACACATCATCTGAAATGAAACATAAGAAAAAGAAATGAGCTAAAAAACCCAGTAACTAATCGCATGCGTGAATGCATGAACATGTCCTTCATGTCGTGAAATTTTAAGGTTTCGCCTTTTAAATGAAGAAATTTTCAAACATTCCCTTTTCAAGATTCACTTACAAAACATTCCCTTCAAATCACTTACAGTAAAAACTTTCYCTTCCCTTTCGTTCGTGAGCTCACTAAAGTATAATGCCTAGCCACTAGGCTCTGCAGTGGGCAATCTTATTTGGACCCCGATTTCATTCCTACCGGTAGTACCGCAGAGCGGTTAACATTCTTTCATCTCTTCACATCCCTGAGGTGAATCATTACCTACCCTCCCAAGGGTAGGTCAGGTGCAGCGGTCCCCCACTCCATTTCCCACCCACATCCTTCGTGGCTAGGTTTACACTCCCTTTCAAAAACTTTAACATTTTCCTTTAAAATTTCATTTCCTAAACCCTTCACCTTCTAAGTGTGTGAAGGCTCATGCCAAATGTGATATAGAATTCTAACTACATSCTCATGAGATAAAATACAWACAACCTTATATAACATAACATTCGATAAATAGTACAAGATATGAAACATAATAACATATCATTTGACATAAAAGTGATACATGCTATGAACACATTAACATTCYACACAATTACACACATCAACATACAATCTCATACACAACATATTAGGGCAATTAAGAGTTCAATTACATGCATTTATAGCATAAATGAGATGGGAGGGTTACTTACTCGGAGTCCTGKACGTAAATGGGTTCTTACTTAAGTTGCGAATTGGACTCCTTCAATCGATCTCAACGTAAGGCCTTGAAATGACCTAGTTGATTACAGAAGGAGGGTCTACTTAGTCTGATCATCTCAACTTAAGTATTATGTGTTTAATCTAAAAATGTCCTTTATAAATTTATAAATCCATATTTAGTTCTCATATTATCAAATATTACGTTTTAAGGATACAATTCGACTCCTTAGCTCGGGTATAAACCTAACTATGTTCTCCCATAAATTCATTTCAGGGCGTATTTATTTACAAGTCTTACAATTTCAATATCAAGTGTTAGCGTTTTCACCTTAAAATTCACGATATCCAAATGTTGCGGGAGCCGTAATGGATTCCCAAACGTGCGTTCAAGCGACGCGCACAACGACCCTGGGCGTCGGGCACCTGGGTGTTGGGCGCCTGGCACAGACACTGGGCACCTGGTGCTGCTAAGCAAGCTTGGCGCTTGGCACTGCTGGGTTGCACCAAGTGCTGATCCTTGGCGCAAAATCAGAGCACCTACTGGCGTTGAGCACTGTTGGGCTTTACTCCGACACTGTCCCGGCAAAAGTCAATTTCTGCTCAAGCTCCCAGCGACTGTTTGACGGCGAGGGACAACTGGTGACGCGAAAAGCAAGGACAGAGAGCCAAAACGATGGCCAACTGCAAAGGTTTTGGCTTCAGTTCGAAGGGGAAATCCATTGAGCAAAGGAAGAAAAATAGCAGCGGTAGATCTGGCGACGGCGTTGCTCTGATTTTGGTTGCACTGAGAAGGAAAAAGGGGTAACAACGGCAGGTCTGGCGATGGTGTCGTATAGATGTGGTCTCTCTTACAGAGAAGGAGATGACGGCGGTAGATTTGGCGATGGTGTCGCACAGATCTGGTCACTCCTATAGAGGAGGAGACAACGGTGGCAAATCTGGCGAATGATTACGCAGATTTGGTCGCGCCAAGAAGAAGAAGAAGAAGATGGCTTAGCGAATTTGGAGGTGGACCGCTTCGTGTTTGGTCGGCACTGGCACGAACCTCAGATCATCAATCCGAGTCTGAGAGCGAGAGAGGGAAGTTGGAGAAGAGACTTGGGGAGGAACGGGCGGTCTCCCGTGTGCACCTCGCAGCGACTCAAGCAGACAGCCTCAGCGACGTGGTTTGGTGCGGCGGTCCGATCGCAACCTCCGGCACAATGGCCCACTTCTCAAGCGTCGGCAGTGGAGGAGAGGGAAGAGAGAAGGAGAAAGTGAGGGAAAAAGCCGACGATAGTGTCGGGTCAGGCCAGAGGGGGAAGCGTCCACGTGCGGCGGGCAGCAGTGCTAGGTACACGGGAGAAGAAGATGAATTGTCTTCAGGTTTTCTCTATATCTTTCTTTTCTTTTCTTTTCTTGCTTTTTATTTCCATTTTTATTATATTCTTGGGCGCTGCAATCCAAATCCATCGAGCCTTCCCATCCAAATCTAACCAAAAAAAACCCATAAATTAAAACGTAACAGGCTTCCTTTCGATAAAACCCAACTTCCGACTAACACAAAATAGGCCGCAATGAGTGGAGCCTTTAACCAAACGATAAACTCTTAATTCAATACGGACAATAATTTCGTACTATTAAGACGTGCGATTTTAAAACATCTAATCACATATAAAAAATTTCAACCGTAGTTGACACACAATTTCATGCAAAATCAAACAAAATTAAATAAGGAGAAATTCCGATGTTACATGCGGTGTAAGTACTTTGCTAATATTTATAGGCCAAATGATGAAGATGTTAGGTTAAAACTATGTTGAGATTGTATGTGTATGCATAATTAGGCGAAATGAGGATGATTATGGGGATGTTAAAGCATATGTGAATGGGAGAATTGAGATCAACTGTTACTCAAATTGAGTAAACTTTCTACCATATGCATTATAAGTTGACCCTTTTCTTGTAAATAATGGTTTTCCYATATATGAACTTCAAGTTAGTGAGGGTACTCTATACTTGCTTTGCACACTGCGRAATTCTTTTTAATTGAATTTTTACTTTCAATTTTCAAGTAGTGTATGCATTTCAATAAAGTTTAATCTATATTATTTCTTTTCTTCGATATGATTCTTCAAAGTATATGACATTTCTATCCGTCATCAAGCTTTGGAACAATAATTTAGTTTGAATTATATATTGATCAAAAATCTATCTCAACTTACATAATTGGCTGGGTATAAATTATTTAAAAAATAAATAAAAAAGGCCTTGGGTGGGAATCTAAAATTGCATATCATTGTACTTTTGTTGTTCCAAAGGTTAAATTTTGAGTCTTTATATGCAATTGTAGCTCTGTAATAATGGTATCAAGATATTAAAAGCAAATGGAGAATAGAAAAAGGCAGCCAATAATTATTGCTAGAGGASTTGTCCCTTGGAGACAAGCCTTATTTTAGAGGAGATGAATTTGGATAATTGGACGTGGCTTTTATTGGATGCTCCTGCTAGTTTTACATCTATGAGGCCTTTGGCAACTTTAGTATAGAAATGAGTGCGACAAATTGATGGCATGGGCTAAGAGGTGCATGGAAAGAAGTAGCGTCTGTAAACCTCTTGCTGACCCAAGGAAGGTTTACGAAGTCAGAAAAATGCAACAAGTAATTTTGATTGGAGAAACTCCTCTGGTGTAATGATCACCTTTCGGGTAATGATGTCCTCAAGTAGATTTTATATGGATTAAATAAAATATAAATTGACAAAGAATACTAAAGAAATAAATACATTGCTTGAGACGGTAATGCTTGCAATTGCAAACAAAAGGCATTAATTCCATTAAGGTATTGCTAATTTAATAGTTTAATTTCATATCCAATTATAATTTGAAAAATTATATACGGAACAAACATGAAGACAATTTACGTGGTAGCAACATCAATTATAACGCCATTAATGCCATTAATGTAATATGCATTTAGGTAGGCAAGTTGAAATATAATTTATAATAAGCATAATTTACGTGGAGGGTTCAATTAGTAATTTCTATTAACATGAATATTTTTGTATTTAATCGAATAATATTTTAATATTTGCATCCTGAAAGACTTCCATTTAAAGCTACGGACATTTGGTACACTTACTAAGTAGTTTCATTGGATATTTCATTCTATATGGGAGAATACTTTTCTTTATAGAAATAAGGTCTAACTTTCCTTCATCCTAAACAATACAATTACGGAAGTATCATACAACAAATGGAAGAAGGAATTACGGAATAAGATGCATGAACTTAGTTAGTACTTTATGCCGTGTACCTGCTTGTGGAAATATTTATAGCCCAAAGAATGAGGATGTTAGAATAAAACTATATTGAGAACGAATTTGGATGCATACTTCGATGATACGAGGATGCTTGTGGGAATGTTAAAGCATATGTAGATGTGAGAAACAGTCACTCAAATTGAGTAAAATTTTTATGATATGCATTGTAAGTTGAGCCTTCTCGTGTAAATCATATTTGCCCATATATGAACATCAAATATAGTAAGAGTGCTTCACACCTGCTTTGCATGCTGTGGAATTCTTTTCAATTGAATTGTTGCTTTAAATTTTCAAGTAGTATATGCATTTTAATAAAGTTTAATCTATATTATTTCTTTTTTTCATATATGATTCTTCAAAGTATATGACCTTTCTACCCATCATCAAGCTTTGGAACAATAATTTAGTTTGAATGTATATATTGATTAAAATCTATCTCAACTTTTTTAATTGGCCAACTACAAATTACAAAAAACCTTGGGTGTGAATCTAAAATTGCACATAGCTGTACTTTTGTTGTTTCAAATGTTAAATTTTGAGTCTTTATATGCACTACTTCTGTACTAATGGTAGCAAGATATTAAAAACAAATGGAGAAGAGAAAAAGGCAACCAAGAATGACTTTATTGGAATCCTAAAGTTGCTAGAGGATATGGCCCTTGGGGACAAGTCTTATTTTGGAGGTGATCAAGTTGGGCATTTGGACGTAGCTTATGTTGTACCTTTTTGTTGGTTTTACACCTACGAGGCCTTTGGCAACTTCAGCATAGAAACTGAGTGCCCCAAATTGATGGCATCAGCTAAGAGGTGCATGGAAAGAGTGAGTGTCACCAAATCTATTGCTGACCCCAATAAGATTTAAGAAGTCGTAGAAAGATGCACCAAGTAATAGGGATTGGAAARGCTCCGTTATGTATCATCTTTTCGGTAATGATGGCCAAAAGTATACTTGGATGGATTAAATAAAACATAAATAACAAAGAATATTAGAGAAATAAATACATTGCTTGAGAGGAAAATGCTTGTAATTGCAAAAACAAGGGCATTAATTCGATTAAGGTAATACTAGTTTAATAGTTTAATTTAACATCAACTTCAAATTTGAAAAATCATATACTAAAAAAGATGAAGACAATTTAAGTAGTAGCCACAACAATTATTTAGTCATTAATTCCATTAATGTAATATGCATTAAGGTATATAAGTTAAAATATGATATACAATAAGCGTAATTTACGTGGGAAGGTTCACTTAATAATGTATGTTTTACAATGATTTGATTTAATAATATAGGACGATTAAATAGATTAAGCATTTTTTCTTAACGTAAATCGTACTACTTTATGCGAAAGTAAAATTTACACAAACTAGTCAATTCCAACAAAGAGGGAACAAATTTAATGTAGGCTTCATTAATAATAAAGCTCTTAATGGTAAATATGAATGATAAATATTTTTAAAATTATCTTACTTCTTACATGAATATTTTTATATTTAATCTAATAATACCTTGATATTTACATCCCAAAAGATTTGTATTTAAAGAGATGAACATTTTTAACATATTATTAAAAAGTTTCTTTGGATAACTCATTCTATATGGGAAAATCTTCTTATTTATAGAAATAAGGTATAACTTTCCATTACCGTGAATATAAGCATAATACAACAAAAAAAGAAGGCAATAATGAATAAGGCGGGTGAACTTAGTACGTTATGTTGTATAAGTGCATGTGCTAATACTTATAGTCAAAATGATGACGATGTTAGGATAAAATTATGCTGCGATTTAATGTGGATGCATACTTAAATGGTACGAGGATGCTTATGGGATTGTTAACGCATATATGGATGGGAGAATCRTGATCAACTTTCACTCAGAGTAAAATTCTACCTGATACATTATAAATTGACCCTTCTTGTGTAAATCTTGTTTCTCCATATATGAATTTTTAGTAAGAGTACTTCATACCTCCTTTRCACGCTGTAGAACTCTTTTCAATTGAATTCTTACTTTAAATTTTCAAGTCGTGTATGCATTTCAATAAAGTTTAATCTATATTATTGCTTTTCTTCTATATGATTTTTCAAAGTATTTGACCTTTCTATCTCTCATCAAGCTTTGGAACAATAATTTAGTTTGAATGTATAAATTGATCAAAATCTATCGCAACTTGCATAATTAGCAGGGTATAAATTGCAAAAAAGCTTGGGTGGGAATCTAAAATTGCATATAAATGTACTTTTATTGTTCCAGATGTTAAAGTTTGACTTATTATATGCAATTGCAGCTCTATAATAATAGTAGCAAGATATTAAAAACAAATGGAGAACAGTAAAAAGCAACCAAGAATGACTTTATGGGAATTCTAAAGTTGCTAAAGGAGAAGGCCCTTGGTGACAAGCCTCATTTTGAAGGTGATGAATTTTGGTATTTGGACGTGGCTTTTGTTGGATACTCTTGCTGTTTTTACACCTATGAGGCCTTTTGCAACTTCAGTATATAAACAAAGTGCCGCAAATTCATGGCATGGGCTAAGAGGTGCATGGAAAGAGATAGCTCCAAATCTCTTGCTGACCCCAAGAAGGTAGGTATATGAAGTCATAGAAAAATGCAACAAGTAATTTGGATTGAAGAAACTCCTCATGTAATAATCACCTTTTGGGTAATGATGTACAAAAGTAGATTCGAATGGATTAAATTAAAAATTAATTCAAGGAATATTAAAGAAATAAATTTATTACTTGAGATAGTAGTGTTTTGCAATGGTGAAAGCAAAGTGATTAATTCCATTAAGGTAATCTAGTTTAATATTTTAGTTTAAGATCTAGTTACAATTCGAAAAATCATTAAACGAAAAAAAATGAAGACAATTTAAGTGATAGCAACATCAATTATTAAGCCATTAATGCTATTAATTTAATATTCATTAAGGTATATAAGTTGAAATATGATTTATAATTAAGGTAATTGACGAGGGAATGTTCAAWTAGTAATGTATATTGTACAAAGTTTTAATTTAATAATGCGTGATGACTAGATAATTAAGTATTTTTTTCATAACTTAAATTGTACTACTATATGTGAAAGTAAAATTTGTACAAACTAGTCAATTCCATGATACTCACAAACTTGATGCATTCTAATCTTAGCAAGTATACTAGTGTCAATAAATAAGTGAGTTAAGGTCGATCCCATAAAGATTTCTAAGCAAGTACCAAAATTATCGAATTTCTCTAATTTAAACCTAAAGAATGTGATTTGAATTAGACTAATAACTAGAAGTGAATAAGTAATCGAAAAGGTTGAACTATGAAACTTAATTGCCCAAATCCAAAATGATCTAATATGATAAAAGAGATTGGTTAGGGTATTCATCCGAATCATTTCTATAATGAGCTAAGTTAATCACACCTTGATTGCGTAATTACCAAATATGATTTSATTGTAAATGGTAGAATTTCCTAATTTAGGTTTCATCCCTTGGCATAAAACCCCTAATTCCAATTAACTAAAACCATATTCTCATGTAAATTAGATTAATTGACATTACATTAAAGATCTAAGAGATCCCCCTATTTCATTAACCACAATCTATTCCTATCAGAAACCACCCAAAAGGAATTGATTATATCCCTAGTCRRATCAATATTAATGCGGCATCATTTCCTAAGTCCTAATTAATTTGTTCACCTCCTAGTCCTTCCAAATTGATTAATTGATATGTAAGTAGCTAATCCAAAAAAAGCATTAAGAAAGCCATAATGATAATAAACAACTTAACTAGATTGGGAATCAACAATAAAGGTACAATAGAGTTTAACCATTTCAAAGAAATCATCTCCTGAAATAACCGTAGCCAACACAAAGAATTTAGCTTAAGAAACTCATGAAATCCACCATAGAAAGTATAATAAACATGGTAAACCAAAGATTAGAGAAGAAGGAATTGATTTAATGAATAAATCCTTAGTTATCTTGATTCAATACAAGTCTTTATGCTCTCCAATGGCTTCTTATAAGTTCCTCTTATTAAAACTACTAGAAAACTATGAAAAGAGAGTGTTCAAAGCCGCCAAAAGTTTCCAAAATCAGCAATAAGAAGCATTATTTTTAGAAGAATACAAAAAGCCCTAAAAGTAGTCCGATTGGCACCATTTGGCTTGAACTGGCACCTGAGTTGGACCAAATCGACCACGATTTGATTCTGGAAAACAGAGCAAGATATGAGTCCTTGAACATGCCCTGGATTGGGTTTCTTCCAAACTGAGTCGAATTTTGATGATTTTTAGTTTCATTTCGTTTTGACCCCAAACTTTTCTGAATTCGTTGTTTGACCTCTTTAAAATCTTCTACAATCGATTTTTGTCCTTTTCTTGTATTTAAGATAAAAATCATGCAATTAATCATTCAAACCAAAATTAGTGTGATGCAGGTAGAGCATATAAGAAACTCGAAAAGAAACGACTCAAGTAAGGATAAACATACTATAAAATATGACTATATCATTGCATAAAGCCAGGAAACACTTTAACGCAAGCTACGGTAATAACAAAGTTATTAATGGCAAAAATCTATGCTTGATATTTTAAAATTTTCTTACCGTTAACATGAATATTTTAATATTTAGTCCAATAATATTTCAATATTTTCATACAAAAGCCTTGTATTTAAAGGGACGAATATTTGTAACACATAATTAAATGTTTTTGCGGATAACTCATTCTATATGGGAAAATCTTCTTTTTATAAAAATATGGTGTAACTTTCATTTATCATGAATAATACAATAACAAAAGCACAATACAACGAAATGAAGAAGGCATTACTGAATAAAGTGGGTGAACTTAGTACGTTATGCGGTGTAAATGCTTGTGCTAATATTTATAGTTCAAATGATGAGGATGTTAGGATAAACTATATTGAAATTGGATGTGGATGCATATTTAGATGATACAAGGATGTTTACGGGAATGTTAAAGCATATGTGGATAGGAGAATTGAGATCAACTTGTGCTCAAATTGAGTAAACTTTCTACTATATCCACTATAAGATGAGCCTTCACATGTGAATCATGTTTCGCAATATATGAACTTCAAGCGTAGTAAGGGTACTTTGCACCTACTTTGCACGCTRTAGAATTCTTTTCCATGGAATTGTTACTTTCAATTGTATGCATTTCAATAAAATTTAATCTATTATTTCTTTTCTTCGAGTATGATTTTTCAAAGTATATGACATTTCTTGGGAACAATTACTTAGTTTTAATGTGTATATTGATAAAAAAAATCCATTTCAAGTTGCATAATTGGACAAGTATAAATTACCAAAAAGCTTGGGTGGGAGTCTAAAATTGCATATCACTATACTTTTGTTGTTCTGAATGTTAAATTTTTGAGTCTTTATATGCAATTGCAGCTCTATAATAATGGTAGCATGATAATAAAAATAAATGGGTAAGAGCAAAAGGCAGCTAAGAATGACTTTATACAAATCCTAAAGTTGCCAGGGGACAAGGCCCTTTGGGACGAGTCTTATTTTTGAGGTGATGAATTTGAGTATTTGGACGCGGCTTTTGTTGGATTCTCCTGCCTATGAGGCCTTTGGCAACCTCAGTCGAGAAACTGAGTCCTCCAAATAGATGGCATGGGCTAAGATGTGCATGAAAAGAGATAGCGTCTCCACATCTCTTGTTGACCCCAAGAAGATTTATGAAGTAATAGAAAAATACAAGATTGGATTGGAGACACTCTTATTGTGTAATGATCATCTTTTGGGTAACGACGGCCAAAAGTAGATTTAGATAGATTAAATAAAATATAAATCAACAAAGAATATTAAAGAAGCAAATACATTGCTTGAGACTGTAATGCTTGCTATGGCAAAACAAAGCCATTAATTCCATTAAGATAATACTGTTTAATAGTCTAATTTAATATCAAGTTACAACTTGAAAAATCATATTCTGAAAATAGATGAAGACAATTTAAGTAGTACCAACATCAGTTATAAAGCCATTAATGTAATAGGTATCGAGATATATAAGTTGAAATATAATTTACAATATGCATAATTTACATGGAAAGGCTCAATTAGTAATGTATATTGTACAAAATTTTAATTTAATAATATTTGACCACTACATAAATTAAGTATTTTTTTCTTAAATTAAATCCTACTACTAAATGTGAAAATAAAATTTACACAAACTAGTCAATTACCTCAAGAGGGAAACAAATTTAATGAAAGCTACAGTAATAATAAAAAGAAATCTAGCATACATTTTTTCCATTAATAGCTTAATTATTACTGTAGCTTGCATTAAATTTGTTCCCGCCTTGATGGAATTAACTAGTTTGTGTAAATTTTACTTTCACATCTGGTAGTACTATTCAAGTTAAGAAACAAATACTTGGTTTATCTAGTCTACTAATTGAACCTTCTCACATAGATTATGCGTATTCTAAATCATATTTCAACTTATATACCTTAATGCATATTACATGAATGGCCCACTTAAATTGTATTTATCTTTTTCAAGTTGAAACTGTAATTGAATATTGGATTAAATTATTAAATTAGTATTACCTTAAGGGAATAAATGGCTTTGTTTTCATCATTGCATGCATTATCGTCTCAAGCAAGGTATTTGTTTCTTTAATATTCTTTGTTAATTTAATTTTATTTAATCTATCCAAATCTACTTTTGACCATCATTACCCAAACGCTAATCATTACAAAACAAAAGTTTCTCCAATCTAAATTACTTTTGAAATTTTTCTATGACTTCATAAATCTTTTTGCGGTCAGGACGAGATTTCGGAGACGCTCTCTCTTTCCAAGCACATCTTATCCTATGCCATCAATTGGCAGCACACAATTTCTATATTGAAGTTGCTAAAGGCCTTATAGGTGTAAAACCAGCAAGATAATCCAGCAAAATCCACGTCCAAGTACCCAAATTCATCACCTCCAAAATAAGGCTTGTGGCTGAGGGCCTTGTCCTCTAGCAACTTCAGGATTCCCAAAAAGTCACTCTAGGCTGCCTTTTGCTTTTCTCCATTTGCTTCAATAACTTGCTAGCTTTATTATAGAGCTGCAATTGCAAATAAAGGCTAAAATTTTAACATCTGGAAAAAGAAAAAGTACAACGATATGTAGATTCCAATCCGAAGGGGTTTTTGTAATTCATATCGGTGTAATTATGCAGCTGAGATACATTTTGATCAATATATATTTTCAAAGTAAATTATTGTTCCAAAGCTTGATGAGGGATAAAATTAGTCATATACTTCGAAAATCATATAAGAAGAAAAGAAATAAGATAGATTAAATTTTATTGAAATGCAAACACTATTTGAAAATTTAAAGTAACAATTCAACTGAAAAGGATTCTACAGCATGTAAAGTAGGTGTTGAGTGCTTTTACTACAGTAGAAGTTCATATATGGGAAACATGATTACACAAGAAGGGTCAACTTAAAATRTATATGGTAGCAAGTTTACTCAATTTGAGTGGCAGTTAATCTGAATTCTCCCATAAGCATCCTCATACTGTCGAAGTACGCATCCACATTAAATCTCAACATAGTTTATCCTAACATCATCATCATTTGGACTATAAAAAATAGTGCAAGCACTTACACCACATAAAGTTCTAAGTTCACTAGCCTTATTCATTAAAGCTTTCTTCCTTTTATTGTATTATGCTTTCATTATTTTCTTATTCACGATCAAGGAAAGTTACATCTCATTTCGATAAATAAGAACATTTGCCCACATAGAATGAGTCATTCGAAGAAACGTTTTATGTGTTCCAAATGTTTGTCCCTTTAAATACGAGTATTTTGGAATGCAAATATTAAATATTATTGAATTAAATATAGAAATATTCATGATAATGGTAAGATATTTTAAAACAATATCTACCATACATTTTTACCATTAATAGCTTTATTATTACTCTAGCTTGCATTAAATTTGCTCCCGCCTTGATGGAATTGACTAGTTTATGTAAATTTTACTTTCGTATCTAGTAGTACGAATTAAGTTAAGAAACAAATACTTGATTTGTCTAGTCGTCAAATATTATTAAATTAAAACTTTTTACAATATGTATTACTAATTGAACCTTCCCTCATMGATTATGCTTATTGTAAATCATATTTCAACTTATATACCTTAAAGCATATTACATTAATAGCATTAATGACCTTCTAATTGATGTTGCTATCACTTAATTCTCTTTAACTTTTTTCAGTATATGATTTTTCAAACTATAACTTAATATTAGATTAAACTATTAAACTACTATTACCTTAATGGAATTAATGGCTTGTTTTCACCATTGCATGCATTACCCTCTCAAGCAATGTATTTATTTCTTTAACATTTTATTTAATCCATCCAAATCTACTTTTGGCCATCATTACCCAAAAGATGATCATTACACAACAAGAGTTTCTCCAATCCAAATTACTTATTGCATTTTTCTATGACTTCAAAAACCTTCTTGGGATCAGCACGAAATTTGGAAACGCCCTCTCTTTCCATGGATCTCTTAGCCCATGCCATCAATTTTTTGCACACAATTTCTATACTGAATTTGCCAAAAGCCTAATAGGTGTAAAATCAGCAAGATAATCCAACAAAATCCACGTCCAACTAAAAAATTCATCACCTCCAAAATAAGGCTTGTCCCTTGTCTAGCAACAGTCCAGGATTCCTATAAAGTCATTCTGGACTGCCTTTTGCTCTTCTCTATTTGTTTTAATAACTTGCTAGCACTATTATAGAGCGACTGTTGCAAATAAAGGCTAAAAATTTAACATTTGGAACAACAAAAGTACACTTATATGCTATTTTAGATTCCAATCCGAAAGGTTTTTGTAATTTATACCAGTCTAATTATGCAAGTTGAGATAGATGTTGATCAATATATACATTGAAAGTAAATTATTGTTCCAAGGCTTGATGAGGGATAGAAATTAGTCATATACTTCGAAAATCATATACGAATAAAACAAAGAAGATASATTAAATTTTATTGAAATGTAAACACAACTTGAAAATTTAAAGTAACAATTCAATTGAAAAGGATTCTACAGCATGTAAAGCAAGTGTTGAGTACTTTTACTACACTTGAAGTTCATATATGGGAAACATGACTTACACAAGAAGGATCAACTTATAATATATATAACAGAAATTTTCCTCAATTTTAGTGGCAATTGATATGAATTCTCCCATCCACATATGCTATAACATTCCCAAAAGCATCCTCGTACTGTTGAAGTATGCATCCACATTATATCTCAACATAGTTTATCCTAACATCCTCATTATTTGCACTATAAAAATTAGCACAAGCACTTATACCACATGACTCTAATTCACTCGCCTTATTCATTAATGCCTTCTCCCTTTTATTGTATTATGCTTTCATTATTTTCTTGTTCACGATCATGGAAAGTTATGTTTTATTTCTATAAATAAGAAGATTTGCCCACATAGAATGTGTTATTCGAAGAAAATTTTTAACTATGTATTCAAAATGTTTGTCCCTTTAAATATGAATATTTTGGAATGCAAATATAAAAATATACATGTTAATGATAAGATATTTTGAAAGAATATCTAGCTTACATTTTTACCATTAATAGCTTTATTATTACTCTAGCTTGCATTATATTTGTTCCCGCCTTGATGGAATTGACTAGTTTGTGTAAATTTTACATTCAAATGTTGTAGTGCAATTTAAGTTAAGAAAATCATCAAATATTATTAAATTAAATTTTTTTACAATATACATTACTAATTGAACCTTCCCACGTAGATTATGCTTATTGTAAATCATATTTCAACTTACATACCTTAAAGCATATTAGATTAATAGCATTAATTGACATTCTAATTGATCTTGCCACCACTTAAATTCTCTTTATCTTTTTTCAATATATGATTTTTTAAAGTATAAGTGGATATTAGATTAAACTATTAAACTAATATTACCTTAATGGAATTAATGGCTTTGTTTTCGCCATTGCATGCATTACCCTCTCAAGCAATGTATTTATTTATTTAATATTCTTTTTTAATTCAAATTTTATTTAATCCATCCAAATATACTTTAGCTATCATTACCCAAAAGATGATCATTGAACACAAGAGTTTCTCCAATCCAAATTACTCRTTGCATTTTTCTATTGATTTCACGAAATCTTCTTGGGGTCAGCATGAGATTTGGAGATGCTCTCTATTTCCATGCACCTCTTAGCCCATGCCATCAATTTAGGGCCCTCAGTTTCTATAGTAAGGTCACCAAAGGCCTCATAGGTGTAAAACCAGAATTAAAATCYAACAAAATCTAAGTCCAAATATCCAAATTCGTAACCTCCAAAATAAGGTTTGTTCCCGAGRGCCTTCTCCTCTATCATTTCCAGGATTCCTATATAGTCATTCTTGGCTGCCTTTTTCTCCTCTCCTTTTTTTTTTTTTCAATATCTTGCTACCATTTTTATAGAGCTACAATTGCATATAGAGGCTCAAAGTTTTACATTTGGAACAAAACAAGTACAATGATATGTAATTTTTTATTTTGTTCAATATATACATTCAAACTAAATTATAATTCCAAAACTTGATGAGGGATAGAAATGTCACATACTTTGAAAAATCATATATGAAGAAAAGAAGTACTATAGATTAAACTTTATTGGAATGCATACACTACTAAAAAATTTAAAGTAATAATTCAATTGGAAAACATTCCACAGCTTGCAAAGAAGGTTTGAAGTACTCTTACTACACTTGAAGTTCATACATAGGAAATATGATTTACACGAGAATGATTTTACCCAATTTGAGTGACAGTTGATCTCAATTCTCCCATCCACATTAAATCCTAATATAGTTATCCTCATATCCTTATCATTTGGACTATAAATATTAGTACAAGCACTAACACTACATAATGTACTAAGTTCACCCACCTTATTCATTGATGCCCTCCTGCTTCTGTTGTATTATGCTTTTATTATTTTATTATTCACAATAAAGGAAAGTTAGGCATGATTCTTTAATTAAGAATCTTTTCACACATATAATGAATTGTCGTAAAAAGTTTTTTAATTATGTGTTTCGATTGTTTGTCCCTTTAATTTGCATGCAATATTAAAATATTATTGGATTAAATATAAAAGTATTTAACCCAATAATATCTAGGTTTCATTTTTAATATTATTACTATTTCTTGCATTAAATTTGCTCCCGCCCTGATAGGATTGACTAGTTTGTGTCAATTTTAACCTCGCATATTCTAGGATGATTTAGGATCACATTCAGACTAGGTTCATTGATATGCAAAGGTASTAAAATAAGAGGGCTAATGTCATGTTGATCATACATTGTTTGTAAGACACTCAACTTATGGTAAGATCACGATATTTATTATATATGTGAATGGAATTTTACTTATTGGGAAACAGGGAGAAGAAATGGATCACCTTCAACACTTGTTGTCCAAAGATTTTGAAATCAAGGACCTAGGATACCTAGATCAAATAAAGGAATCTCAGTCTCAAAGGAAATATGTTCAGGATCTTTTAAGGGATACTGGGATGATTGAGTATAAACCAGCTGAAACACCTATGGTTCCTASTCCAAACTGGGAACTCAACTATAAGAAAACCATTTACAAAAGGAGACACCAATGATTTGTGGCTAAGTTTAATCTATTTAACTTATATCCATCCAAGCATAAGCTTTATTATTAGTTTTGTCAGCTAATTCTTGAACAATCCCTCCAAGAAGCATATTGAAACAGTCTACAGAATCCTAAGGCATCTCAAGAAAGACCTTGAAGAGTGGACTAATGTTCAAAAAAATACTCAATAGATCTTTTGGAGTCTACACAAATGCAAATCAGGCAAGGTCTCCTACTGATCAAAAATCAACTCCTGCCTACTGCTCATATATGAGGAATCTAGTCATATGGAGCAGTAAGAAGCAACAAATTGTTGCCCGCAGTAGTTCTGTGGCCGATTTTTGAGCTATAACTCATGGGATGTGCGAAGGGATATAGCTTAAACGACTACCTGCTGAACTCAAAATGAATATGAATGGACCCACAGAGATGCTGTGTGATAATCAATTAGTAATAGCCAATGCAAAGAACCCAGTCCACCATGCTAGAAGAAAGCATGTTGAGGTAGACCTGCGCTTCATTAGTGAGAAGATCAAAAGCAAGTAATTTCTCCAAGACATGTTCCTTCTCAATTCCAAAAAGTTGATATATTAACCAAAGCTCTTCATCGTTCGCTCTTCATCGTTCTAACTTCAAAGAATTGAATACTAAACTTTGTTTGACAAGCACATACCATCCAACTTGTTGGGGAGTGTAGAAAATCAAGCTAGACGTGTAATACTCAAGATTTCTTTTTATGAATTTTTGTTTGACCTTATGAATTTGTGTGCCAAGTAGGGTTGGATAAATTTCTATGTAGTTAATGTTTTAATTGTACGTTAATAAGTGCGAAATTATCGTGTTGTCAGATTAAGGCCCTCGGTTGGTTAGAGGCTCGACTCGTTGGGCTTATTCGTATTCATTCACAAAACTAGATTTTTATCGAAAGAAAACCCATTGAATTTAATTTAAAGAATTAGATTAGTTACGAATGGGAAGGTYTGAAAAATTTGGGTCAGGGCCCAAGTTTTRAAAGAAAGAAAAAAAGGGGGAAACTAGAGTTTTAGTCCGTCTTCTCTACAAGAAAACACACACACGAACAGCGCCGGCCATCTTCTTTATTTTCCAACGCCATTCGTCGTCGCTCATCACCGYCGATTGAAGTCAAAGGCTACTCTCGCCAGTCGTTGCTGCTCACCATCTATCCAATTCCTCCATGTCACTTCTTCTCCGTTGTTATGGTGTTATTTGTCGCCTCAAATCGGAGTTCACCGTCACCGTCTACCAGATCCATTCATCGCCAGCTCTCTCTTCCTCTCTTGTTGTTCAATTCGGTCATCTCGGCACCAGATCTGTGCATTCTATTGTTGTCTACTATCTCCTCTCTTCTGCAGCATGGCCGATCGGGTTTGCTTGCCGAATAGCAGCTCGCTACTTGCTCGCGGTTCCTCGGTCTATACGCAGCGGTCGTCATGCTTCTCACTGTACCATCTAGATCTGCACTCGCAACTTGCAAAGGCCGCCATGTCACCTACTCGACCACTGGCTAGCCCATAAACTGCTCGAATCTACTAGAACAGCAAGAGATTGATGCCTTTGAACAAGCAATTTCCTGGACCTGACACGTCCATCTTGCTAGTTTTCTCCATCTTACCATCAGATCTTAGCCTGACACTGATTAGAGGAGAGCTTTCGTACCAACAGCAGCTCAGTTCGCATGCTGCCTAGCCAGATCCACTCTGCTAGCTATTGCTGCTCRAAGGATCGACCAGGCCAGTTGTGGGTTCTCTTCAACTCGCCAGTTTCAGATTTGTAGTCCCTTGCCATCAACCAGTCACCGAAAGTTTGATCAAAGATAGATTTGCCGAAACAGTTGTTGGAGCTTGTCCAAGCACTGTTTACTGCCAGTTGCATGCATGCTACTCGATAGTATGCCCAGGGCTGTTGCGAGCGTGCCGCTAGAGTGCACGCTCGAGAACCCAATACCATTCCCGAGACACTTGGATTTTGTGRACTTAAAARGTGAAAAACATTAATATTTGATATTGAAATTTATGACCTATGAAATTATATCCTAAAGTAAAATTATRGAGAACATAAATTAGGTTTAATACCCGAGCTAAGGAGTTTAAATTGTACCCTTAAAAGATGTGATAATTGGTAATGTGAAAACTAAGTATGGATTAATAATTGGAAATTGACATTATTGGAATAAACCCTGAATATCTAAGTTGGGACAATCGTATTAAATGAACTTTCCTTCTATAATCAAAATTAGGTCGTTTCGAGTGCCTTAACGTTGAGAACGATCGAAGGATTTCATTTTGCGACTTAAATAAGAACCCTGTAACGTAAAGGACTTCAGGTAAGTAAACTCTCACATTCTCATTAATGTATATGTGTAGTTGTTATTGAATCTGAGTTCTATGTAAGTAAATTCTCACATCTCATTAATGCTTATGGATGGATGTAATTGAATTCTTTTAGATGGTTTAATGTGTTGTGTATGGGATTATATTATAAGGTGTGTTAATTGTGTGGAATGTTTAATGTGTTCCATATCCTRTACTGTTTTTATGTTGAATGATATGTTATATACAGTGGTATGCGTTTCATGTCATAGGCATGTAGTTAGTGTTATAYATCATTCCTAGCATGAGCATTCATACATGTAGATGTGAATGGTTTAGGAAATGAAATTTTATAGGAAAATGTTAAAGTTTTCGGAAAGGAGTGTAAACCTAGCCATGAAGGATGTGAGTGGGAAATGGGGCGTGGGGGACTGGCGCACCCGAACCAACCCTCGGGGAGGGTAGGTAATGATTCACCTCGGGGAGGTGAAAAGATGAAAGAATGTTAACCGCTCTGCGGTACTACCGGTAGGAATGAAATCAGGTTCCAAATAAGAATGGCCCACTGCAAAGCCTAATGGCTAGGCGTTACACTCTAGTGAGCTCATGAATGTAACGAAATGAAAGGTTTTTGCCAAAGTTCTTGGATTTTGAAAGGAAAGATTTTATGGATACAAGAAAAATGATTTGAAAAGTTTTCATTGAGAAAGTGAGATTTTTATAAATCATGACATGTAGGGCATGTTCATACATTTATGCATGAGATTTACTTACTAGGCTTTATAGCTCATTCCATTTTTCTCATTTTCCTTCAGGTGACGTGTAGCCAGATGGTGCAAGGAGGTCGCTTGTGGGCAAACCAAGATGCCCTAAAGTTAATTTAAATGAATGTTAGGGATTAAGATGGTTGTTGACTAGAATGGTTTTTGTTTATTATTAAGTATTTCTTATTTGATTTTAAATTCTTTTGGGTTTCTGCAAATTCGTGTCAGTGAGTAAATGGTGACATCCCCGAGTTATGATATAGTTTCTTAATCTGGGGGTGTTACAAGATGATTTGGAAATTATGTACTTCATGTAAATTAGGGAATGATGATTTGTGTAGAAAATGTTTAGAAGTAATATGAGGTGTATTTACAATTATAATTATCCTAGGATATCTTACCTTAGTTAGCTTATACAAATTCCTAATTTCAAGAATTAGATTGAGGAGACTTTCTGTATATAAGTTCATGGTCTATTACCAATTAGAATATAGAAAAGTTCTCCTCAAACTTCTACAAATCCTATTTGAATCCTTGACTTTGATTTCTTCATCTACCACGTCTTTCAAGATTTAAGCAAATTTCTAGGAATTCAGAATGTAGGAACATTTAATGTGGTTTCGCACTACTGCTGAAGCCACTATAGAATTTAAATAAAGCTTCATGTTGTAGAGAAGATAAAGGTTCATTGACATAGCAAATTTTAAAGTCATGTATAATCTCAATTAGTAGATGGTCAACTATATATGTTCTTTGACACAAGTAAAAGTGCATTTGTTATGGCAAAATAAAAAATTCAAAATTTCAAGCCAGCCCTAAAGTCATTATCCACTTCAATTACATAATTTAATCTGAATTRGTAAACTTTGATTGTGCAATGCCTTATTACCTCTTGTTACATCTAGCTTTCTAGAAAAACAACAATATGTTTGTTTGATAAATATTTCGTTGCACAAATATTGCATCATATGGGTGCACTCATAATACCAGACATGTATGAAAATGAGCCAAGTCAAGATATACAACAAATATTGAGGGAACCCAGAAACATCTTAAAAGAACTTGGCTTGTACATACGAATTTCCTCACACCGAAACAACAAAGGGTAAGCCATCTAAAATTAAGCCTATACATTAGTACCTTCACATCTTTAAATACCCTTCTAATACAAATCCTTTACAATGTGACATTCGTTTTTTTTCTTAAATTAAAAATAATGGCTTTTTATCTCCAAATAATTGAATAAGAATCTTAATGTATACTACAATTCAAAACAAATTTAGTGAACACTATCTCATAGTTCGCTACTACAATCATGTAAAGTAAACTGCAATAATAGATTTTCACATTAAAAACAGAGACTTAGAAGAAACCATTAATACGTAGATCTTATCAAATTTCTATTATTATTCAAAATGTAGGAATACAAGATCTAGGTTCAGTTTACTTATGTAACTCCAGATAATATTAGAGATGGGGATCAATGGAGGTTAGGGGAGTAGAAATTTATGTTTGAATATCCTAAATGGATCATATATTGGTGAAACATTAGCCCCAATCTGAGTTGACCAAAGGCAAAGGAATTTAAGTCCATTTACTCATGTAGCATCATATGATCACAACAAAATAAATCCCTCCAATTGAAATCCTATTAATTCATGATTATGAATTGTAGATACAAAAATAACAAATTTATTTCATGGTAGAATATAAAATTAGTAAACCTTTATATAAAATCAAAAACAAGCATTCCATGCATTCCATGCATCGGCACAAAGCGTTAGATGATTTTGCACCAACACCAATGAAATCAAAATTCTCCACTAACTAATGTAAAAACGAAATATAACTAATAAAGGATCTACCAAGTGACCACAATAACACATATGAATATTCCTTTAAAATGAAGAAATTTAATCAATATTACAAGAACCCTCCTATCTTTACTGTCAGCTTTCAATTGACATTTACCACCATAAGACTTGCTATTCTATTTCAAGGTGTCTGAGGAACACATCTCTGGTTTGCCAGTTCAATGAAACTATGAACTTTGTGATTTTGTAATGTAAGTGAGGGACTATTATATTGCACTTCTAGAGAGAAGAAATGAGGTACATGATGAGATTTTTCTTATCTTGGGCCATTTGTGTCATTCCTTTTAGATAATATTGATTAAATTTCTATTACTACATTAAATGATACATTCTACATTAGTCCATGATGCTCGAATGAAGCAACAGAAAAGTGCCCGCGGACAAATCTTCACGTGCATTGCACACCAAAGAATAGTTAAACCGGATTTCTTTTTGAAAATTCCAAAATTTCACTGTTTTTAATACTATGCGTAGATTTACTTATCAAATTGTGTAACAAAATTTATTGATTTATTCAACTCATCTTGATATTGAATTTTGTAAAGATCCAGTGAATTTTTTAGTGATGGCCATGTTATTATTCTTTTTTTCACTAACTAAACCAAATATAAAACAGTATTTTCTCTTGTGAATAGCATTTCTAGACTTTGTTGCATTCCAGAAATCGAAAATTACCATCATTAAATATTTTGAACAAGTGAAGGGAGAAAATGCTAAGTACCTTTAGTGATAGATGTTCAATGCCAAATTTGAGATTTTTGCTTCTAATAGATTCACCTTTTACCTTCTGAAATTTCATAGAAAGAGATACAAGAGATGAAGATAGTAAATGAACATAAAAGATAAAGGAAAACTATAATGGCATTTGCCAAATTTTCACTTACTTAAGATACCTATAATTATATGCATCGGGACCATCTTAAATATAAATAAGAAATGTATTATATAGATAAATATGTATGTGTGTATGTACCCATATGTGTGCATATATGTGTAAAGAAAAATGTACACATATTATTGAAACAAAAACTTCCACAACAATAACAAGCCAAAAAAAAAAAAAAAATCAACAGTAAATCTAGTGATTACCTTCATACCCATGAAATTTTCCTTGATCCCTCAACCCCTTCAGTCCCCACCGTATCCTAGTAGCCCTTTCATGTTTATATCTTTGTACAAGTGCCTTCTAGCCAATTTAAATTCAATATAAGTAACCTTAATGGTGGGTGATCAACCTAATCTTATATTCATGTAAACTTCAGTACAGGATTTCCCTGCTACCATTGCATGAAACATTGCGAATAAAAATATTGTTTGATTCAAATGAAGAACTACAAAGCTTTAGCACATGACAAATATTTTAACATAAGGTGAACAATAAAGTGACTCACTAAAATTTCTTCTACAACTCTGAGGATACTAAATCAAATTACTACTAATCCTCTTTCAACTCTAGGGCCGATTGGACACATTTGATAAGTTATCACTCTTTATGCAATTATCAAAAAGTTTTGCAAAAAACAGCTGCCGAAGGAAGATCGATGGAGAGGCCATCATAGGCAAAACTTCATCACACTCAAGTTAAACATTACTCATGGGTTGCAAATCTTTGTTACTCTTGAAAATATCAATATTACTGGCGATTGTTGTTTCCATACACAAGTCCACTGTTCGATAGGATTCTTATATACTAAATCCTCATCGTCCATGCACAGCAGCTTTTTATGTCCACCTTCACAATTCGAGCAACATAGTCTTTGAAAGTTTGGTTTTAGCCTAATTGCATCAGTAGTTTCTTTCTCTTGCATCCTAGCAAGTTGTATCAAATGGTTTATTCTAAGCGGCTACAATTTCGCTACTTTGAGCTCTTATAAATAGCATATGTTTTCTAACTTCATTTATTTGCTCACATCTAAAGGCYGAACAACAAAATGTCGTCTCTTGATGTAATTAACTATAAAAAAGTGTCCAACTTTTAAGTCCTCATCAACTGAAAAATTGTGCTATCAATTAAAAACTTATACTATTCCCTACGAAAAGTGAGACATTTCTTGTAATATGATATGTTACAGTCCATCAAATCCCGTTTGATTCCTTGAGTTTGATTTCTTGATCTACCAAGTCTTTCACCTTAAGCAAATTTGGGAGGCAAACTATTGAAATTTCAGAATGTAGGAATATGTAATGCTTCTTTGCAATATTGCTAAAGCCATTAGGGAATTTAAAGGAAACTACATGTAGTAGAGAAGATAAAGGTGCATCGACATAGAAAATTTTAAATTCAAGTGTAATATCAATTAGTAGATGGTTAATTATGTTATTTGATACAAGTAAAAGTGCATTTATGATGGCAAAATGAATTCAAAATTTTGACCCAGCCTTGAAGTCATTATCGACTTCAATTACATATTTTAGTCCGAGTTATTAAACTTTGATTGARTAAGATTCCAGTGAATATTTCAGTAAGGACCATGTCATGATTCTTTCGGTGACTAATAGAACCAAATTATGACCAACATATAAATTAGGGTTTTCTTTTATTTATTTGAAGACTTTCATATAAAACAATATCTAGTGCTTGTGAATAGCATTTCTAGACTGTTTATTATTTCTGTTGATATAACAGAAAATTTCTGTTTATTGTWTTATTGTGAAGACATTCATATAAGCAGAAAATTTCTGCTTATATTTTTGGCTTATGAACAAAATAAATCCCTCCAAAAAATCCTAGACTTTTTATATACAAAATCCTCATCTGCTTGAAATTCCAAACTTGTCTCAGCATTATCCAAACTAGCAAGTCCATTTATTTCGTTCCCAATAGCGAAGCATATATTTTGCAGCATTTCAAAGCTTGAAAAGTGATTTAAGCATGTTGTATAGAATGTTTCAACATATTCTRCATCTTGATCTACATGAAATAGAACACCTTGTCCATGCACAATAGTTTTTTATTTCCACCTTCACAATTTGAATTACGCTGTCTTTGAAAATTGGATTCTAGTCTGAGTAAATAAGCAGTTTTTTTTCTCTTGCATCCTTGAAAGTTGAAACAAATGGTTTATCCTAAGCAACTACGATTCCACTACCTTGAACTCTTATAACTCGCGTAGGTTTTCTAACACCATTTAGTTGCTCATATCCAAAGGCCTTGAACAACAAAGTGATGTCTCCTCATGGAATTGACTATAAAAAAATGTCCCCACTTTTAGGCCCTAATCAACTAAAAACTCATACGATCCCCCAATGAAAAGCAAGAAATTTCTTATAATATGATAATGTTACTGTTTGACAAACCCTGTTTGAATCCTTGGGTTTGATTTTTTGATCTACTACACTTTAAGCAAATTTGGAAGGCAAACTGTTAAAACTCAAAATGTGGGAATATTTAAGTTTTTTTTTGGCAATACTGCCAAAGTCATTGTGGAACTTAAATGAAACTTCATGTGGTAGAGAAGATAAAGGTKTATCAACATAAAACATTTTAAAGTCAAGTATAATCTCAATTATAGATCGTCAATTATGTTATTTGATACAAGTAAAAGTGTTTATGATGACAAAAAAAGTTCAAAGTTTTGACCCAGCCCTGAAGTCATTTTCCACTTCAATTACATATTTTAGTTTGAGTTAGTAATCTTCGATTCAGTAATGCCTTATTACATTAAGTGATACATTCTCCATTAGTCTATAATGCTTGAATGAAGGAACTAATAATCGCCCACAGACAAATCTTCAGATGGCATTGCACACCAAAAAACAATTAAATCAGGTTTCCTTTTGAAAATTCAGAAATTTCACTGATTTTAATAACATGTGTAGATTTACGTATCAAATTACATAACAAAATTTATTTATTTATTCAACTCATCTTGATATTGAATTTTTGTAAAAAGCCAAAGAATATTTYAGTGAGGAGCATGTTATTTTTCTTTTTGAGGACTTTCATATAAAACAATATGTTTTCCTTGTGAATAGCATTTCTACWCTTTTTTGCATTTCGGTAATTGAAAAGTACGATCATGACATATTTTGGCAAAAATCAATGGAAAAAATGACAAGTGAGATACCTTTAGCCATGGATGTGCATGACCAAATTTGTGATTTGCTCTTCTAATCGATTCACACATTACCTTCTGAAATTTAAGAGAGAGTTAGAGAGAGAAAGAGATGGTCAATGAAGATAAAAGATAAAGGAAAAGTATAAATGACATTTGCCTATTTTTCACTTACTAGAGATACCTACGGTTAAATGCACCAGGACCTTCTATTAATTGTAAATAAGGCATGTAATATGTAGATAAACATATATGCATGTATGTATTCGTATGTGTGCACATATGTCCAAAGAGAAACACAGACATATTATTGAAATCAAAACTTGTAGAAAACAAAAAAAAAAAAATCAATATTAAATTTAGTGATTACCTTCATCCTACGAAATGCTCCTTGATCCCTTGCTCCCTTCAATCCCCTCCATATCTTGTTAGCCCCGTTCATGTATATATCATTGTGCGAGCGCCTTTTGGCCTATTTCAATTTTATATAAGTAAATTTAGTGGTGGTTGATCAGCCCAATCTTATATGAGTAAACTTCAATATAGGAGTTGCTTGCTACCAATGAAGGAAACGTTGCCAATGCAAGACATTGTTTGTTTGAAATTAGAACAGAAAAAGCTTCAACACTTGAGGAACATTTGAACATAAGATGAACAAGACAGTTTTTCAATTAAATTTCTTTTGCTGATCTGAGGACACTGAATCAAATTATTACTGCTCCTATTTTAACTCCAGGGTCGGCTGGGCACATTTGACAAGTTATCACCTTTTATTCAGAAAGTCTTACAAAAGCAACAACCAAAGAAAGATCATTGGATAGGCCATCATAGTGAACTTTATCACACTCAAGTTACATGTTACTTTTTGGGTCCTGAATCTTTGTTATTTTTGACAATATCAATATTACTAGCGATTGTTGTTTCCATACACAAGTCCACTGTTTCAATAGGATTCTTATCTACTGAATCCCTATTTGCTTGAAATTCCACACTTGCATCAGCATTATCAGGATTGCCATGTCCATTTATTTCATTATTAGTAGCAGAACATATATTTTGCAACAGTTCAAAGCTTGAAAATTCATATAAGCATGTTGTATAATCACTTTTTAACATATCCTGCATCTAGATCAACATAAAATAAAACTCATTGTCCATGCACAATAGGTTTTTATTTCCTCTTTCACAATTTGAAGTGCAGTTTGTCTATGAAAGTTGGATTTTGGCTAAACTGCATGAGCATTTTTTTTTTCTTGCCTCTTTGCAAGTTGTATCAAATGGATTATTCTGACAGCTATGATTTCGCTACTTCGAGCTCTTGTAACTCACCTATGTTTTTAGCCATCCTTGAACAACAAAGTGACTCTCTTGATGGAATTATCTATCAAAAGTTGTCCCACTTTTAGGTCCTTATCAATTGAAAATTCATACCATCCCCTATGAAAAGTGAGAAAGTTCTTGTAATATGATAATTTTATAGTTCCCACTCGAATCCTCGAGTTTGATTTCTTGATCTACCAAGTCTATCACACTTTAAGCAATTTGGATGGGAAACTATTGAAATTTTTGAATGTAGGAATATTTGATGTTTTTACACTATGGAGTTTAATGAAACTTCAGGTAGTAGAGAAGATAAAGGAGACGGAGCAAATTTAAAAGTGAGGTATAATATCAACTAGTGGATGGTGAACTACGTAACTTGATATAAGAAAAAGAGCATTTATGATGGCAAAATAACTTTCAAAACCTCAACCTAAACCTGAAGTCGTTATCCATTTCAAATACAAATTTTACTCAAGCTAGTAAACTTGGATTTATTAATGCCTTTTTACCACTAGTTAACATCAAGTTCTCTGACAACAACAATAAGTTTTTTTGATAAATAAAGATAGTTCCTTGCACATATATTGCAGCATAGGAGTACATTCATAATACAAGACACGTATTATACAACTTAAAAGAGGCCCAAAGAGTCGAGATATACATAAAATACTGGGGAACCCAAAAACATCTTAAAAGAATTAGGCTTGCACTCCAAAAGTTCCTCACATTGAAACAACCAAAGGCTACGACAACTAAAATTAAGCCTATACAATGATAACTTGACATCTTTAAATGCCCTTCTAATACAAATCCTTTACAATGTAACCATTTTTTTTGTTTTAGTTAAACAACCATTTTTTTTGTTTTAGTTAAACTCCAAATAACATTTTCTATGACCAAAAATTTTATTACGTGTAAGACATTACCGATAAATTTCTTGGGGATGGGCRAAACATTAATAGTATTAATAATTCAATAAGAACCTTAGTGTCTAATATACTTCAAAACAATTTTAGCAAACTCTGTTCACGTSTTACTAGTGCACAGTCAATTAAAGTAAATTGAAATTATATATTTTTACATTAACAGAGCAATTTAAAGGACACGAATAATAAGCATAGAGAAATTATTATTAAAATTATAGGAATGCAAGCCCAAGTTCAATTTCCATATATACCTAAAGATATTTGTTCGAAATGACGGACAATGGAGGTTAGGGACCTTGAAATTTCTGTTAGAATACCCTATATGGATCATATATCGGTGAAATATTGGCCCCAATCTAAATTTACCAAATAAAAGGAACTYGAGTCCATTTATTTACGTAGCATCATCCTTCCAATTAAAATCCTATGAAATCATGATTATGAATTGTAGGTATTCTTTAATTTAATGATGGTAAATGATCAAAATAAGAAACAAACTTCATTGTTAAAATATCAATTTAGTAAACCTTTAATATAACATTTCTCACATGCATTGCATGCATGTGCACAATGTGTCCAATAGTTGTGCAAGACAMCAACTAAATTCCATTGTTCTCCATTCACTAATGGAAACAAAACACAGCCAGAAAATAAAGATTCGACAAAGTTACCATAATAGCACATCTGGATCTTCTTTGTCTACTAGCATTCTATCAACTAGCAGATTTATATTACTGATAAAATTTCTAATACTAACTTAATTGATATACTCTGCACTGTGTCATCAACAAAAGATAGAACCCTTACTTGCCTATTTTTCACTTACTTGTGATACCAACAATTAAATGCACCAGGACCTTTGTTTGAGTGTAAATAATGCCTCTAATATATAGATATTTTTTATGTATGTATGTAATTGTATGAGTGCGTATACATATTATTTAAACCAAAACATGCACAAAAATAATAATAAAAAATCATATCATACCTGGTGATTACCTTGGTCCCCATGAAATTCTCCTTAATCCCTTGTTCCTTTCAATGCCCACCGAATTTTGTTATTCCTTTTCATGTTAATATCTTTGTATGAGCACTTTCTAGCCTATTTCAATTGATCAACCCAATCTTATATAGGTAAACTCTTGTCCAGGCGTTCCTTGCTACCAATGGAGGAAGTATTGCCCAATACAATGTATTGTTTGATTCAAACAAAGAATAACAAAGATTCAACACAGAAAGAATATTTTAACATAAGATGAACAAGAAAATGGCTCACTTAAATTTCCTATGCTCCTCTTTGAACTCTAGGGCCAGCTGGCCACATTTGATATGTTATCACCCTTTGTAACACCCTCGTGCAACCTTTAGGTACTACTGGATTCATAAAGAATCACCACCTTTCTCGGGACAATGATCACAGCCACAGAGACAAAACACAAAGAATGAGAGTCGGGCCGGACTGGGAAAAGGCCATCGAAAGGAATATTACGTTGTCAGGGCAAACAGCTTAGCTAGAAAGAAGCGAAGAGGACCCAAAGCTGTCTACAAAGCTTTGCTTCTCCTCCTGTAGTCATAATTACTTGGCTCATCGCCACTTTGATCCAAAGGTAACCAACGATTCCCGACTTTCTCCGCTGCCAGATTCTACCTGGGATTTTTCATTAAACATAAATTTTCCTTCATATGATGGCAATGGAAAGTGAAAAAGTGCATTCTGTATAGCTGTGAAATCAGTGAATTTCTTTTAGCCCTAACAGGCTCTTTCGATATGAGATAACACTGTCAACCTTGAATCATCTAGACTTTAGGGGAAAAATAAGAAGGCGAACACATAATTGTCCATTCAAATATAACGATACACACTAAAAGAATACAAGATAAGTCTGCCCAAAAGTATTACAATAAAAAAAATTAAAGTCCTCAGGTAGATAGGAATTGATAATCACAAAATAAAAAACATAAGAAATAGGACTTTAGAACCTTCCAATAATTGCACTAGCTTTTAATCAATCTCTAAAGAGAACTGCCCCTGTCCTTGAAAACATTTTGAATATTTGGGGTGAGCGAAGCTTAGTGAGCTCCGAGTRTAGTGAGTTCCCACAGCAGTTTTCTCTTAGCAAAATCAATAAGAAATAAGTTAAATGTAAAATGGTATTCATTCATGCATGCTTGTATGAAAATCATGAGAATTCCAATAAGAACATGCATTTTCTTCAAATACATGGCTTGCAAAGCAGAAACATGAYCGATTAATTTTAGGACAAGATGAATTGGTAAAATATGAGGAAGAATTCTTTTACAAAACCAAGTATCACGGCCATGCAAAAGCAAAGCATTTTAAACATTAAATAATCATTAGAATAATTTCTTATCAGGAAATTTTCAATCGCTCACTCTATCAAATCAATTATTAAATAATATATTCTAACTAGGTAATCCGAAATCGGCCATCCGTAGATTAAACCTTCTAATCAAGGGGTACAAGCATCCGAATTAACCCGTGGTTAAGTAAGGTGTGGCCTCTAGCCAATGCATTCTTGATCTACGAGAGGTATGACCATTGGCTATGGCCAAAAGGGACTACGATCAAGAAATTTTGTCCGAAACGGCTCAAGATGATCAATAGAGTACTCTATCATCCTATTACACAATCAAATACCAATAAATATAGAACCCTCATGGAAAAATAAAATATTACATAAACAAAAGAACGAGAATCATGAAAGTTTTACAGTTTTACACACTAGAGCATCGTTAAAATATAGCCCAATGATAACCTTGCAGGAACTCGATACCCATGTTCTAAGTCCATCTTTCTCTAATGATGCAATTGAGAACTGCCCATAGATTCTTCACATGCACCTATTTCCCAAGCTACTAATTCAAATCCTTGCAGCATGATACAGTTAAAAAAACCAAATCAAATGGAATTTTGGTAGAATTCAAAAGAAACAAGAGAAAGTTGCTCTAATCGTCCCAAATAGCAAGAAGATAAGAATCCAGACGCACAGATCAATAAACAAGATTAGTCATTAACTATAAATCCACAATTTCCCACTGACCCACTCGAAAGTAGGAAAATTTAATACACTTATATGTTGAGGAGGTTAAAACGAAAGAAATCAAATGAAAAGCTTACCTCTGATTCTGAAGGGATGCTAAGGGTTTACTGGGAGTTGTAACACATATGTAACGGTATTGATTTGGAGTTTGTTTAAAAGGTAAACTGTAATTTAATAATTTTACTCATTTGATTAGTATAACAATGCATCTAGAATTATTATTTTAAAAAACTGTTACTCCAACTGGAATTTATTTATTTAATAAGTTGGCTTCTCAACTGCAATTTTTTAACTTGAATTAGTCATTTTGTTTTGTGTAATGTATTTGGAAAAATTAGCTATTTATGTCATTCAATTACAATTAATGACTTTTATGTTAATTGTTTTCTAATTTTTTAACTATGATTTGAAGAAATATTGGGCTCTATCTTTCTTTTCCACCCGCAATTTTCAGCAATTTACCATATAAATCGACATTCTAATTAGAGCCAATTCCCTCTACACTTCATCTCCTCTAGTTGGGTTGAAGAAGATGGAGATAGAGATGAAGATTATCATCCATTAATTTTATTTTTCTATTTTTCATTAAAATAATATGTATACCCCTATATTAGAAAGTGGGGTTTTCGTCATATGACTCCATCGGATTCCACCATATAATGGAAAAATGATAACGACAATAGTTGAGGGAAAAAATTAGGATAAAAGTCATTAATTGTAAATAGTTGAATGACATATATAAATAATTTCTCATGCATTTATTTTCCAAACTCTTTTACCATAAAGTATCTATTTCATTTTTTCTTTTTTTTTCATAACATAAACTACCTCCTTCTTATATTAACTACATGTAATCTTTGTAAATATAACAATCACGATACTATTTTTTTATAGAAAATCAAATTTTATTGAAAGTAGTACATTGCTATCATTAGATACTTGTTGTGAGTRGATAAGGAGAGGGAAGAGAAGATGAAAGAAACAAAGAGAAGGAAGAGGAGATAAGTAGACAATTAAAGAAAGAACTAACCCCTAAGTTCCACCGAGGCTGAACAAGCCGTCGTCTAACTCTCGACAGTCACGTTACAAGTATGTAAAACATCTAAATATGTAAAATATAACTTAGTAGGCTCAACAAATAGTATCAAATTTACAGTCTAGAACATCCCAAAATATCTCAAAACTTATTTTAGGCCGAGAACATAGAAATGAGCATAGACAAATTCAAGTTCCTGATATTCTTGGTTCTTCATGCAGCGGGAATTCACATGCTTATCACTCGAACATGAGAAAAAAAATTTGCGATGCTCAGTGAGTGCSGGGAGGGTGCATTGTGAATTTGAAACCAACAGCATGATTTTATGAGTAAACATTGATCAATTAAAAGGCAAAAATAGTTTAAGAAAAAGACTTATTTTCATAAAATGTGTACTTGCAAAAATCTATAATTTTAGGAAAACCAAGAAAAGTGTGAATAGAGAATACTACATTTGAGACTAGTCAATCTCTAATAAAAGCAACTTAGTTCCCACTCTTTTACAGCAAAGAAAATATCAATACCGGTCTAGTAATACCCGTCTTATCACCTCATATTTATGCATGTGAGATACTAGTTTATCACCTCTTATATTCAACGGTACCCGTTAGCTTGGGTAAAAGGGAGTCAAAAGTCCCCAGGTTAAACCTTCTAACCAAGGATAATGACTGTCTACAACTGAGTCTGTGCAACGAATGACGTGACCATCTGTTCGATACATTCCCGGTCAGCCAYGGGATGCCTAGTCAATGGCCAATATTTAGGCTCACTCTGATACTATCTCTCGGAATAGCTCAAGAGGTACTCATACAAGGAACTAACCAAGCACACTATTTTGCTCGTCGGACTAGTTATTCAAAGCTACCAATTGAGTGCTCCATACTATCTGTTAATGACATAAAAAGTGTTTTCAAGCAAGTCGTATACTTTCAATAGCAGCAAAATAATTTTTGATTTGGAAAAGTCAAAAGCGCCAAATCATGCTTGCTCTGTTTTCGTGCTCATTTTATAATAGAGATACAAGTAAAACAAGCTTTCTTGAACTCATGAAAATATTATCAAATATTTGACAAATATTTTATAAAGCTTTCGAAACAAATTTCAAATGCATTTATACAGAAAATGATTTTAAGGGGATTCACTTTAGTCCCCATTTTCCTAGAGTTTGCTTGAAACCTAAAATCAAGTGGCACACGTATCCTCGAGTAACATTCTAAAGGATGTATTCCTAAAGAAGAAAAGTAATGATATTCCTAATGAATCCAATATACTGTCCTTTTAGCATTACACTTGGATTTTGGTTCAACTCCAAAGTTCGGATAATTTATTGAGTGAAATTCAGTGTCCAAAAGGATTAAAATACCTGTAGGAAGTCATTCTAGAAAAATCGATATTTTCTGGAAGTACAAATAGTCGCTAAATGTGAGTGATGTCCTATTATGTTCAAATCTGTCCGGGTTTCTTATCTGGGTTATAATTAGGTTCTACTTATTGAAATAAGATAAGGTCAGTCCCAAAATGTTTCTATGATCCCTTTCTTTCTAACCATATCTCTTATGCACAATGCCAATTAGCAAACAATCCAACGGATGTTCAATGCCAAATTTGCAATTTGCTCTTATAAACGATTCACATTTTATCTTCTGAATGTTGAGAGACATAGAGAGAGAGTCAGGGGGGCTAAGATGGTTAATCAACATACAAGATAAAGGAAACACTAGAAATGGCGGTTTCCTATTTTTCACTTACTTGAGATAACTACAGTTAAAAATGCACAATGACCTTCTTTTAAGTATAGATAAGGCATGTATGTATAGATAATATGTATGTATAGCATGTAACTGTATAGGTGCAAATATGTGGAAAGAGAAACACAGACATAATATTGAGATCAAAACTTGCAGAAAATATAATAAACAAAAAAACACGCATATATAATCTTTGTTATTATTGACAATACTTGTATTACTGGCGATTGCTATTTCCATACACAAGTCCACTATTTTAATRGGATCTGTATCTACTAAATCTTCATTTGCTTGAAATTCTACACTTGTCAAAGCATTATCCAGACTTCCAAGTTCATTTATTTCATTCAGGGTAGCAGAGCATATATTTGCAACACTTCAAAGCCTGAAAAGTCATGCTAAAAGTCATATATTTATTTCATTTCATATATGCATGTTCTATAGCCACTTTCAACATATCTTGCATGTCGATCTACCATCAAATAACACTCATTCCATGCACAATGGCTTTTAATTTCCACTTTCACAATTTGAACTACACCTTTTCTTTGAGAGTTGCTCACATCCGAAGGCCTTGATCAACAAAGTGACGTCTTCCAATGGAATAAACTATAAATATTTTTTCCCAATTTTAGGTTGTTATCAACTGAAATCTCGTACCATCGCCTATGAAAAGTGAGAAAATTCTTGTAATATGATAATGGTGCAGTCCAACAAGTCCATCTTGAATCCTTGAGTTTGATTTCTTGATCTACCAAATCTTTCCACTTTAAGCAAATTTGGGAGGCAAACTATTGAAACTTCAGAATGTATGAATACTTGATGCTTTTTTGCACTCCTGCTAAAGCCATTGTGGAATATAAATTGAACCTTCATAAAATAGAGAAGATAAAGGTGTACTGACATAGTTAATTTAAAAGTAAAGTGTAATATCAATTACTAGATAGTTAATTTAAAAGTAAAGTGTAATATCAATTACTAGATTGTCAATTACATAACTTGATACAAGTAAAAGTGCGTTTATGATGGCAAAAAGAAATCAAAATTTTTATCAAACCTGAAGTCGTTATCCACTTCAATTACATATTTTAGTTTGTATTAGTAAACTTTGATTGAGTAATGCCTTATTATCCCTAGTTACATCCAGCTTTTTGGCAAAACAATAATAAGTTTATTGGGTAAATAAATATAGTTCATTGCACAAATATTGCACCATAGGGCTGCACTCATAATATGAGATACGTCCAAAAATGAGCCAAAAGTGGCCCAAAGAGTCAAGATATACATCAAATACTGAGGGAATCCAAAAACATCTTAAAACAACTAGGCTTGTGCATATAATGTTCCTCGCACCGAAACAATAAAGTGCTAAGGCAAGTAAAATTAAGCCCAAGCATTCAATCAGTTGTCATATTTTTTCAATACAAAGGCATTTCCCACTGAAGCTCTTGTTGATTTAAGCAAGTCAATTGGRGTTTGTTATCCGAATGAGTCAAAATGATGGATGATACTTGCCTATGTATGTTGAAGATGCATAAAGTTTTTCTACAAAGATATTATATTCTAGCGTTTTTACAATCATTCTTAGCGTTAAATCATTGAATCCAAAATCTTAGTTGTTGTTCATTAGTTTCATAATATTCAGTGGATACTTAGTGGTCATTGCAAATCTTAAAMACTTGATATCAGTTTGTGAATTACATATTTGGTTCCTGAGTTTCAAAATTATTTCATGAGTTTCATATTGGATAGCTACCATTTGTAACTTCACATCTTCAAATGTCTTCTAATACAAATCCTTCACATTGTGACATTCTTTTTGTTTTAAACTCAAAATAACTTCTTTTTCTGCAAAACTGCCATTAGGTATTGCACATTATCAATAAATTTCAATAGGGAGAATATTAATAGTAATAATAATTCAAGAAGAACCTTAATCTAAAATAWACTTCTAAGCAAATTTAGTGAACACTACTCATGCGTTCGCTAGTGCACAGTCAACTAAGTAAACTAATCTAATAGATTTTAACAAAAATTTAGAACAAACCATTAATGCATATATTTTATCATAGAGCTATTATTATTCAAAATATAGAAATGCAAAATCTAAATTTAGTTTACATATATAAATCCAGATACATATTGGAGATGGGGAACAATGCAGGTTTAGGGAGTTGAAATGATGTTAGAATACCCTAAATGGATTATATATTGGTGAAACATTGACCCCAATTTGAATTACCAAATGACAAGGGATTAGAATCTGTTTATTCACGTAGAATCACGCGATCAGAACAAAATAATTCCCTCCAATTGGAAATCCTTTGAATACATCATTATGAATTGTACATAATCTTTAACTTAATCTTAATGATGTTAAATGTAAGAAATAAGAAACAAACTTCATAGTAGAATATCAAATTGCTAAACCTTTAGTATAAAATTACTGACAAGCATTCCATGCATCTGCAGAAAAGTGTCCAATGATTTACACCACTCCAATTAATTCCACATTTTCTGCTCACTAAGGCAAAAACGAAACAAAACTAGAAAAAGATAGGCAAAGTTACTACAAAAGCACATGTAAATTTTTCCTTCAAACTAAGAAATTTAATCAATATTAGAAGAAACTTCCAATCTATACAGTAGCTTTAGAATGAATAACCACTAGAGGACTTGCTCTTCACTTTYGAGGCATTTGAGGAACACATCTCTGGTTAGCCAGTTCAATGAAACTTTAAATTTTGTGATGTCTGTAATGTAAGTGAGGGACTATTTATAATGCATTTCTGAATAGAAGACATGCATTATATGATTAAAATTTCTTATCTTTTGCCATTTGTGAGTTTTTATTCAGATAATATTGATTAAATTTCTATGCAACCTTAAGTAATACAATTTCTATTAGTCCATAATGCTCGAATGATGCAACTAAAAATTGCCTATAGACTCTTCACTTGCATTGCACGACAAAGAACAATTAAAACAAAATTGATTTTTAAAATTCAAAAATTYCACAGATTTTAATACTATGTGMAGTTTTACTTATCAAATTGCATAGAAATATTTATTTATTTATTCTCATCTTGATATTGAATTTGTAAAGATCCAGAGAAGATTTCAATAAGGACCATGTTATGATTTTTTGGTAAGAAACAAAACCGAATTACGACCTACATGTACATTAGGGTTTGTTTTTCTTTTCTTTGAAGACTTTAGTATTAAACATTTTTTTTGCTTGTGAATAGAATTTCTAGATTATTTTGTGTTTCAAAACTTAAAAATTACCATGATGATGTATTTTTCAAAAATCAATGAGAAAAATGACGAGTGAGGTGCCTTTAGCCATGGATGTTCAATGCCAAATTTGCCATTCACTCTTTTAACCCATTMACACTCTACCTTCTGAATTTTGAGAGACAGAGAGACCAAGATGGTGAATTGACATAGAAGATAAAGGAAAACTATAAATGGCATTTTCCTATTTTTCAATTACTTGAGATACCTACTGTTAAAATTGCATGATAACTGTCTTTTAAGTATAAATAAGGCATGTAATATGTAGATAATATGTATGTATTGTATGTATCTGTATGGGTGTCTATATGTAGAAAGAGAAACACACAGAAAATATTGAAACCAAAACATGCACAAAAATAATGAACCAAAAAGCACTCACATTTGTTATTGTTAACAATATCAGTATTACTAGCGATTGTGATTTCCATACACAAGTCCACTATTTCAATAGGATTCTTATCTACTAAATCTCCATCTGCTTCAAATTCTAACTTTTGAAAGCATTTCCCGAATTCAATAGCCACTTTCAACATATCTTGCATGTCGATCTATCGTCAAATAACACTCATTGTCTATGCACAACTACTTTTTATTTCCACCTTCAGAATTTGAACCGCACTTTTTCTTTGAAAGTTTCTGACATTCAAAGACCTTGATCAACAAGGTGACATCTTTCGATGGGATTAACTATACAAAATTTTCCTAATTTTAAGTTGTTATCAACTGAAATCTCATACGTTTGCCTATGAAAAGTGATAAAGTTCTTGTAGTGTGATAATGTTAGAGTCCAGAAAATCCAGGTTGAATCCTTGAGTTTGTTTTCTTGATTTAACAAATCTTTCACACTTTAAGCAAATTTGGGAGGCAAATTATTGAAATTTCAGAATGTATGAATACTTAATTCTTTTTTGCACTACTCCTAAAGCCATTATGGTGTATAAATTGAGCATTCATGTAGCAGAGAAGATAAAGGTGCATTGACATAGCCAATTTAAAAGTTAAAGTATAATATCAATTACTAGATGGTCAATTACTTAACTTGATACAAGTAAAAGTGCATTTATGATGGCAAAAAAAATTCAAAATTTCTACCAAACCTTGAAGTCATTATCCACTTCAATTACATATTTTAGACCGTATTAGTAAACTTTGATTGAATAATGCCTTATTATTGCTTGTTACATCTAGTTTTTTTGGAAAAACAATAATAAGTTTGTTTGAAAAATAAACATAATTTCTCGCACAAGGTGGACTCATAATACAAAGCACATACAAATAGAAGCTATAAGAGGCCCAAAGAGTCACGATATACATCAAATACTGAGGGAATTCAAAAACATCTTAAAAGAACTGGGCTTGTGCTTATAAATTTCCTCACACCCAAACAACAAAATGCTAAGGCAACTAAAAATTAGGCCTAAGCATTCAATCAAAAAACAAAGGCACTTCCCACTGAAAATTTTGATGATTTAAGAAAGTCTATTGGAGTTTGTTTGCCCATTGAGTCACAATGATTGATGATACTTGTCTATGTGTGTTCAAGATGCATAAAATATTTCTATGAAAATATAATGTCCTAGTGTTTGCACGATCATTTCAAGCGTTGAACCATTGAATCCGGAATATTAGTTGTTGTTCTTTAGTTTCATAATATTCAATAGAGACTTAGTGGTCATTGTAAGTCTTAAAATCAATATTAGTTTGTGAATCACATATTTGATTCCCGATTTTTAAAATTATTTCATGAGTTCAATACTGGATAGTGACCATTTCTAACATCATATCTTTAAATGTCTTCTGATACACATCCTTTATATTGTAGCATTCTTTCTGTTTTAAACTCAAAATAACATTTTTTGTTTCCCAAATTGTTATTAGGAATCACACATTATCAATAAATTTCACCAGGGAGAACATAAATAGTAGCAATAATTCAAGAAGAACCTTAATTTAGAATATACTTCAAAGCAAATTTAGTGAACACTACTCGTGTGTTCRCTAGTGCATAGTCAACTAAGTAAACTAATCTAATAGATTTTAACAAAAATTTATAAGAAACCCGTAGAACTATTATTATTCAAAATATAGAAATGCAAGATCTAAATTCAGTTTACATGTATAAATCCATATGTTGGAGATGGGGGACAATGCAGGTTGGGGAGTTGAAATTATGTTAGAATACCCTAAATAGATCATATATCGGTGAAACATTGGCCCCAATTTGAATTTACCAAATGAAAAGGAATTAGAGTCCATTTATTCACGAAGCATCACACGATTAGAACAAAATAAGTCCCTCCAAATTGCAATCCTTTGAATACATTGTTATGAATTGTACATAATCTTTAACTTAATCTTAATGATGTTAAATGATAGAAATAACAAACAAATTTCATGATAGAATATCAAATTACTAAGCCTTTAGTATAAAATTACTGACAAGTGTTCCATTCATTTGTAGAAAGCATCCAATGATTTTAGACCACACCTATTAATTCCACATTCTCTGCTCATTAATGCAAAAATGAAACAAAACTAGAAAAAGATCTGCAAATTTACTACAATAGCACATGTAAATTTTCCATTAAAACTAAGAAATTTAATCAATATTAGAAGAGAAACTTCCGGTCTATACCGTCAACTTTAGAATGATGCACCATCGTAAGACTTGCTCTTCAGTTTCAAGGTGCATGAGGAACACATCTCTGGTTAGCCAGTTCAATGAAACTTTGAATTTTGTGATGTCTGTAATGTGAGGGACTATTTATAATGTATTTCTGAAGACAAGACATGAATTATATGATTAAAATTTCCTTATCTTTGATCATTTGTGTGTTTTTGTTCAGATAATATTGATTAAATTTCTATTGCAACCGTAAGTGATACATTTTGTATTAGTCCATAATGCTCGAATGCAACTTAAAACTGCCCAAAGTCTCTTCACTTGCATTGCAAACCAAAAAACATTTATAAAAAGATTCTTTTCTAAAATTCAGAAATTTCRCAAATTTTAATACCATGTGCAATTTTACTTATCAAATTGCATAACAAAATTTAATTATTTATTCATCTCATCTTGATATTGAATTTGTAAAGATCCAGAGAAGATTTCAGTGAGGACCATGTTATGATTTTTTGGCAAGTAACAAAATTGAATTATGACCTACAAGTACATAGGCTTTTGTTTTTCTTTTCTTTGAAGACTTTATTATTAAACATCGTTTCTGCTTGTAATTATCATTTCTAGACTTCTTTGTGTTTCAGTAATTGAAATTTACCATGATGAAAGATTTTGCAAAAATCAATGGAGAAAATGACGAGTGAGGTACCTTTAACCATGGATGTTAAATGCTAAATTTGCATCTTGCTCATCTAACCTTTCYGCACTTTACCTTCTAAATTTTGAGAGACAAAGAAAGAGATAGAGAGACTGAGATGGTGAATGAATATGCAACATAAAGGAAAACTATAAATGGCATTTGCCTTTTTTTCACTTACTTGAGATACCTATAGTTAAATGCACGATGACTTTTAAGTATGAATAAGGCATGTAATATAGAGATAACTATGTATGTATATATGTATCTATATGAGTGCATATATGTTGAAGAGAGACAAACACGTATTATTGAAACCAAAACTTGCACAAAAATAATAAACCAAAACACACACACATCTAACCTTTATTATTCTTGACATTATCAATTTTACTAGTGATTGTTGTTTCCTTACACAACTCACTGTTTCAATAGGGTTCTCATTTACTAAATCCTCATCTGCTTGAAATTCCACGCTTGTGACAACATTATCACGACTTTCAAGTCCATTTATTTCATTCATAGTAGCAGAGCATGTATTTTGCAGCATTTCAAAGCTTGAAAAGTCAAATAAGCATGTTCTATAGCCACTTTCAACATATCCTACATCACTTTTAGATCCTTAYTAACTGAAAACTCACACCATTGCCTATGAAAAGTGAGAAAGTTCTTGTAATATGATAATGTTAAAGTTGAACAAATCCTACTTGAATACTAGAGTTTGATTTCTTGATCTACCAAATCTTTCACACTATAAGCAAATTGGGAGGCAAATTGTTGAAATTTTTGTATATAGGAATATATAATGTTTGTTTTTTTTGCACTACTGCTAAAGCCATTATGGAATTTAAGTGAAACTTCATGTAGTAGAGAAGATAAAGGTGCATCGACATAGCCAATTTGAAAATCAAGTATAATCTCAATTAGTAGATGGTCAATTATGTAATTTCATATAAGTAAAAGTGCATTTATGATGACCAAAAAGAAAAGAAAAATTCAAAATTTCAACCTAACCTTGTAGTCACTATCTGCTTCAATTACATATTTTAGTCCGATTTAATAAACTTTAATTGAATAATGCCTTGTTACTGCTAGTTACATGTAGCTTTTTGACAAAATAATCATAAGCCTCATTGGTAAACAAACATAGTTCCTTGAACGTATTGYTCTATAGGTTTGCACTCATAATACGAGAGACATATGAAATGAGCCAAAAGAGGCCTAAAAAGTCAAGATATACATCAAATACTGTGAACAAAAAACATCTTAAAAGAGCTAGGCTTGTTTAAAACCCTGGGCTTTTGCGATTTTTAGATATCCATTTCGAGTTTCGTAGTATTGAATGTGTGTTTGAAAATTAAAAGTTTTCAATAATTAATATAGAATTATTTTACTAATTGCATACTCACGTATTATTCATTTTTCTTTTCAAAAGGAGTCGTAAATGCAATGCCTCGTCGTCCCCTATAGTCCACTTGGGCCAAACGGGTAGCCATTTGCCTATTGACAGTCAATACTATTACAAGGGAAGATAAAATCCATATAGCAAAAGCATGACTTAACAATGATTMAAAGTTTAGKACAAAGTTTTTTATAGTAGGCTAAGGGTAGTAGTGYTGCTCTAGCACTTGACATCACTGGCTCTCATCCCTAACACCCGYTGCCTCAGGTTCTGCATCTATCACTACAAAAACAAAGGAAAATATGAGCGCTAGCCCAGTTAGTTTCGCACGTRTGAAGTGTGAATTTAGAAAACACATGATTCAGGTTTTAATAAAAACTGTACCACTGTTGAAAAACCTTTAGTAGATGAAGTATTTGAAAATCGTGGAGTTCAAAAAATTTTGAGAATGAAACACACAATCAAGAACTGTGATTGCAAAGTGAAACTCTACAGGATCTAGTAATATCAGCCTTATCTCCTGGCAAGCATGCATGCAATTTTCAACCTTATCACCTCTTAAAAATCAATGGTACCCACTTGTTAGGGCATAAAAAGAGTCAACTGCTCTCAGTTAAACCTCCTGAGCAAGGGTACGATAGCCTATGATCTGACCTGCATGCCCAATAACACGAGTGTCTGCTTGTATGTTCCCAGTCCTCCACAAGCATCCTTAGTCATTAGCCAAGGGTAGGCCTACTCTAGTACTGTCATCTAAAAGTTTAAGAGGTACTCGTATTGGAGACCATCCAAGCATAGTTCTTTGACCGCCACACTAAGTTAGTTAGAGCTAGCCAATTGAGTACTCAATACAATCCGTCAATTCAATTAATCAATCAAAAGGTGATCTCATAATAAGTTTTCACAAACAGGTTTTGTTAGTTTAAAATTGAGATCATGAGTTTGTCAAAAATCTTACCTGAATCATTTTATTAGCCAATTATTTTCTTTAAAACACATTTGTCCTACGTTTATTGAAAATACTTTTGTACAAGAGTAGTTGAAAAAACATGTTGCAAAAAACCTTTTTGAAAAAGAATTTTGAAATACCTTTGAGGGAAAACTGTTTCAAAATCTTTTTCTGTCATACGGGAGTGGAAAATCTAATCAGAGTATGCTTGATTAAAATAAGAACGTTTTGAGAGCTTAAAAAGAAATCGGAGGAACTTAGGATGATTGAAAAAAGTGATCTAGAGTATGAAGTAAAATAAGAATATTTTTATAAGTTGAAAGTTTCGAAGGAACTCACTTGTTCTAAKTTGTCAAAAAAGTCTACTGTCTKTCGTTTCCTAAAAACAACCCACAAGAAATATCCTTAGTRATCCATCACAATAAACACGTCCACTTCATAACTTAAAAATCCTAATCATAATAACTCGACTTTTATCTTTTTTGTGAGTAAAATTTTTTTTTTTGTAAAAATAGATATTTTTTGAGCTTGAAGAAAATATTTGAAAACGTAAGTTTTATATAATAATTTATAGAGTAAATATATACATGCAATGGTCAGGAAATTTTAGGATAAGAAATGACAGTTTTTTTTTCTTTGAGAAATTGGTGAATGGACAGCTTATGGTATTTTGAGCATATCTCAGAAAATACTTTGGATGTTTGAGTGCAAATAGTAGAAGAATGTTCCTAACATTCTAAATTTAAAACCATAAATTTAAAACCATGCAAAAATCAGAGTTCAAAATATTTCGAATAAGTTCTACAATTGAAGATAAGCACGAAATCATTCTCAATTAGCCAGATTGACTACACTGGAAAGATCAACTCATGTCTTGAGTTTTACTCTTGAAAATGGGACAAAATTTGTATTAGATGCGTTCTGACATCCATAGCTTTCTAAACACATACCATAATCAGAATTTCACCAATAAATCAAACTATAACACCYGGGATTATACTTTTATGAATTTTTTTGTTTGATTTTACGTGGAGTTGTGTGCCAACTAGGGTTGGAYGTTTTATATGTGATTAATATTTTGTAACCATGCACTTTAATTAGTAYGAAATTTCGTTCGTGTCGAATAAGAGTTATCGTTTGGTTAAAGGCTCAACTCGTGGGCCTATTTGTTCGTTAGTTGGAAATTGGGCTTTTTATCGAAAGGAAGCCTGTTACATTAAATTTACAGATTTTGGGTTAGATTTGGATGGAAAGGCCCGAAGAGTTTGGGTTACGGCCCAAAATATAAATTTAAAAAAAGAAAAGGAAAGAAAATATATAAGAAAATAAAAAGAAAGAAAAAGAAAAGAAAACAAAAGAAAAGAACTCGCCGCGTCGCCCACAGGTGATGTTCACAGCCGTTACCACCGTCGTCCTTCTCTTCTTGCTTCTCCATCCGTCCCAAACCAGCCGCCAGCCGTCGCCACATGCCTTCTCTTCTTCTACCTCCCAAAGAAATCCCAAAAAAGAAA
>MEJB01000472.1:7135-45027 GCA_001752375.1 Rhazya stricta
AAGCTTAGAGGGTAGAAGAATGGAGGAGAAAACAGCTGCCTATTGGTGTTTGACCTGCTTGTGAATTGGAGGAGCAAAACAGAAATTTTCTTTTAAAAGCCACCAGCTATCTCGACTCCAATTCAGCTGGTTTCCTCTTCTCCCATCCTTGTAAAATCCTCCCATAATGTCTATATATTGGATCAGAGTTCACATCTATTTCACTCAAAGTTGATTAAAAGTCCCTCCCATTCTTGACTCAAAAATTAGCTTTGCTCTATACTTCCAAAACAGCCGTCTACTACATCCTTCAAGCCAAACCTTCAGCTGTTTTTCTACACAAAACAAAGCCTTTTGTTCCATTTTCCTTGCACTTTCAAAATCTTACCATTTATTCCTTTTCTTACTACAATTTCAGGTGAGTAGAAGGTTAAGAGGTATTCATACTAAGCTTTAATTAAGCTTACAATTATACAGCATTGTTGTGTGAGTAATGTTTCAATTATAGGAATTATGGGTTTTGCATGAGTATTCTGAAATGACGATTATAGTGATTTTCATAAGATGAATATAGATCTTTTTATATGTTTTAAAGATAATTTTGCATATAGAATATATTAGAACACAAGAGTGGATCATCTTCTGGACAAACCAGCTGCATTCAAATTGATGTTGGAATCAGATTACTTGATGAAATTTTGATTGTGATACCCGGTTGAAATCCACAAATCTTAGGAAGAAGTTAATACAAATTTTGTCCCATTTGCACGAGTAAAACTCAAAATATGAGTTAATCCATATAGTGTGTTCAATCTGGCCAATTGAACAAAAGTTATGTGTTTGTCTTTAATTTTAGATTTTAATCAAACCATTTATGTTCTGATTTTTCTGCATAATTTTAAATTTTAGAGTTTTAGGATCATTTTTCCACCAATTTCATTGAGAAACCCTTAGTATTTTGGGATTTATGCTCAAAATACACAAGCTGTCCATTCATCGATTTTCAAAACTTATCATTATAAAACCTCAAAGTTCCTGACTAGTGCATCTTATATACTGCACATTTTAAATTTGATCTCTGTACGAAAAATATCTAGTTTCATAAAAATGACATTTTCAAAAAAATATCGATTAAATAATAAAGCTGAAATGAGTTTTTTAGGTTATGACTTGGATTAGATTTATTGTGATATATTACTAAGGATATTTCTTGTTGATTGTTCCTAGGAAATGAAAGTAAATTTTGACACACTTGTGAACTCCATTTTCAATTGACAAAAATTATTTTTAAAAACATGTTATGAGATCACCTTTTGATTGCTTGATTGAATTGACGGATAGTATTGAGTACTCAATTTGAGATCTCTAAATCAATAGTCCGCGGACAAAGTACTGTGCTTAGTTACTCTACAATATGAGTACCTCTTAGCTAGTCTGGACATCAATATTTGAGTGAACCTATCCTTAGGCAGCCAGGTCTAAGATTTGACTGTCAATGGTTGACCAAGAATGTATCGAGCAGACGCTTGCATCATTAGGCAGCCAGGTCTAGTTATGAATATTCATACACTTGGTTAGAAGGTTTAACTCGGGATCAGGTGATCCTTTATATAGAGAAGGCCAGAAATAACATGATTGTCGAACCTTTGYTGTTGTTCTAAACTCTCCGATATATCCTCCATATGGGGTTAAGTGCTAATGCTGTAGGATGTTGGTGACTTCCTCTTCAACAATACATGTTCTTAAACTTTGATCAATGTATGGCTTGTAGAGAAGGAATATTCATCCTATTAGTAAAATCTCACATCATGGAAAAATATTTTTAGTCGTTGCTTGTTCATGTCTGGTGGAGTCACATTGCTTGACAAATAATTTGTATAATCAGCATATCATAGTGCTTGGGCTATCAACAATAGTTACTCAACAAGCACTGCCTCAAAAATTGGCATTATAGACTGCTAATGTTCTTCGTGTTCCAGCCAAGAAAGGTGCTTAGCTATTTCATTTTCTATTCTTAAGATCAGATTCTTGTAAAAACAGCACATATCTAATAAGTCTTGGCTTGGCATCCTTCTTCGTAATGAGATATTTAATTACCGAATGATCCGTGAAGACAATGACCTCTGCTCCAATCAAATAGTCTTTGAACTTATCAAATGCATACACCGCTACCAACAATTCTTTCTCTATGGTGGTGTAGTTAACTTSAGCTTCATTGAGGGTCTTGCTGGCATAGAATATGGAGGGAAATACTTTGCCCTTCATTTGCCCTAACTCTGCTCCCACAGCAAAGTCACTTGTATCACACATTAATTCAAAAGGGCATTGACCAGTTAGGTGCGGCAATGATTGGTACTGTGACAAGGGTTTCCTTCAATGTCTGAAAAGCTTTCTTGTAGCATTCATTGAACTTAAACTTTTTGTCCTGTTCTCACAATTTGTAAAAAGGCTTAGATATCTCTAAGAAGTCTTTTATGAACCTCCTGTAGAAACTAGCATGCGCAAAAAAACTTCTAATTCCTTTTGCTGAAGAAGGTGGTGTCAATTTATGAATGACCTCAATTTTTGCCTTGTCGACTCGAGCCCCTTTGTTGAAACCTTGTAACATAAAAGCAATGCTTCCCTCCACTATCAAATGACAGTTCCCCTAGTTAAGGACGAAATTGGTCTCTTCACAATCATCAAGACTTCCTTTAGATTTGCTAAGCAACCTCAAATGAATCTCCAAAAACTGAGAAGCATCCACAAACACATCAATGGTCCTTTCCAAAAAATTTGAGAAAATGGACATCATGCAAGATTGAAATGTTTTTGGTGCATTGCAGAGACCAAATGACATTCTTCTGAAGGAAATGTTCTGAAGGGGCAGGTGAATATTGTTTTCTCCTAATCAATAGGTGCAATTGTAATGTCACTATATCTGAAATATCCATCTAGTAAGCAATAGTATTCTTCCCTTACCAACCTAACCAGCATTTCATTGATGAATGGAAATGGGAAGTGCTCTTTTCTTGTAGCGTTATTCAACTTGCTGTAGTCCATATAGATTCTCCAGCCTGTTATAATGGTAGTGGGAATCACTTCCTCCTTCATCTTTGTTATCACAGTCGTGCCTCCTTTCTTCAGTACGCATTAAATTGGCTTACTCAGGAACTATTAGATATAGGATAAATAATGCCGGCATCAAGGCACTTGATAATCTCCCTCTTTTCAACCCTTTTCATGTTTGGATTCAGCCATCTCTGATCCTCAACTAAATTGTTGTAACTTTCTTCTAGTAGGATTTTGTGCATACATAGTGAAAGGTGGATCCCTTTGATGTCAAGCATTTTCTAGCCTATAGCTCTCATGCTTTTGCAAAATCCTAGCAAAGATTATCACAAGTAGTGTTCTTCCTTCCCTCGAATATGCATACTTTAAATGTGAGGGTAATGGTTTCAATTCAAGCATGGGGGTTCTTCAATGCAAGATTTATTGGATGATGATACTTCTTTTTATCTTATTCTTGATACATCATATGGTTGTATGATTTTCACAGCCTCCACCATGTTCGACACTTTATCAATTGATTCCAAAAATTTCTCCTACTGCACAGCTGATATAGCATCCTAGACTGCCATGTTGCTGTAACATTCCTTGAATTCAAAATCAACCAACGATTCCAAGACATAAATTGAAAAGCATTCCTCTGCTTCTATAGGGAATTTCACAGCCTTAATCACATTGAATGTCACTTCTTTGTCATGTACCCGCATTGTGAGCTCCATCACTCTACTTGTGGCAAGGAAAGGCCTCCAAAGTATGAAAGCACCTCCTTATCTGCTTCATATCTAAAATAATTAAGTCAACGAAAGAGTTAAACTTAGCAACCCTTCCCAAGACATCTTCGATTTTCTCATCAAGATAGGCAAATGAACGATTAGCAAGCTAAAGGGTCACCATAGTCGGTCTAGCATTGCCTATTCCCAGCTTGTAAACACTGACATTGGCATCAAGTTAATGCTGACACCAAGATCACATAGCACCTTACCATTGTTTGTATTTCCAATAGAACAGGGGATAGTGAAGTTGCAAGGATCTTTTAGCTTTCTAGGCAGCTTCTTTTCTATGATAGAACTGCATTCCTTTGTCAAAGCTACCATTTCATATTTATGAAGCTCCTCTTCTTTGTCAGTATGTCCTTTATGAACTTTACATAGATGGGCATTTGTTCAAAGGCTTCGACAAGTGGAATATTGATGTAAAGTTTCTTTTAGACATCGAGAAATTTGTTAAATTGCTTGTCTTCTTTCTTTTTATGGAATCTATGAGGGAATGGCATGTTAGGCAAGACTTGTTGAGTTCTGATTTGGCTACTGGAAGTCTCTTCGGTAATGCTGGAGCCTTTCAGCACCACATCTTCCTATTCTGCAGCATCAGTCCCATTATGCACTGGACTAGTGTCTATAACAATCTCAACCTTCCTTTCATCTTCTTTCTTCGTATTCTCTTCTAAATTTCTTGCCTTTTTCTTTGTCACCCAACTCTTTACAACTTTTCAATATGACGGCTACGCAATGCTCTTTTCCATCCCTATTAAGCACCTTGGTGTCACTAGCTAGGAATCCTTGTGGCCTTTTATTGAGAGCAGTGGCAAGCTGCCCCACTTGATTTTCTGAGTTCATTAGCGCTACTAAATGACTTTGACTCACTATAGCTTGCTCTTGATTTTTTTTTTTCTTCTATGTGGTATGAAGTCCTTCAAACAAACCTTCAACATATTGGAGTTGCTCATTGGGTGCTACTATTTGCTGATATCTTTGCTATTGGAAAGCTGGTGGTCCAAATGGTCGAGGCTGCTGCCCTTGTGCCTAAGTTTCTTCGTGTCTACCCAATGGGAAGTTGGGGTGCTGTCTCCATTCGGGGTTACATGTATTGGAATAGGGGTTATTGTTCTTGTTGAACCCCCCTCCTACATAACAAACAAATTCTAGATTAGAGAGGTAACTCTCAAATGAGTGCCCCTTGCCACAATAGATGCAAGAAATAGTTGAAGGCAATGACACAGATGGGTGTTATGCCATAGTTGAACTAGATTGCACTTGCAAGGACTTCAGCATTTGGAAAATAGATGCAACCTCAGCAGAAAGTGGCATCAGAAAGATCTACATCATAAATTCTAGCTACCTTTCTCAAAACTGCTGGTGTTGCTATGGCATTTTTGGCATTAGGGAAATGAAAGCCACTGCTAGCTAACCGTTCAAGAATCTCAACAACGTCATTATACAATTTATCCAGTAGGTCTCCGTTTCTAGAAGAATAWACTAGATTCTTATATTGTGGGCTCAACCCATTGTAAGAGGTTTCCATTTGTATCTAGTGGGGAATCCTGTGAGGTGTATACTTCCTCAACAACTCTTTAAACCTTTCCCATGCTTTATAGAAATTTCATCTCCATATTGCTAAAATGCAGTGATGTCGTTCCTCGACTTGGCACTTTGGTTGGAGGAAAGCACTTGAACAAAAACATCCCTACTAAGTCATTCCATGAAGTTAATGAGTTAAGATCTATCACTTAAAGAATATGGGAACAATTTSATTATCAAAGCTTCAAGGCTGACACACTGGAACTTGAACGAGTCATTGACATCCAAGGAACACCATAAATGCTGGTGAGGATCCTTTGTTGCCATTCCACTAAATTGTCCAACTGTTTGAAGCATCTGGAACATCACTAGTTTAAACTCGAAGTGTTTGGGCTTCTATGACAGGTCTTACAATGTCAGGCTGGAGCTCATCTAGCACGCAAATAGCATAGTGTCTGATGGCTCAGTTCCTGTTGTCTTCTATTATAGCACCATTAACCTTGTTAACATTATTCCTCCTGGCTTTGACCTTCCAGCTACCTTTGCACCATTACTCACAGCAGCTAATCAGCTGCATTGAGCTCAACAACTAACTCTGGCACATTCGTTTGTTCTTGTCCAGCCATTGCCTCTCTTGCTTTAGCATTAGAACGTTGTTTTCTCTGTTTTGCTCTAAACGTTCTCTCAATATCTAGATCAAGAGGGCACGTTCTATTATCCTTGGAAATTCAGGGTGAATGACAAGTTATATGTTGAAAAATATAAATAGTAAAGCAATAGAAATCTTGACTACCGATTAAACAACTCAACAATTCCCCGGCAATGGCGCCAATAACTTGATAGATAAAATTGGACTAAGCAATTAAGCTACGATGCAGAAGGATATTTCAATCCACAAGTAATAAAAGTTGAGTAAGATATTGTTCCAATAAGAAATTGGTTGTTTAGAATTGATGTTACAAAATTTCTAGTTAAATTGAAATAATGGTTTGATGATTTTGTCAATAAGAAAAATAAGTCTAATTAAAGTGGTCTAATGATTCAAGTTCTATATAAAAGCAACAAAACACACAAATAATGACAATTGGTTAAAGATAAGTTAAGGTTTAKGAATTCTCAATGTATCAATGATTAAAGAACAGGACAATAGTGCCACAGCATTCCTRCTATAGCATTTAAGTAACCTCACCCTCCAGGTCTAGTGGTTGCTMTTCCGGTATTGCTCGGAACATTACCCTCCCAGACTCTCTACCTAACTTAAGAACACATAACAACAATGCTAAACATTCCAACTATAACATCATAGTAATAGCAACATGTACCGCCCAACATGCAAACTAAGATRTTAATAACTTTAATCTCCCGGTCTATTGGTTGTTATTATGATAATGCTAATACATTATGCATCGAGCTAATGCCCCAACTATAGAACCCTATATAGTTTAGATCTTGATGGTTCTATGAGTAAAACCTGTATTCTATAGGCTTTTAAAAGAGAGATCCCAACTCATATTCATGCATTTAATCCACTACTATAAGGTTTTCCAGACACAAGGCACTCAAAAACAATCACTACCAATGGCTAGTCAACAGCAATTGTACAGCATAATTCATCATTGCAGAAAACATTAAAGCAAAACAACATTGCAAAAATATTCCTCAATGCATTAATTGCAAAGGTTCATCCAGCAACCATATCTAAATATGCTTAACTTATGTTCTTAAAGATAGTACATAGAAAACATTTCATGTTCATCATTTCAAGAGATATAAATGAAGATACAAAGAAATAAAGCTTAAAGGAAAAGCTTGGCCATATTGTGAAGACCYTTTCAATCTTTTTTGCCTCTTTGATTGATGGCCTTCCTCATTTTGCTTGATTTCTTCGATCTTTATGCTTTATCACCTTTTTACTTTAAGCTTTTTAATTTTCAGCTCTTGTGTCCTGCCAGTTTCTTCACAACATCAAACCAACATTGATATGGTGCCTTAACTTCTCGCATTGGCTGGGATTCAAGAGAATGCTACATCATTGTCGTTGACGTTTCTGTTTTGACTTTGAATTTCCTCAAAAGTTTTCTATTACAAAGCATTTTCGTGTGGAATAAATTTCCTCTAAATGAGGTATTTTAATCAATAAAAGCATAAGAATTCCACAATGTAACACACTGATAATAATCAAGTAAGTTTATAGAAACTAACCAATATGTAGCATAAACTAGCATGACTAAATGCTTGGATGATTAAGAATGGGGAAATAACAGGTCAAATAACTCTTATCAAACTATGAGTTTTTTCTCACATCATGAGCTCTCTACACAAGCATCACTRCARGGGGATTCTCCATCTCGGAAGAGATTAGYATGATGGTTTCATCGGTCACAATGTCTTTTGTTGCTACATGTGAACAAAAAAGGGGGAGAAGTCTTATTAATATTATGATATCCTGATGGGTTCTATAGTTTAGTATTGGGTATAATTATTGGTTATTAGTAATTGCCAYCATTTCTAATTTTWTTKTAAATCACTTCRGYTTTTCTTTATCCCCTTCGAGCCYTTTAGCTGAGACTTTGTGCCCTAGAAGTATTCTCTTTCTATCATAAATGGAATTTCTTCCAATTGAGAACTAAATTGCCAAGCAGTCATGAAAAGAATTCATAAAAACCAAAAAATCATGCATAAAAATTTGAAGGGTCCTTTCCATAAAATATGAAAAATTGGACTCATGTACCGTTGAAACGTTGMTGAAGCATTGCAAAGACCAAATGACATTCCCCTGAAAGAAAAGGTTTCAAATGGACAAGTGAATGTGGTTTTTCCCCTTGGTCATTAGGGCAATGCCTATTTGGTTACAGCCTAAATAGCCATCCAAAAAGCAGTAGTATCTTTTCCTTGCCAATCTATCCAACATCTGAACAACAAATGGCAGAAATGATTTTTTCGTGTAGTATTGTTCATGTAATACTTGGGATATTACTTTTTCATTTTTATGAAATTTGTATGATTGTATGAATTGTGTGCCAACTAGGKTTTGATGTTTTTCTATGTGATCATTATTTAATTGTACGTTTAAGTAAGTATGAAATTATCATGTTAATTGAATTAGAATTTTCGGTTCGTTGGTGTAGGCTCGACTTGTTAGAGCTTATTTGTTCGTTATTCGGAAACTAAAAGCAAATGTAATACTAATTTTGGCCGGAAAGAAAGCCCATAGAATTTAATTTATTGGACTAGATTGGTTATGGTGCCCAAAGTTTTGGCTTAGGGCCCAAACCTATTAAAAAAAAAAAAAACCTAATTGTTATAGCCTAATGCCATCTACCCTTTTCCCCAAACTCTTCCCAGTTGCGTGTATTGCCCCTTTTTTCTGCCGTCGTTGCACCACCACCGATTCAATGTGGCTAGTTCACCCTCGGGCCCAAGCTATCTACAGCAACCAGAAATCGCGATTGGAGTCGTTGGTTTTTGCCGCTCCTCTACCTGCCGCCACTTGCAGTGCACGAGCATGCTCAACGGCTGCTCATCGCCTAGATCCACTCAAGATCGCTACATCTCTGGATCAGATCTGGTTTTCAGTTCCCTGTTGCTCATGACTTGAACAGACTTGGGTTGACTAGGATCCTTTCCTTGTCCAAAGCTACACGTCCTGGTGGTTGATCTACTTCAAGCTTGCCTATCATGTTGCTCGAGAGTCACCATTCGGTTCGCTGTTGTGTGGTCAGAACCTTGCTTGGCACCAAGATCTATATGCGACTTCATGGTTTGCACAAGTTCTTGATCGTCATCTCTTCTCTCCTGCATTTGCTTGTCATTGTCTTATCGCTGATCGCCGCCCAGTGTTGCTCAGCGACTTGACCAAAGTTGCTTCAAGGTTTCTTCTGGAATGGAATTTGTTAAGATTGGTAGTTGATCACCTTGGTAAACCATTCACTGACTTGATCTCTCTAGATTTGCAACTTCGGTTATCCACTTATCGGAAGTTTTGCCTAAAATAGATCTATTGGAGACAATTGTTAGGCCACCAGACGCCGAGCAACCAAGCACCCAAGTGACCGAGTGCCCCGACACCCAGGTGACCGACCACCCAGATGCCTAGGCAATCAGGCGTGCAGGCAACTAAGCGCCCCGACACTTAGGCCACTAGACGCCTAGGCACTCCGGGGTGTAACGCAACTTTTGTGACACTTTAGAGTTTGTCGATTTAAAGATGAAAACATTGTTATTCGATTTTTAGAAATTTAATGACTTATGTAATTATGTTCTATAGTGTAAATTGTAAGAGAACATAGATTAGGTTTAATACTCGATCTATCTAAGGATCAGTTTAATTTGTATGAAGAATATGTTTTGACTTAAAAATGTATTGTATTTGGTATTATCATTTTCAATTGTTGAGAGGGGTAAGAAGCCATGAAATTAGTTGTACCTTTAAGAATCTGATAGTTTTGGCAATTTGGGAATTAAGTACAGGTTAAAATTGGCAAATGATGTTCATAGGATAAACGTTAGATGTTTTAAGTTTGGCCAATCGTATTAAATGAATTTTCTTTTTGTAATAATAATTAGGTCATTTTCGGGCACATTGACGTTAAGAGCGGTCGAGGGACTCGGCTTTGCCATTTAAATAGAATTTTTAACGTTAAGGATTCCAAATAAGTAAATCCCCATACTCATCAACTTTATCCCATTTGTGTGTTTATGTTATGGTTATATTGGACTGTGTTGTGGAATATGTTATGATTTTATTGGATTGTATCAAGTAAGGTGGTTGTGGTCATATTGGTTTATTTCATGTATTATATTTTGTACTATTAACATGTTGAATGGTGTTTAAATACAGRTTTATRTATTTCATGTCATGGGYATGTAGTTATGAGCCATTCGTACATTTAGAAAGCGAATGGTTTAGAAAATAAAATTTGAAAGGATATGAAATTTTATAAATGAATTATTATCAAGAAAATGTTAAGATTTTGGAAAGGAGTGTAAACCTAGCCATGAAAGTGTGAGTGGGAAATGGGGCGTCGGGGACCGGCGCACTCGACCTAACCATTTAATAGCTTAATTTTTCTAATTTTTAAAACTTCAAAAATGAGTACATATAATGTAAAAATAAGGGTTTTATAAAATAGGTGTTGAATTAGCCGTTAGGCATTAAATTTCAAAATTCTTGATTGCACCCCTGCGTCTTTAAGGATTTATCAACCCTTTGGACAATCACAGCCTGTGCATACCGTTCATGGTACCATCCGTGGCTTGCATCTTTGGCCATCAAAATGATAAAAATGATTCTTCTAAGTACAAAATGCAATGGTATAGAAGGCTAATATATATCAAAACYCATTTRTGACGTAAAAGTGATTYSTAAAAGGGTTTTGAACAATTTCTCRAAGGGATTAGTCACAATGATGAAATAAAGTATYATAACCTTAAYTATAAAGTGACTAAACTTYTGTCTTCATGTTTTCAAAAGTTGTGAATCTTCARTGTGCAAGGAACATSATGATATTTAACTTGTTCTCYTTGCAAATTGTATGAAATAAARTCTAATAGGATGTTTAAGATGGTGTTGAACTTTTTAACTGTAAGATGAACTTAAAAAGATGRTTACTAACATTCAATATTTTGTTATTACCAAAATAAGAGTCGATTGCAATTATGTAGTCAACCCTAACAATCTCCCTTTTTTTCTTATGATGATAAAACATTGATTTAGCAAAGGGGTGATAAAACAAAAGATATATCAATGTAAGACAATGAAGGTTATAAGGGAATAAGGAATAAGGATTTAAGAAACTCCCCCATACTAATAGAATTTATCCTCTTTTGGACGTTTTGCACAATTCACATAATACATATATAGTGCATTAACTCAAAAACCAATAATATAATATAGCAATATATAACTCTTAACACTSTATAATAATAATAAAAGTAATAACCCTTTTCCAATTTCTTTCTGCCCCTTTTTGTGATCATCAAATAAGAAATAAGTTTGGAGATAGGGCACTCAACCCGTAAAACAATTAATCAAAGAAAAAAAATATGAAACATTAAATAAAAGCCATAACATCTCAACATCTTAACGAAGAATTTCATAAACTAAAAAAAATAATACATAAGAAAATTATTAAGAGAAAACATTCTAAACCTCAATTTAATTAGGCAAAAGAACATCTTACACACCAAGTTAACAAAAGCATTCAAAGCATCAAAAAGTTCTGAAACATAAGAGAATGCAAAAGACATCCTAAACTGCTCATTAGCCTCATCATCATCCTCATCATCATCTTGTGAGGGACAACTTGAGGAGGCTTCGTTCATGAAAGCATGGAGTGTGCTTACAACTTGGGAATTTTTGTGCCAAAGCCATCCAATGGTTTGTTGATGTCTAGAACAGATGATCACAACTCCGTAAGGTAGCAATGAAGTAAGCTAAGAAAGGCACCAATGTGTCTCAAGGCATTTCCATCATTAGCATATTTGCTTCGAAGTTCATTGCTAAGAGTAGCATCATTATTATGAGGTGGATCAACTTGTGCCTCCTCATCTTCTTCCATTTCATCACTTAAATCCAGTTCTTGAACAAACTTTCCAAGAACTCCCATTTTCCYTAGACTCGATCATTGAAGAACTTCGGTTGAAAGTGATGATGAGAAAGTGTCAAGGGCAATGTTTAAGTAACGGAATATGAGAGTGAGGATATGCCCATAAGGTAGATTCCTACAACCCCTTTCTTTGACATGTTTCATTTCCACCAAATGATGTCTCCAAGGATAATTTGGGAATCGATGACAAGGTTGTATGCTGTGAAGATACCACTATAGGTTAATTGAGTCCTATAACCCTGAGAAGTATGGATACAATTTTGTTGATGGACAAGGCACTTATGTGGATTTGGAAATTGGCTAGCTAGAGCATCTTGAGAATTGCTAATCATTCTACCTTCCAAGAAGATTTCACAAAATCTCCTCAAGTTAAAATTATCCTCGAGCCAAGAAATGGACTGAAACCTATGGCTAGCATCTCTATTTGGAACATTTAGGGCAACATTGATGAAATTAGAAGTAATATGAAGATCATTAGTATTCACCATAGTGTCCAATCTAGCATATTTTATGTTGGAATATGCATTGGCATAAAATTGGTAAATCAAGGCAAGATATATTGGTGTTTGCAAAGTAAGAATATTTTCTCACCATTGATTCCTAAATCTATCAATAACCCACTCAAAGCTCCTAAAATTCTCAATGATAACATTTTTCCCATGAGCAATGAGTTCTAGGCTTAGCTATAAGAGTGGTGTAAAGTGATTGAGTAGCATCATTAATGAAAGGAGGATTAGCCACATGATCTCGAAGAAAATGGTGTTTAATTTCAATGTGTTTGGTTCGAGAATGTTGGATAGGATTTTTAGGTTGATAGCACTAGAGGTATCACAAAGAACAGGTATATCTTTGAATTTTAAGCAAAGTCAAGAAGGGTCTGTTTCATTCAAAGAATTTGAGCACAACAACTATCTGCAGTTATATGTTCAGCTTCCRTAGAAAGAGAAACATATGCTTGATTCTTACTATACCAAGAGACGAGAGAATGTCCTAAAAATTAACAATTACGACTTTAACTTTGCATCCGGCATAATCGGTGTACCCTATTAACTCTAAAGTCTTGATTCCAGGATACCAAACCAAAATCACAGGTACTATTCAAGTATCTAAGAATACTTTAACAACACAAAGATGAGATTCCTTAGTACAAGATTGAAATTGAGCACATAAGCACATGTCAAACATAATAATGGCTCTACTAGCTATTAAATATAACAAACTATCAATCATACCTCTATAGAGAGATTCATTTACAGTTTTACCCTTTTCATCTTTATCAAGTTTCAAAGTGGTTTTAGGAGGAGTTCCTATCACTTTAGTATGAAGCATACCAAATCTCTTAAGCAATTACTTAGCATACTTGGATTGATTTATAAAAATTCCTTCATTGTTTTGATTGATTTCCTAGCCCAAGAAAAAATTAAGTACACCCATCATGCTCATTCAAATTCATTTTGCATTGTGTCAGAAAATTCATCCACAATATTTGCTCAAGTAAAAAATCACTTTTGTCATTTGTTTTCATAAACAAGGTAGTGCCCATTTTTCATCTTGAAAAAAGATTTCCAACTAAAATCCACTACATCTTTCACACAAAGCTTTAGGAGCTTCTTTTAAACCATATAAAGCTTTGGTCAATTTAAAAACGTGGTTTGGACATTTTTAACATACACTTCTTAATAAAGCCATTCAAGAAAGCATTTCTAACATCCATTTGAAACAGTTTAAAATTTTAATAGCATATGAATAGATTCAAATCTAGCTACARGAGCATAAGACTCATCATAGTCTATTCTTTCTTCTTGATTAAATCCCTTAGCAATAAGTCYAGCCTTATGTCTAATAATAATAGSATGCTCTTCAACTTTATWTATAGACGCCCATTTTGTTCATATAATAGTATGATCGATAGGTCTAGGAACTAAGTTCCACATTTTGTTCCTTCCAAAAATTATCACATAAGGCATCATCAATCATGCTAGGTTCAACTTGAGAAAGTAAAGCAAAGTTGTCAACAAAGAATCTTCTAGTTCTAACACCTTGAGATGGATCACCAATAATATAGTCTTTAGGCTGATTAGGTACATACCTCTATTCCTTAGGCAAATTTTTCTCTTCATTTACATCCTTCTCACCATCGTCATTGTCTTCTTCCATAGTTAAAGTTTATGAATTTTGCTCTTGAGGATTGTTGTTGAACCATTGACTTTGATGACGTTCATATATATTCATAGATATTTCTACATCATCTTCTTCATCTCTTTYCTTTTAAAAAATGTTAGGTTCATCGAATACAAGATGCATATATTCTTCAACAAGTGTTCTTCTATTATAAATTYTATAGGCCTTTTTGTTTGAATAATAACCAAGAAAAATGCCTTCATCTGAAWTTTTGTCAAATCTAACAAGATTATCTCTATCATTCAAAACAAAACACTTACAAACCAAAAACCTTAAAATAAGAAATAAGGGCATTGTACAAACATCAAGTCATAAGGAGTCTTTCTAAGAATTGGTCTAAGAAAAACACGATTTGTAACATACCAAGCGGTATTTATGGCTCCGGACCAAAAATACTTTGGCAAATTATTTTCATAGAGCATATATAGATCTTGCCATTTCTTAGAATTTACAATTTTCCATTCAACTATACCATTTCGTTGAGGAGTTTTAGAGGATGGAAAGTTGTGAGATACCATATTTATCACATAAGTTTGTAAAACTTTTGTTTCAAAATTTCCTTCCATTATCACTTCTAATATTTATAATTTGCAATTAAGAGAGTTTTACAAATTTCTAAAAAGATTTTTGAATTCTTTAAAGGGTTCATCTTTTGTGCAAGAAATATACCCATGTAAATCTAGAAAATCGTCAACAATAACAATAGCATATCTCTTSCCTCCTAGACTATTGGTCTCATATGTCCAAATAAATCAATATGTACTAGTTCTAGTTTAGAAGTAGACACCATTTTCTTAGGGATGACTTTTGTCAAATTTGATTTTTATTAAACCTCTCAATATATCATGTTTGGATAAATCATTTAAAAGATCCATACTCTATGTCATAGATAGCTATCATCTTCATTTAGAACATTTCACATTTTGGTGATCTAGATCATCAAACTACATCACATAAACATTTCCTACTCTTCTAGTAACAAAAATAACATCATTTCTCAATTTCTCAAGAATAGAGCACATAATTTTTCAAATTTCACATTACAACCATTATCACAAAAATGACTAATACTAAACAAGTTATATTGTAAACCATCAATAAGAAGAACTCGTTTGATAAGTGGAAAGGATTTTTTACCAACATTTCATACTCCAAGAATCCTTCTTTTCTTCCTATCAGCAAATGTCACAATCCATCATTCACCAGATATCTGTCCATAACATGTGAAGCATCTCAAGTACATGTGCCTTGAGCATCCACTATCAAGGAACCATTTAGTTCCCTTGAGGTCTAACTTCTTGCAAACCTCTTCTCCAATAGCCATAAAACAAATGTTTGCTTTATCATCCTTTGATTTGCTTGCTGGTAACTCTTTACCCTAGAGTCTAAGAGTGCTAATCTTGTTGTGGTAGCAAGAAAACTAGGTAATGGCTTTTGGGATAGGGACGAATATTTCTTAGTAAACATGTGGGATCGCCAGTATTTGAACCTTCCACCTGCATCCCTAAACCACAACTACCACAACCTAAAAGATAGTATTCTAGACCAAATCTAGATCTAAATCTCAAAAATCTCTTCAAATGAGATATGAGGCAGGAGATCCTACAGTAGGATTTCTAGGAGAACCTAGTGACAAGTTTGATTACTATGTCACATATGGAAGTTCTAAATCTACTACATCCTCACCTACTTTCTCATCTTCTTTACCCCCTAAGACAATCCAATAGCATGATCAAAGGTTTGTTGAACAAAAGCCTGTTGCTAATAAGAACCAAGATTTGATCCAATAGGCTTTTAATATACCTAAGAATCCACTGAAGATCACAAAGGCCAAAACAAAATTTGTGCTTATAAGAGTGGCAGATTCAAAGGATCTGAGTTACATTATCACTTAATCTTTAAAGAGATTTTTGCAGTGAAATATTATTTTCGAGAATAGCTTTGTGTATTTTTGGTACCTTCTCAAAGCTTACTCTATTTCTTTTACTCTTAATATGGATAAATTGTTTGCTTATCTCTAGGTATGTGACAACAGTAGAGATTATCCTCATCTTGCCTTTCTTGATCCCAAGCACCAATGAAGCCCTTGCCTTTCTTGAACTTTGTATATTTCTTTGACTTCATTGCAAGATTTCCTTCCGTTGCATTTGGAAAATCCGTCGCAATATGTTCATTTCCCTTGCATTCAAACACAACATTTGAAAAGAATTAGTATAACTATTCTTCCTAAACTTGTTCTTTCTAAAGTTCCCTTTCCTAAAGGTTTTCCTAAGTTTCCTCAAAATCATGGCCATTTCCTCATCATTATCACTTTCTTCTCTTCACTAGTGGAACCTTTGCTATCCTCTTCTTCTTGATCATTAAATCTCTTCAACTTTATCTCATGAGTAAGTAGAGATCCTATGAGTTCATTAACCGATAAGCTTTCTAGGTCCTTAGCTTCTACAATCACTAAAGCCTTAGGTTGCCAAGATCTAGGTAGATCATAAAGAATCTTGTTGTTTAATGCCTTGAAAGTGTAAGTACTATCATAAGCCTTTAGTCCATTTATGATATTGGTAAATCTAGTGAACATGTCGGAAATGGTCTCATTTGGATTCATCTTAAAAAGTTCATAATCTCTCCCTAACATTCTCATCTTAGATTCTTTGACTTCGTTAGCACCTTCGTGAGTCACCTCTAGCAATCTCCACATTTGATACACGAAATCACAACCATAAACCTTGTTGTACTCATTAGCATCTAAGGAACACTGAGAATGTTCATTGCTTGGAAGTTGAAAGCCATCTTCTTATTGTCTACTTTATTGAACACTCCAAGATCTTAAGAACTCTATTTCCATCAACTTCCTTAGTGTGAAAATAGGTCCATTGATGAATGTACTCCACAACTCAAACTTCACGGAAGAAATATACTGTAATACCCGGAATTTTTCCTTTATTAATTTTGTTTGATCTTGCATGAAATTGTGTGCCAACTAGGGTAGAAAATTTTATATGTGATTTATATTTTGAAATCTCACGTTTAATAAGTACGAAAATTTTGTCTGTATCGAATAAGAGTTATTAGTTGGTTAAAGGCTCGAATCGTGAGCCTATTTATTTCTTAGTCGAAAGTTGGGCTTTTTATGAAAAGGAATCCTGTTATATTTAATTTAAGGATTTTGAGTTAGATTTGGATGGGCCGAAGGGTTTAGGTTATGGTCCAAAATATAAAGTTTAAAAAAAGAAAAAAGAAAATATATAAGAAAATAAAAAAGAAAGGAAAGAAAAGAAAAAGGAAAAAAACCCATCTTCTTCCTCGCGTAACCCTAAGCTGCCGCCACCACTTCTCCCTCTGCTTGACCTGATGCTGCTCGTCGTGACTTTTCCTTGCTCTTTCTCCTCTCTTCCCTTCTTCCACTGCCAATGCTTGAAGTGGCCATGGCTTGCCGCGGTTTGCGATCGGCAGGCCTCTCATAGCACCAGACCACGCCGGTGCTCGAAGGACGCCGCTCGTAGCACGCATCGCCGAGGCTGACCACTTGCTTGAGTCGCTGAGAGGCGCATGCCAGGAGATCGTCCGGTCCTGTTGAGCCAAGCAAACAGCTCCAGGTCTCTTCTCCGACTTCCCTCTCTCGCTCTTGGGCTCGGATCTGCGATCTGTGGTCCGTGCCATCGTCGACCATAGCATCCGCCAGAGGCGTACGATCTGTGCCTCCAGATTTGGTAAGCCATCTTTTTCTTCTTCTTCTCTGCGTGACCAGATCTGCATGACTGACACTCGCAAGATCTTCATCCTCTCTCCTTATCTGCGCGGCCGAGTTTGGGCGGCACTATTCACCAAATCTGCCGTCGTCATCTTCTTCTCCTTCTCTGCTCAATAGTTTTTCTCTTCAACTGAAGCCAGAATCTCTTGCCACTGGCCGTCACTTTGCTCTCTGTCCTTGCTGCTCGCATCGCCGGACATTGCCGCTACGAATCCACCAGTTGCAGCTGAGATTGTGACTCACTGTGGACCAGAGTTTTATTACAGCGCCCAGCAGTGCCCAGCACCGATAGGTGCTCTGGTCGTGCATCAAGGAGCAGCACCTAGTGCAGCACCAAGCAGTGCCCAGCACAAGTGCCAAGCACCAGGTGCCTAGACGCTATCGTGCCGCTTGGGTCCACGCCCGGAAATCCAATACTGCTGCCGCAACACTTGGATATCGTGAACTTAAAGGTGAAAATGTTAATACTTGATATTGGAATTTATGACTTGTACATAATTTTGCCCTGAAGTGAATTGGTGTGAGAACATAAATTAGGTTTATACCTGAGCTAAGGAGTTGAATTGTACCCTTAAAAATGTGATACTTGATAATATAATAACTAAATATGGATTTATAAATTRATAAAGGACATTCTTGGATTAAACACATAATATTTAAATTGAGATGATTGAACTAAGTAGACTTTCTTCTGTAATCACAACTAGGTTATTTTGAGGCATTACGTTGAGAACGGTTGAAGGAGTTCACATCACGATTTAAGTAGGAACCCATTAACGTAAAGGACTCCGGGTAAGTAAACCCTCACATCTCATTAATGTTATGGATGAATGTAATTGAACTCTTTTAGTTGGTCTAATATGTTGTGTATGAGATTGTATATTGAGGTGTGTAAATCATGTGGAATGTTACATGTGTTCATATCCTGTATTACTTTTATGTCGAATGATATGTGATATACTGTTTCATATCTTGTACTGTTTGTCAAATGATATGTTATATACGGTTATATGCATTTCATGTCATAGGCATGTAGTTAGGGATTCTACATCACTTCTGACATGAGCCATTCACACATTTAGAAAGTGAATGGCTTAGGAAATGGAATTTTAAAGGAAAATGTTAAATTTGTGAAAATTGTAAAGTTTTCGAAAAGAAGTGTAAACCTAGCCACGAAAGATATGAGTAGGAAATAGGGCATGGGGGACCCACGCATCCAACCCTACCCTCTTAGAGTGTAGGGAATAATGTAATGTTCACCTCCTTGGAGGTGAAAGGATGGAAGGAAAAGAAATGTTTTATTGGAGGTGAAAGGATGGAAGGAAAAGAAATGTTTTATTAACCATTTTGCGATTCTACCAATAGGAATGAAATCGGGTTCCAAATAAGAATGGCTCACTGCAGAGCTTAGTGGCTAGGCATTACACTCAGTGAGCTCACGAATGAAATGAAATGGAATGTTTTACAAGATGTAAATTTTGAAGGAAAGGTTTATAAATAAWTTTTGAAAAGGGAATGTTTGGAAAGTTTTCATTTAAAGGCGAAATTTTACAACTTCCTGACATGTAGGACATATTTATGCATTCATGCATGAGGTCGACTTACTAGGCTTTTTAGCTCATTCCTTTCTCTTATTTTTTTTTTTAATTTTAGATGATGTGTAACCAGATGGGGGGAAGAGGTAGCTTGTGGGCAAGCTATGATACCCTGGAACATGTTTTATATAAATTTTATTTAGTAAGATAATTGTCCAGTTAAATAGTTTCCGCTTACTATTGAGTATTTCTCATTTGTTTAAGTTCTTGAGGTTTCTGCAAATTTCTATTTTGAATAAATGTTGGGATAGTGAAGATTTGTTAAAACACTTTTTTAACTCTTTTGGATATTATTGAGCTTTAAATGGATAGTTGCTTATTTGATGATAGAGTGATGTAATATTCTCGGCTTAGGATAGTTCCTAATCTGGGGTTGTTACATATAGATTYTTTGAGCCTTCTATGTAGGATAGGGACGATCGACTTTCTATAGGTTTTTTACTTGTAGGTGATTTAACCTGTAAATGAAGTACTAGCTTTGATACCAACTGAAATGCCTAAGGGGGGGAATTAGGCCCTTAATAATAATTTCTACGCTCAATCAAAATAGGCTAACTAACCCAATCCTAGAATGCGATCAATATATAAATAATGAACAATATGAAACTAGCTATGATAAAAGTAATTCAAGGTAATATCAATAATAGATGAAATTTAAACAAGATGAATACTTCAACTAAGCTTAGCATACAAATTCACTAATGAAAGAGGATTCAAATCAAACTATGAAAGCAATAGGAAAGTGAATTACTAGCTAGAGATATGCAATAAAATATAAAATGGATATATAGCGGTTCAAGTTCACAAAGTCTTCATCCACTACATAGGATCCCCCTAGGATTTTGAACTTCCACTATCATGTGTAAATACAGACAATTTACAGTAATGGTTGGTATCACAAAGCCCATCCAACCTCAACACATGAGAGGTGCACCTATCCTAGGGTTTTACACAAATAACCTCTTAACAAAGCTTAAAGATAATAAACAAAAATAGCTCACCTAAAAAAAAAATGAGTTTTACAATGATAGCATGAAATTCAATCCCTAATTTGGTATATGTTACAACTTGAAGCTCCAATAAATCCTTTGAGATAGTATGAGTGAGTGAAATAAAGCTGAACAGATGAATCTTGTGGAACTAAAATGTTTGCTCAATAAATGAAATTTTCAAGATCATATTTAATGCAGAGTATATGAAAAGAAAAATTAAGTTAAGCTTACAAAAAAGTCATTTGACGTGCTTTGCACTTAAAATATTTCTAATTTTGCTAAACAATATTATTTAATTTTTCTAAATGGAATATGGAAGGTGCAATTTCTAAACCTTTCAAATTTGAGTGGTTGTTAATGGCCGATATATTGTTTGGTATGCTTAAAAAATGCGATTGGTTTTCGTCGACCAAAATGAATAGTTCGGTTGCTAATTGACAACCACATTTGATATGCAATGTGAAGGTATACATTAACCTTTTTATATATAGCAAATAAAAATACTTATTATGTTACATAATAATGAGATTTTATATTATAGATATAAGTGTATCTTAATATTAGATTGTAGATAGGGTAGACACAAATTAATTGACTCATATCTTCTCTTCTACTGGTGTCTTCAAAAGGTTATAAATAGAGTTGTATATTTATTTCATTCACATAAACATACAAATTCCCTTATATTTTCATAGGCAAATATATAAAAGAATGACTTCAATTACCCCATCATTGTCAAAATCCTTAGATGTGTGAGCTGTTTGGTTCCTAAAACACCTTGGTAGCTGTCTAGAGTGTTGTCTGAATTATAGAAATGTTTGGCTAGGATAATGGCAATTGTCCACCTACTTGTCAAGCCTTCCTTTAGAGTTCAAATTAATTTGAACTCTTAAATTAACAATGAAAGCAGCTAGAAATTCTTTACTTTTTCTTTCTTCCTTTTCTGGCTAATTTTCACTCTCACTTCAGCCTTGATCTCTCAACTTAGCACCTCTATAAAAATCTAGGTAGAGATTTGGAACTCAAAGCTCACTCTAACCCGATCTCACAAAAACATTCAACCAATTACTGCCATCCATCATGCCACCAAGAAAACCCATAAAAGTTTCACTTCGATTCCCCTTCATTCCAGAAAATCACAAGTATTATGCAATCACTCCTCTCTTGAAACCAATAGCTCCTAAGTTTGGGCAATGAGGAAAAGATCTTAGATATCATCTAGCTAGACACCATTCTCTTTTTACATTCAAAGATTGTCATGGATACTAGGCTTCAATCTATTCACTTGCTGCAACTTACAAGTTGGTATGTTATACAACCCTAGAACATGGTTAAAGTTAAGCTTAAAAGTTATTCTTAGAGTAAAGAAGGTAGGCCAGCAAAGAAACACTTATTAATTGATCTTTAAAAAAAAACCTAGAGCTTATAATATGTGCTATTTTCTATCTGTTTCTGTGATAATTTTGGGGTTAGAATATGAAATTTATTGTCAAAACAATGTAAGGATTAGGAACCTGAATCACCTGGGATTATAATAATGCTACAAAAGTAAACTTAAGAAATGACCATTAGAGTAAGCCCTATCTTTTTGGCCGTACCAGAAAATTTAACCACCCTAAATTCGTTACAGAAACTTATTACAAGTTTATTTTAGATTGTGATGTGTGGCCGAAAATCCATGAATCGTAGGAATAATTTAGTCCATATTTTACTCAATTAGGGTTTGTAAAACTCAAGATATGAGTTAATTTTTGGAGTAGAGTCAGTTTTGACCGAGTGAACATGCAACACTTATTCCATTTGAAATTGGTATCCAGACCTCTTTATGTTTAGACATTTACACGATTATAAACCTTATTGTTTTAGGCACATTTTCAAACTGAATTCATTAGGAAACTCTAAGTATTATGAGTGTAATGCATTAAGCATTCACTGCTGTCCATTTCTGTAAAACTGGTTTCAAACTCACTATCTTCACCTTAAAATCTTCTGACCATGCATTTCTATGTCCTATCCCATGCAGCTAGATTGCTTTAAATTATTGGATCATTTCCTAAGTTATTACTATCATATTTGCTCAAGTTATACGTGAAACCCTAGAATATTCTATTGCATGTAACTCTCATGCCTATAAACCCGTCTAAACTTCTAAACATATTTGATTATTATAAAGGCTGAGTTTATGTTTAGTTAGGTTTATTTAGAAAAGATTTTGTGAGATTAGATTATTTATTACTAGAGAAAATGCTTACAACTTATTTTAGGTAGTGCTTTGCAATAGAAATTTCCCTGATTAGTCAAGAAACAAGGAGTTCCTTCATCTTTTAAGTTCTGCAAAAGTTGTTCTTGCTTTTATTTAAGGGTACCCTAGATTTGATTTCTTGAATCCGGTACGCTTAATATGAATTCCTTATCAACTATTTTATTTCTCAAAAATATTCTGAGTTACCTCTAAATTATTCTATGCAAATTGCGAAAGTTGAATTTCTTGAAATTATTTTCTAAACATGCCATTTTATCAAATATTATTTCTTGAAAAATTATCGAAACTAACTGGCATTCTAGTTCCCAAGTTTATTTACCAAAACCTGTTAAGGGAAAATATTCCAATTATGATTGACGTACTCATGACCTCTACTTATTTATTTTATAAAATTATACTGAAAATGCTTTTGAGATCACTAAGGAGTCAATCGATTGAATTGATGGATAGAATTGAGTACTCCACGAAGAACTCTGAACAACTAGTTCAACGGCAAAGTACTATGCTTGGCTGATCCCTATTATGAGTATCTCTTAAGCTAGTCAGAGCAAAAGTATTCGAGTAAGCCAACCCTTGGCCAACGACTGGGTAGCCGATGAGGGATCAGGAATGTGTCAGGCAAATGGTCACATCATTAGGTGCCCATATCTGATTTTGAAGAGTCGTATCCCAAGTTAGGAGCTTTAAACAGGAGACGGGTATCTCCCTTGTTCCCTAGCTAGCGGGTATCATTGATTGTATGAGATGATAAGGTAGAAAATAGCATGCACAAAATTCAAAGGGATAAGGCTGGTATTACCAGACCCCGCAGAGTTTTACTCTACAGTAACTATACTTTACCTTGCATTTTATTTTCACATCAAATGTTTTTCTCACTTCTCTAGTCAACTAACTATGACTATCAAATGTTCGAACAGCTTCATGTAATGACTTTTACGACATCCTTGAATGTGTATTATAACTTCATTTTCTAAGTTACATTGCACACGTGCGGAACTCATTGAGCTAGGGCTTATAGTCTTTCCTTTGTTTTTATAGTGAGAGATACAGATCTGGAGACTTTAGGTTTTGTGAGCAAGAGTTCGGAATGTCAATTTTTTACTGGAAACTGCCAGAGCAGCACCACTCTCTTTAAGTCTACTATTACTATGATGTATTACATTCTAAGTATGTAATTGCATCGACAATCCTTGTTGGATTATCTCTAGATATTTTATTGTTGATTTATATCTTTTTCAATGATAGTACTGACTACCAAGAGATGGGCGACAACTTACTTTGCCTCAGTCACACCTAGGGGAAAATAGGGTATCACAGAAAAGGCTTTGGTCAAAATGCTCTAAAGTGAAATAGAGAGTTTGAGACCAGATTTATAGAAATGAACAGCGTAGGGTGTTTAGTGTATTACTCTCATGATACTTTGATTTTCTTCATTATTTTGGTACTAAAATGCTCCTAATAGAGCAAGGTTTATAATCATGTAAGTTTTGAGGCCTAAAGGGATCTGCATGAGTACTAGTTTGAGTGGGAATAGGAGTTTCATGTTCAATCGGCCAAAACTGACCTTACCTGAAAAATTAGCAAATATTAGAGTTTTACAAACTCAAATTGAGTGCAATTTATGCTAAATTCTTGCTAAGATCCTTGAATTTTCATCCATCTATCACAAGCTAAATTCCACTTAGAAATAGAGTCTTTATACCACATTATTTAGAAATTATTTCTAGTTCGGCTAGAAGAACAGTGTATACCCTAATAATTGTATCTTGAATCTTATGAGACAAGATGCACTTTGTGTCATAATAATTCTAAAAGATTTAATTCCATAATTCTCAATTTATGTGAGATTGAAAGGTCATTTTCTAACCCAATGGAAACACAAACAGAAATGCAAATACATCATATGTTTTTCCCAATTTAGTTCATGTACCCTTTCTCCTGACCTTAACATTATAAAGCGTACATTTCCTACTCTTATTTGCTTTATATCAACACTCTTAGTATCGACTCAGAAGATTATGCAATACCCATGCATGACTTTTAGTTTTCTTTGACCAAAATTATATTTACACACACATCTTTCTTATATAATCTATAAACACTACTTTAATCTTATCATAACCTAACTTCTTTTCTTGCTCCCAAGTTTATCATCATGCTTCTTTCAGGAGTTYAAAAGCATACTAAACTAATAATTTTACAGCAAGAACAGAATGAAATTCCTAATTATCCACAACAGAATATGAAAACAAACAGAGAATTAAGTTTGTCTCTAAATGATGGCTGAAACTCTAAGACTTTTCCTCCACTTTGAACTTGAATTCTTAGAGATAGGGTGACTATATTACACTGGTATCTTAACGAGCTTAAGAGTGACAGAAATGAGAGATTTTGGATGTGTTTTATGATGGGTAGCAGAATTCAGCTAAATGTTTGCTGTAAGGAAGAGAGAATGACTTGATTGGTTACTAGGAGCTTGTGGAGTAGAATGAGTTGTGAGTTTCCAAGCCTCCTCACAACTTTATATGGGAGTTTTAGGCAGAAAAACAATGCTAGAAAGGAGAGTAGAAGCCCGTAGCAAAATGAAGAAAGAATGAAGAAATTTCTAGCTATTTTCTTCAAAGTTCAAATTCAAAATGACCACTAAGAGAATGAGCTCTTGACACTTGCAATGGACAGCTGCAACAATGTAGCCGAGTCATCTCTAAAGTTGGACAGCACACAAGCTGAGATATCACAAAATTACCTCATGTATTGATGACATTTTTAGGCATAGAAAATTAAATTAAAAATTGAGAGTAATTAGCTGAACTTTGGGCAGAAATAACAAAGCTGAAAATCAGCTAGAAGAAGAAGAGGAKAAATGGAATTCGAATTCACTTCAATAGCTAAAATAGAAGACAAGAATTAATCCTTTTGTCACTATAAGTAATAACTTAGAAATAAAAATTTTGAAATTAGATTTTAATTAGATCTGAAAAAGGTCCAAATTAATTTCTRCGGTAATACTCCATCAGAAATCTAGACCAAGAATATGTCTAAGTACTAACATACAATGTCCTATAATTTATCGAAAATAAAAGTACTCCCAAAATCGTAAAATACGTGGGTTACTCTCTCGTAGAAATTTTTGGGGTCTCACATCAGCTCAAGGGGAGTCTCCAATGTGGTAAACCTGTTCTTTTTTTTGGATGTTTCATGTGAACATTAAACGGGGAGCATTTAGTATATTTGTTCTGATGGCTATTATTTTCTATATTTAGTATTACGATATGTTTGGTTTGGTGTGAACCTATTTGATGTGAGTGTTATGACTGTGAGATTATGTGATGATATTTATCCAAATTGGATGTAAAGAATGCATACTAAGATGTTATGAATGTGRGCTTATATGTTGATACTTATCAAAATTGGATATATAGAMTGCATAYTRTGATGATTGATCRRATATGTTSATRAYWTGTGTTTTCCTAGAAAGTTTTATAGCATTTAGTTGTAATGTAATGTCATTGAGGAYGATTTAAACTCAAYTATGATTGGCTTGTCCATGGGATACTCTTATATACTGCTCGGCATGATAAATAAGTACTCTTGTTCATATGAAAACCAGATAGTGAAAGATTGTAAGAACATGGGTTTTTTGAGTTATATCATATGAACAAATATTCACAATGATTTTCATTGTGTCCATATTCATGCCCTAATATATTCTGTAAATTTATCTTAGTATATGATTAATAGGATATATCTAGATTTATATTGTACATATTTTATTTATCTATACAGAGTGTTTTGATATAGATAATTTAGTATACAAGTTTAAATATTAAAAGAAGGACTCTAATGTATTCTTAAAAGAATGGTCCTAATTTTTGTAGAACTTGTATGTTGAATATCTAACCCTAAATATTCTAATATATAAGTTGGCTTTGGGTAAAGGTTGCCTGAACGAGATATAGAGCTAAAAACATAACTTTGGGCTTGGAGAAAGTGTTGTTCTTTCAGTTGTAAATATTGAGTAATTCTTATTCAATATTTATCATTGTTTATGCTTGGTTTAAACCTTGTGGTTTATAGACCTCTTATCCAAGAATCTCGGCTCTTGAGTGAACTCAAGAGACGTGCTGGAAGAAGTTCTAATGGCACAAACGGAAGGTTGTTTCAAATCGATTTGTAGATAGCTAACCCACTAAAAGCATTAAGAAAGTCACAATGATAATAAACAAATGAACTAGATTGGGAATTATAATAATAAAGGCACAATAGACTTTAACCCATAAGAAATCATCTTCTCAAATAAACCTAACCAATACAAAAGGTTTGGCCTAAGAAAAAAAATGAAAATGAAATTATTTTGAGAGAGAGAGAGAGAAATAGGTCGTTGAAGACTACAAAGGAAATTATAAAGATGGTAAAAGAGCATTAAACATCTGTTGGAGAAAAGAAGTGAATAGTATGGAAGCCAAAATCATGAAGGTCAACAAAATTCACGTAATCAGACAATGGCTGGAAGATTCAGGAATTTTCTAATTGCATGATTTATGTATAAGACCCTTATATTACGTTGATAGAGAACTTTGTTTTTGAAGTCCAGATGCCCCCTATAGATGTAGTCATTTATGTCGAACCATGTTAAATCTTGCCTATAAAGCTTTGATTGTTTGCTTATTTGCTTATTTTCAATTGATAAAGTAAGACTATCAAATAAACATTGAAAGAGTATCAACATCTTACACCTACCACTTCATATGTCATACCAATACCATGTGGACAATGTTTACTCTTGAAAAATATGTCCAATTTAATGTCTTGCTCTAATGGAAACCATTTGTTATCGATATTTAGAATATTTTGTAACTCAATACCATATATCTCATTGTCGACAGTTGTTCCAAAATTCATAATAAGAATATGATAATTTGAGAAAAAGAAAAGAGTTACATACCTTGTATGTGGTTACAGATTCTCCTATCTTCATGGTTAGGGTGGCTAGGAGACCGTTGCTTGACATAATGAGACCTGAGCATATACATCCTCTAAGCAATGATGACATATCTATTGTCTGATAAAGCGAATATGTTCAACAGAGGTCCACTAGATAGCTCTGATATGGTGGTCTGATAAAACTATATCTATTGTTTAAGAAAATCATAAATAATGTATTAAGTTTCTCTCCTTCTATTCTCCTTTTCATGAAAGGTATATTTGAGGTACTAGATATCCACAAAAGAATTCCTTTCTCATCTTAGATGTAATAAGCTTAGTGATTTTCCATGCTAAGAAAATATTTTCCTTGCCAGACTCATGCTTAGGGAAGATTATAATCAACCTTTTTGAAATAAAAAAATTCTTAGCAAGATTACCTCTACTCATATGAGAAAAGGTTAGAAATTGAATTAGAGAAGATCTATGTCAAAATATTATTCCTTATAATCAATTTACCTTTGGAGAATTAATTAGAAAGTATACAAAAATAAGGATTAAAATTATTTCAAGATATTAGGTTTCAACAAATATTCATGATACTTAGACAATCTAAGAAAGAATTAGGAAATTTCRGTAACAATTCGAAAATCATCGCAAAAAATCATCTAATTGTAATGGAACTTGTAGCAAACCTCCTAGACAACATAATAAATCTTATAAAACCAACATACTAGAAAATATAGGAATTATAAAAAGAATTACAAGAATAATAAACCCATTATGAATCCTCCCAAAGATGACAATCATAGAAGCCACTTAGAAATACAGATCTTAAGAAGGACCAACTAATTTCAATTGTAAAGATAAATGTAACAGACGTACAATGATTGTGAACTATCATGAGCGGTCATGATAGCAGTAGTAAATATTGTGAGACTCAGATACAGAACTGAATGCAAATTATATTCGTACATGGACGTGATTTTAGGAGCCGAAACTCGATCTATTACCGTCTATCTAATGCTCGATTCATCTGATTACATTTTATTCATCAGATATGGAGATGAGCTCGCCTTGTCTGAGTCAACTATCGGGAAAGTAGCCAATGTCTAGAGGAACATCCACACGCACTTAATGTACTCTCAAAATAAATAGCTCTAAAAGACGGCGGCTGTCTGGAGCCGCTAAGTAAGTCATGGGCTGAAGTGGTATCCTCAAGTTTATTGTAACATCAACTTGTTCAGATATCATAATAAAGTTAAAGCGGGTTAGCAGTGATCATCCATACAATTCTTACAATTATCAATTCATATTATTTTGTTCATATGGGATGCTCACCCCCTCCCTAAAATCATGGCATATGGAGAGTTTAACTGCCTTAATTTACTCATTTCATTATGCATTTTATTTATCTTAGCGTTGTTCCTATTTATGTTGTATGTATTGTATGTTATGTAATATATATAATATATATTATGATATATTATATAAGTGTTGAAGACCCAGATATTTCTAGGAATTAGAAAACTAAAATAGGTTGCCATATTGCCAAAATATATTTAGTAAAAGGGACTTAGGAATATTTAGACAATAGGATATTTTTAGGCTTAGAAATTTGGGAGGATTATACGTTTAGAATAGACCTAAAACATATTCCGAGACCCAATCAAATTTTTAAAAGCGTTTTTCTAGAAATTCTGACTCTGATTTTTGTTTCAAAACCTTACTCTATTAGGGGGAAAAAAGTCGATTTCCTTAAACTTTATGTTTGATAACACTATCTTCTAAGCTGATTTTCTTAAATTCATTTTTGAAAGTTATATTTCCAAAAATTGTTTTTCCTTAACTTTACTTGAAAGCTCTATATATTAAAAAAAGTATATTATCTTTTAAAAATTTTTTTTTTACTTTATAAGGTTTTCATTTCAGTTTCAAATTTTAGCTTAAAACCTTATCCAAAATCCCAAAACTTCCATTGTGTTATCCTACTTCATCCAACTGAATTTCTCTCCTCAAAATCCAATTGATTTTGCCTTCTTCATTCATAGTCATTGATCAGCATTTCCTAATCAATGCCAAACCCTTATTCATCCATCAATGATTAATAAGTATTTGGCATGGAGATTGCATGAATTTGCATGTGCATGTGACGGCTTTGGTAAGAGTTTTAGCAAGAATCTTCTAGCTTTCATTGAAGATGTGTGCTGCTGGTGGAGAGGGGTTTCAGCTGGAAATTTGACACCTAAACAAGGTGAGTTGTGAAGCTTAGAGGGTAGAAGAGTCAAAGAGAATATAGCTTCCCATTAATGTGTGACCTGCTTGACCGGAACCCCTCCCAATTAGTGGTGAGTTCTTTTGCTTGTCCAGGCACTATCCAGTTTCAGCATTAGATTTTTTAGATCTATATCCTTCTGGATTTAATGGCCCAATAGTCCCGTGTTTGACATCTATCCCGATTGTTCCTGAAGAGCCTCTAATGCCTTTCAATGATCATATGGGCATTTCACCTGAAGTAATTGCAAAATTTTCATGTGAATTATCCAATAGATTATGCTTGTGCGGATGGAGAAACCAAAGTGAAATTATGGTAACATAACAAGAAGAAATATCTGACTAACGAGTATATGATTATTGGAGTATATTAAAAAGATAAATGAAGTGTATGATTATAAAATAGATATTCATGTGCTTTGCACATGAAGTATTTCTAAATTTGCTAAGTTTTTTTTTTTTTTTTTTTGTTTTTAACAAGCATAAGGGAGGGTTTAATGGCACTTGTACAACTAAATTCACACCCTTACTGAACTTGACAAAAACATCGGTTCAATTAAAACAATTCATTTCTCGATAAAATTTTGTGCAATTTTTTATTTCTCATAAAAGAAAAAAATAATCTACCTAATATCATCAAGGTTCAGTGTGTGTATATAGGTTTTAAATCTTCCTAAACACTACCTTTCCCTCAAAGACTTTCAATGTAAACCACTTCCTATAGACATGTCGAAATGTGGATTCTTTGCAATGTGAACAACTTCCTTTAGACACGGAATTCGATATCTACCTGGAACAATGTTACAAACCATGGATACATGCAAAGCTGTAAACAAATATCGTAGACCACTCATATCTAAATCAATTTTTAGGCTCTTGACAGTAAAAGTACCAATAGTCTTCGRSTTATATAGTTAGCATTTATGTAATGACCTGGATATTTCTAGATAATAGAAACCAACATAGGTTATRATATCACAAATRGATTTAGCCAAGACTCAAAACATTTTGAATTAGATTATTCAAGGCTTATAATTTGGATAGGTTTATTACGGTTAGAATAAACCCAGAATATAATCTCGGCTCAATCAAATTTTGAAAACTCTTTTTTCTAAAATTTTTGGCTTTGATTTAATTTTAAACATTATTCTATTTTCGCCTYTTTTAAACTATATTGTTTATTACACTTAATTTTTCTTAAACTTCTTTTAAAGACTTTATGCTATTTTCTTAAAACTATATTATTTTCTCAGTAACCTACTTAGTACTACTTTGTTAAGCCTTCAKTATAGTACAATATCAGCCTAGAACTCTTCATAAAACTCCATGGCAATTCTTGCTTCTCCATAGCCGATTGCTATTCTTCTATTTCAGCCATGTCATCATTCCATTCTTGATGCAATCCTAGCCCTTGATCATTCCCATTGCATGTCTAACATTTGTCATGAAAGTTGAGAGAAAGAGTGCGCATATGTGTCAGTTTTAGATGAGTTTTGGCCAATCTCCGCCGTGTGTGGGTAGTAAGTATGCTATCCAGTTTAGAGCAACTTTTGCAAGATTTGTACGGCTGTTTGCATGTCATGAGCTGTCCGCATGAGAGGAGTGTTTAGCTAGGATAATGACACATAATCTAGGTGATGTGTCAAGCATAGGAAATGGAAGACCTGAGAGATGGACAGCTGCCCCCTTTGGGTGTATAATGCACATGGAAATATCTCCAAACCATGCAAGAAAACTGCCGGTTTTCTCTTCTCTTGCTTCCAGACTTCCACCCCTTTTCAACCTTGGGAGTTCCGCCCAAAAGGCTCCATATATAGAGCCTAAATTCTACATCAAAAGCCACACTAAAATCTGACCAAAATCCCTGCCCTTTCACAAGCCAAACGTCAACTCTACCCCATTTTAAAACACAGCCAACACTTACCTTTCTAAACCAAACACTCCGCTATCATTCTGCTCTAATAAATCTTCTGATTTCATTCTCTTTTCACACATTCAGAAGCTTACCTTTTTGCCATTGCTTTGAAGCATTTTCAGGTGTAGCAGTGCTAAGTTGGACCCATTTGAAGTATTGATTTGTGTAGTAACTATATATGCCATGTAGAGTTTTGGTTAGAAGAATGCATGTTTGATGCATGGATTTGTGCATGAATGTTATAAGAATTTGATTATGATGCCGTCATAAGATGAATATGGAGTTTTAATATGCTTGTCAAAGATATCATATTAAATACAAGAGATCATCATCTGGGTTAGTTTGCACAAACCAAAATCTCACCCACTGTCAGTTTAACATAGCATATGATTTCTTGGTGAATTAGAAATCCACAGATCTTGGAAAGAATTTAGTACAAATTTTGTTCCATTTTCACAAGTACAACACAAGATATGAGTTGATGTTTACAGTATGGTAAATCTGGTTGATTGAATATGAGTTGTGTCTTTATCTTCAATTCTGGAATTTATTTGAAAATTTGAAACTCTGTGCTAGGAACATGTTTCACTAAAAAAAACAAAGTATTTTGGAAGATATGCTCAAAGTACCACAAGCTATCTATTCACCGATTTTCTAAAAAACTTTCATTTTTTATCCTAAAATTTTCTAATGACTCCATATATATATAAATATATATATACATATATATATATGCACTATAAATTATAGACACTTTAAATTGTTAAATTTTTTCCTCAAGCCTGAAAGATATCTATTTTTTAAAAAATAATTTTTACCCGCAAAATGATAAAAGCCGAGCTATCATGAACAAGGTTTTTAAGCTATGAGTTTGGTGTGTTTGGATCACTAAAGCTCGGGATAGTTTTTAGGAAACAATAGTAGATTTTCTTAACTAATTAGAATCATAAGTGAGTTCCTTCCAAACTTTCAATTTATCAAAATGTGCGGTTTTTACTTCGTAATCAAGACCATTATTTTCAATCATTGTAAGTTCTTTTGATTTCTTTTTAAACTCTCAAAATGTGCTCATTTTAATCAAGAGTACTTTGAGTAGATTTTTCACTTCTGTACGCTTGAAAATGATTTTCAACCAGTTTTTCCCTCAAAAGAATTTCAAAATTCTTTTTTTAAAAAGCTTTTCCGGAATCCTTTTTTCAAACTACTCTTGTAAAAAACATTTTCAAATTTTCAAAAAAAACAAAAATAAAAAAACTTGTCTARTAAAAAGGCTTAAGGATAATTTTTGACGAACTTGTAATCTCTACTTTCAATTGACAAAAACTGTTTCTTAAAACTTATTASGAGATCACCTTTTGATTGATTGATTGAATTGACGGATTATATTGAGTACTCAATTGGCAAGCTCTGACTAACTAGTCAAGTGGGCAAAGTAGTGTGCTTTTCTAGTCACCACTACAAGTAGCTCTTGAACTTTCGGACGAAATATTAGAGTAAGTCTACCCTTGATCTACAATTGGGATGCATGGGCAGACAATTACRCCATTAGGCACCCTTGGTTAGAAGGTTTAACCTAGAACAGTTGATTCTTTTTGTGCCCTAGCTAGTGGGTTACCCTGATTGTTAAGAGGTGATTTGTGCCCTAGTTAGTGGGTAACCCTGATTGTTAAGAGGTGATGAGGTTGAAAATGGCATGCATGCTTATGAGGAGATGAGGCTAGTATTACTAGACCTTGCAGAGTTTAATTTTGTAGTAATTGTTCATGATTGTATGTTTCATTCTAAAAAGTATTTTAACTCTACTCTTTTCAAATACTTCATCTGGCAAATGTTTTTCAATAGTGATATAGTCTTTATTAAAATCCTGAACATGTGTTTTTTAAATACACAAGGCACACATACTGAACTCATTGGGCTAGTGCTTATAGTTTTCCTTTATTTTTGTAGCGACAAATATAGATCTTGAGGCATGGAGCTACCTTTAGTCTACTATGGAAAACTTTGTCCTAAGCTTTTGATCATCATTAAATTATGCTTCCGCTATATGGATTGTATCTTTCCTTGTAATAGTACTGACTGTCGAGAGGCAGGCAGCGATTGATTATTAGTAGCCCATAGTCGACAAAATTTGATGCTGATAATCAACGATGAGATATGGAGTTTGAAAAAGGAAATCAAGTGTTTCTAAAATTGAGATCTCATCGAGGTTTGGTTAAACACCCAAGAGGAGAAAAGTTGAGTCCCAAATACATCGAAGCATTGGAGATCCTGCAAAATTAGAGCAATTGTGTACAAAATTGCATCACCGATTAAGTTAACTGGAATTCATGATGTAATCCATGTTTTATAACTAAAGAAACACAACCCAAGACCAGATCATGTGATAAATGATGCAAAAGTTTAGTTGCATCCCTAACCTATACTGCAAAGAAAGGCCAGTTCGGTTATTGGAATTCAATGTTAAGAAACTTGGAGCAAAGAGATTCAATTAGTTAAGGTTCAATGGGAACATCAAGGAATTTTAGAAGTGACTTGGGAATATGAGGATTACATGAGATAGAAATACCCTAACCTATTCCARGTAAGTATAACTTTGGAGGGCGAAACTTTCTGAATAGAGGGAGAATGTAACAACTTGGATATTTYGAGGAAATAGAAACCAAAGTTTATGATATCACAAATAGATTTAGCTAACACTTACAACATTTGGACTTAGGATGTTCTAGGCTTAGAATTTGGATAGGTTTATTATGATTAGAAAAAATCCGGAATATAATCTCGGCTTGATCGAATTCTAAAAACTCATTTTCTGAACTTTTCGGCTTTGATTTAGTATTAACATCATTCTATTTTCGATTCTCTCAAAATTTATTTTTGATAACACTTAATTTTTCTTAAACTTATTTCCGAAGACTCGATGCTATTTACTTAAAGCTATATTCTATTGGAGACAATGTCACAACATCAATGTTGATTTTTCTATTTCACGTTGACTTTCCTTCATCATCCTCAAATAACTTCTTGATGTGATTGCAGTTCGATATTCCTACAAAATAGAATCCTTTTACTAAAAACAAAAAACTAATTGAACTTGCAAATTAACACTTTTATACTCATAAGGTTACTATTTGGTTTTACAAATAACATTTAGGATAAAGAGACATAAAATACTACTAGCACAAGAGGTTGGTAAACAATACCTCTAAAATCAGTGAGTTTTCACCCTCATCAGATGATTTCATCATTAGGATGTCAAAAATGTCGATTTACAAGTTTTTGTTTGAAAGTTTTGAAAGATCAATGTTGTTGTCTGACGTCTTGAGTTCGATGTTAATATTTTTGTTTTATAAGGTATTCTTCAAGAGGACGAACCTTTTCTACATTGATCATTATATGACTTCTTTTCCCTTTTTGAAAATTTTATAGCTGTTATATTTTTTGTACATTTTTATTGAAATATTACTTATAATTGTCAAATGCTGGTTTTGTATTYAATAAATTAAATAGTTGTTCATCACCCTTGTTAGCAAAATTCTTCATTTTAATCATCTTCAATGGTTCTTACCGAATATTCTTTTGTCCTTTATAGGAAAAGGGGGCAATGAAATACACTATCGTTGTAGTCTGGATAGGAGATTTCACTCTGCATTAAAATATCTTATTTCTTATACAAAAGCCTAGCAAAGGATTTTATGTATTGTGAACAAATTACTTCACTTATGATACACAATATTTTATGTATCATGAATTATTTTGGTGAACAAATCACTCCACTTATGATACACAATATTTTATGTATCATTAATTCTTTTGATCACTGCTTGGCAAATCTGGAAAAAGTTTTATTCAAGATGATTTTGTTGTCTAATGTCTTCAATTCGTTGTTAACATTTTTATTTTATAAGGTATTATCCAAGAGGATGAACCTTTTCTATGCGATCATTTTATGACTTCTTTTTCTTTTTTGAAAATTTTATAGCTGTTATATTTTTGTACATTTTTTTATTGGAATTTTACTTATAACTGTCAAATTCTGGTTTTGTATTTGATAAATTAGATAGTAGTTCATCACCAGTGTTAGTAAAATTCTTGATTTTATTCATCTTGAATGGCTCTTATCGAATATTTTTATGTGACTACTTATAGGAAAAGGGGGCAATGAAATACANTGTTCCTTATACAGAACCTAGCAAAATATTTGTGTATCATGACACTTCACTTATGGTTCCTACAGACTTAAATCAACTATGTTGGGAACCATGATTACATGCAAAGCAGTAAGCAAAGATTGGAAATCATTCATATCAAGTTCAATATTTATGGTTCTTACGGTAAAAATATCAATATATAGGGTTGGATGCTTTGCCCCCACTGCATCCACACAACCAATAGTGTTAGAATTGTTAGTACCAAGGAGTGAGGGAGCACACATTCGAAATGGGAGAAGAGTTTTGCCAAACTGTAATCCAATAGCTTTGTGGACATTACAAATTGTTAATTGGAAGGACTGGAAGGGAGCAACATAACAAATTGTTCATAACGTCAGTAAGAGTTCTTCCAACATAGAGAGTAGTGGTAGAGCTACTATGTGCTTGTGAAACGTTACCTCTAGCCCTTGTGGATGCACAACATTTTTTTCGAGCAAAAAATGAAAGAGAGAGAAACATTTTAGGCTGCGTTCCTTTTGTTGTTTTGAATTTTGAATTTTGAGTTTTCTATTTTGAGTCTTTTTTTGAGTTTTTGAAAATGCATTCTTTTTAGTCATTTTGGAAAACTATTTTTTGAAAACATGARAAGTGGAAAGCTTGTTTACTTCGAATGTTACAGAATATTATTTATAGTATCTTATTCAATAAATTTTATTGTTGAAAATATATTTTTTTCATATTCATTGTACAATTTTCAATAAGTTATACATTGTGAAGTTGATGATCTTGCACTAAATTTTCTTTTACTTCAAACAAGTATATAATTACACAATTATGCAATTAATTATCAATGAAAAAAATTTACTTTCAAATAAACTGTTCTTTCTAAGTTTCGATAGGAAAATAAAACGTCAATATCAAATGAGATAATGTTCATTGTGTAATGTTCTATATAAAATAAAAATTAATTCATAAAATCATGTGCATCCCTTGAATAGTCATTCCATATTTGTATAGCATTTGATCTTTGACTTGCCCCATTCGAGTTGTTTGACATAAATTTTTCACTGGAGATATACACATTCAACTTGATTAATAGGTAGTTAAGATGCACAGAACATATAAATTGATGAAAATTTTCGTCCTCCTCTCTTCTTGAATAGTAGACTCGATTTTCACATGAAGTTTTATTAACATCATTTTAAGGCACAAAACGTTTTAACTTTTTGTCATCAAATTTGAATTCATTTTGAGTTTTCTTTTCTAATGACTGTTTCGAAATTTTTTTAATTCATTTTTCATTATGAAAATATCTTTTTGAAAAACATTTGGAAAAGTTTTTCAATTTGGATGTTTTATAAAATTATAATTATTTTAGTCAATACATTTTATTGTTAAATATATAAATTTTCATTGTCATTGTAAAATATTAAATAATTATTACATTTTGAAGTGGGTGATCTTGCAATAAATGTTCGGTTTAGTCTAGAAAAATATATATTTACACAATTACGCAACTAATTTCAATGAAAAATAAAATTTCCTACAAATTTTCTTTGTGAATTCTTTCACGATAATAAAAGGTCAATTAAATACTAATGTAAATTGCTAGTAAATATGATTACATCTTCATGTTGCAATGATATATATAAAAAAATAAGTAATAAAATTAATAATTATAAGTGTAAATGAAGGCACTGAGAACATTTTGTAAATGGAATTTGTGGCGCCCCCGCCATCTYAGGGGGTCCACTGGGGCTGAAAGAGTCACCGTCTGCCTCTCGACAGTCAGTACTATCATTACAAAAGATACAATTCTTCATTAGAAAAAAATCTAAAGTACAACTCGACAAGGAGTGACTAAAACTTAGGATAATATATCTCAAMATCAATTATACTAAGATAGTAGTGCTGCTSMWCA
>MEJB01000472.1:45034-61707 GCA_001752375.1 Rhazya stricta
CCAATGACAGATTAATATTCCTAGCTCTCGCCCTCAACACCCAATGCCTCAAAATCTATATCTATCACTATAAAAACAAAGAAAAATTTATAAGCGCTAGCTCGATGAGTTGCAAACATGTGCATTATGAGTTTAGAAAAACAAATGTTCAGGGTTATAATAAAACTGTATCRCTGTTGTAAAACATCTAGTAGATGAAGTAAAGAAAAAACATTTTAAGAAAAAAACACACAATTAGGAAAATGATTATTGTAAAGTAAAACTTTGCAGGGTGTAGTAATATGAGCCGTATCACGTCATGTCCATGCATGCGATTCACAACCTTATCACACTCGTATCAATCAATGGTACTCGCTAGTGAGTATAAAGGACTACATGGCCCAAAGTTAAACCTCCTAACGAAGGGTACAGATGTCCACAACCGAACCTGGGTGCCTAATGACGTGAGTGTTTGCCTAAAGCATTCCCAGTCTTTGGCCAAGGGTTRGCTCTCACTACTACTGTCGTCCGGACTAGTTCAAGAGGTACTCGTACTAAGGACCAGCTAAAGCATAGTACTTTATCCGCTGGACTAGTTATTCAGAGATTGGCAATTGAGTACTCAATACCATCCGTCAATTCAATTAAGCAATCAAAAGGTGATCTCATAACATGTTCAAAAAAAAAAAGTCAATTGAAAATAGAAATCACGAATGTGTCAAAAAAAGTTTCCCTAAAAAAGTTAATCAAACAGGCTTTTGAAAACACATTTGTCTCAAAGTTTTGAAGAATCGAAATTTTTGTAAAATGGCAAACTTTTGTAGAGAACCAATTTTGAAAAAATTCAGATACAGACATTTTTGCATAAAAGAGAGTTCAAAAATATTTTTGAGAAATAAAATGGTTGATAAAAAAAAATCATTTTTCAAGCACACCAGAATTGAAAGTATACTAGAGTATGCTTGAAYGAGAATAAGCACATTTTGACAGTTTTAAAGATCCAAAAAAAAAAATAACAGATATCTAGAGTATGCTGAAAATCATACATTTTGAGAAGTTTAAAAGAAATATCCACAAGAAATATCCTTAGTAAAAAATAATCCACAAGAAATATCCTTAGTAAAAAATCACAATAAACACACCCAAGTTATAACCTAAAAACCTATTTCCACAACAACTCGGCTTTATCATTTAATAGGTTTTATGAGTAAAATCGTTCTTGCAAAAATAGATATTTTCTGAGTTGAGATCATTTAAAAATTAAAATGAAATAATATAATATAACTTATAGAATAAATATATAAAATGCATTTGGTCAAAAACAATTTGTATAGAAATGATAGGTTTTGCAATTGATTTTCATAGAAATGGACAACTTGTGGTATTTTGAGCATTACTCTCAAAATACTCAGGGTTTCTGAATGAAATTGGTGGAAAAGTAATATTTTTACATGAAGGTTTAAGATCATGAAAAATTTGAAAATTAAAATGGTTCGATTAAATCCAAGATTTGAAGAGAAATGCACAACTCGTGTTTAATCGGCCAGATCGATCATACTGCAAAGATAAACTCATATCTTGAGGTTTACACATGCAAAGTGGATGAAATTTGTACTACATTTTTCCTATGATACTTGGATTTCTATCCATATATCACAATAAAAATCCACCAAGTAACTAGACTTTTATTACGAGTGCAAAGTGTATGAAATTTGTACTRCATTTTTCCTACGATCCTTGGATTTCTATCCATATATCACAATAAAAATTCCACCAACTAACGAGACTTTTATTACGAGTTTAAAATGAACAAGAATTCTAGTTCGACCAGATAAAGCCCTTAGTGATCATACTTAGTTTAATCTGAAAATACTCATCCTAGAATGTAATAAACTCTTTATTGTATTTCTCACAATGATAACACTGTAATCATAATTCTGAAAACATGCAAAATCCATATATGTCACATGCATTACTACTAACCAGAAACAACTACATACATATAGTAATGCCATTCAAGCTTCATATGAAATAAGTTCAATGTTAACATTACTAAGCTGAGAAATATAGTAAGGAAATAGTTAAATTGGTAAGCTTTTGGTCGTGAAAGGAGGATGGAATGAAAGCATTTGATAGTGTAGGCTGGATGGCTGAATGTTTAGTTTAAATGGAGTAGCATACGGTTGCTTTAGGAAGTGTAGAGCATAGCTAGTTTTGACTTACGTAGAGGTGAGAGTTATGGTCAGATTGTGGATTGAAATTAAGATCAAATCAAGTTAATTTTTAAGAGGACATGAATGGAGAGCATTTTCCGGTTGTTTTCAAGCTAAGAATTGAAGAAAAAAAATTCTGGTTTTGCTAGGAWAATGACACCTCAAATGGACAAGTTGTCTCTTCCCTATGCCATCTACCCTTAAAGCTTGAAAAATCACTTGATTTGATGTTAAATTTCCCGCTGAAACTTCATGCTTTGGACAGCACATGTCCTCGAAGACAGCTGGATTTTCCTAGCAAAGCACCTCCAAAATATATATATRTTTTATATATAGAAAAAACAGACTACCGAGTATATGATATGGAGTGTATAAGAAAATAATTGAAGTGTACGAATATAAATAAGTTATTCATGTGCTTTCATAAAGTATTTCAAAATTTGCTAAGTATTTCTTTTACAAGAATTCACACCCCTATAAATAAATTCACACCCTAATTGAACTTGACAAAAACACCTGTTTGTTTAAAGACACTCATTTCTTGATATTATTTCATGCAATTTTTTAATTCCTATAAAAGAAAAAATAGTTTTTGGTGAGTATACAGGTTTTAATTTACTACCCATCCCTCAAAGACTTCCAATGTAAACCACTTCTTTTAAACATGTTACTACCATAACCTAAAAGACAATATTCTAGACCAAATATAGATCCAAATCTCAAAAATCTCTTCAAAAAAGAGATATAAGGTAGGAGATCTTACAGTAGGATTGCTAGGAGAACCTAGTGGCAAATTTGATTACTATGTCACATATGGAAGTTCTAAATCTACTACATCCTCTCCTACTTCCTCATCTTCTTCATCCCCTGAGACAGTCCAATGGCATGATCAAGGGTTTGTTGAACAAAAGCTTGTTGCTAGTAAGCACCAAGATTAATCCAATAGGCTTTTAACAAACCTAAGAATCCACTAAAGATCACAAAGGCCAAAATAAAATTTTGTGGTTATAAGAGTGGCAGATTCAAAGAATCTGAGTTGCATTATCACTTTACCTTTAAAGAGATTTTTCCAGTGAAATATTAATTTTTGAACATAGATTTGTGTTATTTTTGGTACCTTCTCAAAGCTTACTCTATTTCGTTTACTCTTAATGTGGACAAATTGTTTGCTTACCTCTGGATATGTGACAATGGTAGAGATCATCCTCATCTTGACTTTCTGCATACCAAGCACCAATGAAGCCCTTGCCTTTCTTGAACTTTGTATATTTATTTGGCTTTATTACTTGATTTCATTCCTTTGCATTTGGAAAATTCACCGCAATATGTTCATCTCCCTTGCATTCAAAACACAATATTTGAAAAGAATTAGTATAAGGATTCTTCCCAAACTTGTTCTTTCTAAAATTCCCTTTCCTAAAGGTTCTCCTAAATTTCCTCCAAATCTTGGCCATTTTCTCATTATTATCACTTTTCTCCTCCTCACTAGTGGAACCTTTGCTATCCTCATCTTCGTGATCATTAAATCTCTTCAACTTCATCTCAAAATCTTGGCCATTTTCTCATCATTATCACTAACATTTTCATCTTAGATTCTTTGACTTTATTAGTACATTCATGAGTCACCTCTAGCAATCTTCACATCTGATAAGCGAAATCACAACCATTAACCCTGTTGTACTCATTAACATCTAAGGAACAACTAAGAATTTTCATGGCTTGGAAGTTTAAGGTCATCTTCTTATTGTCTACTTTATTGAACTCTACCAAGATCTTAGGAATTCTATTTCCATCAACTTTTGTAGTGGGAACATTGGTCCATTGATCAGTATACTCCACAACTCAAACTTCAYGGAACAAATATAGATTTTTTGAAGCTTCCATGTAGGATAGGGACGACTGACTTTCCATAGATTTTTTACTTCTCAGTGATTTAACCCGTAAATGGAGTACTAGCTTTGATGCCAACTGAAATGCCTAAGAGGGGTAAATTAGGCCCTTAACAATAATTTCTACCCTCAATCGAAATAGGCTAACCAATCCAGTCCTGGAATGTGATCAATATATAAATAATGAATAATATGAAACTAGCTATGATAAAAGTAATTCAAGGTAATATCAATAATAGATGAGATTTAAACAAAATGAATACTTCAACTAAGCTTAGCATACAAACTCACTAATAAAAGAGGATTCAAATGAAACTATGAAAGCAATAGGAAAGTGAATTACTAGTCATAGATATGCAATAAAATGTAAAATGGATTTATAGCGGTTTAACTTCACAAAAGTCTACATCCACGACATAGGATCTCCCTAGTATTTAAAACTTCCACTATGATGTGTAAATACAGACAGTTTACAATAATGGTAGGTATCACAAAGCCCATTCAATCTCAATAGAGCAGAGGTGCACCTATCCTAGGGTTTTACACAAATAACTTCTTAACAATAGCTTACAGATAATAAACAAACAATAGCTCACCTCAAAAGAATGAGTTTACATTGATAGCACGAAATTCAATCCGTAATTTGGTAGATGTTACAACTTGAAGCTCAATAAATCCTTTGAGATAGTATGAGTGAGTAAAATAAAGCTGAATAGATGAATCTTGTGGAACACAAAACGTTTGCTCAATAAATGATATTTTCAAGACCATATTTAATGTAGAATATATGAAAAAGATAAATTAAGTTAAGCTCGAGGGAAAAGTTATTTGACGTGCTTCGCACGGAAAATATTTCTAATTTTGCTGAACAATATTATTTAACTTTTCTAGATAGAATAAGGGAAGGTGCTATTTCTAAACCTTTCAAATTTGACTAGTTGTTATTGGCCGATATATTGATTGGTATGCTAAAAAMATTCGATTGGATTTTGTCGATCGAAATGAATAGTTTCGATTGCTAATTGACAACCACATTTGATATGCAATGTGCAGGTGTACATTAACCTTTTATATATAGCAAATAAAAATACTTATTATGTTAGATAATAATGAGATTTTATATTATATATAAGAGAATCGTAACATTAGATTGTATATAGGGTAGACATTTAATTGACTCATATCTTCTCTCCTAATGGTGTCTTCAAAAGGCCATAAATAGGGTTGTTGTACATTTATTTGAACCACAGCAACATACAAATTTCCTTATATTTTCATAGGCGAATACATAAAAGAATGACTTCAACTGTCCCATCATTGCCAAAATTCTTAGCTGTGCCCAACTGTTATTTGTATTAAAAAGAAGTTGGGGCATCATCATACAAGTGAAAATATTGAATAACTACGGATAGAATCAAAATCAATCATTTTCTTGAACTTGATACAAGAGTTCCTTTGCTTGTCCATGACACTGACATAGGAGTTACAGTTCCATCGACATACTAAAACAAATCTCCACTTTATGTGTGAAGTACTACGTGCATAATTTTCAACTATTGTTATGTGTTGAATTAAAACATTTTCAAAGTTTCAAAACACCACTAAAAACATTCCCTTGGACATCTTTATGGATATACCTAGACATAGGCAAAGGAATTCGTGTCCTTGACAAGAACTAGTGTAACACCCCCAGATTAGGAACTTTATCCTAACCCGGGAATGTTACGTCATTCCACTCGCAAATAATCAACTGCATTTAAAACTCAACGTTTATTTAGAAATGAAGACAGCAAAGTCTCAACAATTTAAACCATTCAAAAATAATATATATTATTAGATAAATCGATTCGAAAGCCAGTTTTCRAGTATCGTAGCTTGCCCACAAGCAACCTCCTCGCCCCATCTGGTTACATATCATTTGAAATGAAACATGAGGAAAAAGAATGAGCTAAAAAGCCCAGTAAGTAACCTCAATGCATGAATGCATCAACCTGTCCTACATGCCATGAAATTATAAAATTTCGGCTTTAAATAAAAACTACTTCCCAAATATTCTTTTTCAAAAATCTCATTACAAAATATTTCCTTCAAAATTCACTTACAGTAAAACATTCCATTTCCTTTCGTTCGTGAGCTCATTAGAGTGTAACGCCTAGCCATTAGGCTGCAATGGGCCATTTGTTCTTTGGAACCCGATTACATTCTCTTCCTTTACTTTTCCTTTTTCTCTTCACCTCCCAGAGGTGAATCATTACCTCCCTCCCAGAGGGTCGGTTCTGGTGCGCCGGTCCCCCACGCCCCATTTTCCATTCACATCCTTCATGGCTAGGYTTACACTCCTTTCCAAAAAATTTAACATTTTCAAAAAACTTTAACCTTTTCCTTTAAAATTTCATTTTCTAACCCTTCACCTTCTAAGTATGTGAAAGGCTCATGCCAAATGTGATGTAGAATTCTAACTACATGCTCATGACATGAAACACATACAACCTTATGTAATGTAACGTTCAACAAATAGCACAGGTTATGAAAACACAATAGCATATTCTTTAACATAAAGGTGCTATTAGATACGAACATATCAACATTCTTCACAATTACACACATCAACATAGAATTTCATACAAAACATATTAAAGCAATTAAAAGTGTTCAATTTCATTCATTTATAATGTTAATGAATGGGAGGATTACTTACTTGGAGTTCTGTACGTAAACAGGTTCTTGCTTAAGTTGTGAAATAGACTCCTTCAACCGATCTCAATGTAAGCCTTTGAAATGACCTAATTGATTACAGAAAGAGGGTCTACTTAGTTTGATCTTCCCAACTTAGGTATTACATGTTTAATTCAAGAATGTCCTTTATTAATTATTAATCCATTTTTAGTTCCTACATTACCAATTATCATGTCTTTTTAAGGTTTTAATTTCAATTCCTTAGCTCGGGTATAAACTTATCTATATTCTCTCGTCAATTCACTTCAGGATATAATTATTTACAAGGTCATACAATTTCAATATTAAGTGTTAGTGTTTTCACCTTAAAATTCACGATATCCAAATATTGCGGGAGTGGTAATGGATTCCCGAATGTGCGTTCAAGCAACGTGCACAACGGCCCTGGGTGTCTGGGCATCCAGTCTGTGCGTTCTGCGTCTTGCGTTTGGCTCCTAGGCGCCTGGGCGCTTTAACTGGGCTCTGGGGACCTGCCTGTCCTATTGGCGCCTGGTAACTTCGCTAGGCGCCGCGAAACGCCACCCAGCAGTTCTCGACCCCCGAGTTGTCGCCAGTCCGAGCACCTCTCAGGGTGAACGAAGGCGGCAGCTGCCAGGGATGGCGATGCCGCAACAAGTCAGAGAGCCAAAAACCACCAGCCAAACGGATCTGGGCAAATGCGCGGACCAGCAGCTGTGGGTTAGATGCACAGATCGTTCGAGCAGGAGAAGGAGAAGAAGAAGACCGAGAAGGTCTGGCTGCACGACAGACCGTCCGGGCGGGCTGCAAGATGCACGGATTTAGCTATCAAGTAGCCGTTGTGCGTGGGACCTCTGGAGAGTATCGGTGAGAGTGCTTCGTCCCGAGCAGCCATGGAGTTTTCGATGAACAAGGATCAGCTCGCTCTGGACGTGCCACGATACCTTTGACTTGACAGAAAGCGCGGGGAGCAGCAGCCCAAGATGGGCGATGCGCAACAGCGAGATTGGCTGTGCGGGTCGCGTCACCGCACTCCTCCGAACTACTACAAATCTGATAGCAGATATGGTCGCAGGTCCAAGAGTCGAGCGCTGTTGCTGCGTGCTGAGAGCGGCGTCCCTTGAGCACTGGAGTGGAAGGGACAGTACTGGCAGAGATCTTCTGTGCGATGAGTGGCCTGCCGATCGCACGCAGCGACGAGCGGCGGCTAGAAGAGAAGAAAAATGGGGCGGCAGGTAGGGTTTGGGAGGCGGCTGCGGGAGGAAGAAGATGAGAGTTTCTTTAGGATTTTTCTTTTTCTTTTCTTTTTGTTCTTATATATTTTATTTTCTTTTCTCTTTTCTTTTTTCCTTCTTTTTCTTTTTCTTTTTCTAATATTTTGGGCCGTAACCGGAACCCTTCGGGCCTTCCGATCCAAATTTAATCCAAAATCCGTAAATTTAACATAACGGGCTTCCTTTCGATAAAAAGCCCAACTTCCGACTAACAAATAAATAGGTCCATGAGTCGAGCCTTTAACTAACGATAATTCTTATTTGACACGGACAATATTTTCGCACCTATTAAACGTACGGTTTAATAATATTAATCATATATAAATGTCTAACCCTAGTTGGCACACAATTTCACGAGATCAAACAAAAATTCATAAAAGTAAAATTCGGGGTGTTACAACTAGTTTCACTAGTAACAATAGTTGTTCAATAGTTTGGTCAAAATGACATGTTCCAACTTTTTTAAAGATCAAATATCCATTGGGTACACCTAGGGTATTCATGTATGAAGCATGTTCGGAATAAGGAATTTCAGGCTGCAAATGTTTCGAAAGTTTCACTTGGAATTTTGATTTTCTATTAGCAGTACTAGCTTAATGCTCATGTGAGACATGGATAGTTCATCAATTAGACGTGAAAATTATCAAATTACAATATTTTTCTGAAAAGGGGGTTTACATTAGATAGACCGTGAAACAAATTTTCATCTGTTTTGGAAACGATCAATCATAACAGAAAAGTAAAACTGTTTCTGAAAAGGAAAATTGAAAACTAAAATGTAAAAAAGGCCACTGTATGCATTGACACCTAGACGTGGTCCTATGGATGTAGGCTTTGTATGTTGGACCTTGTTAAATATTGTGTTCTCTGATTAATTTTTTGCCTTTTTCTATTTACTTTATTTACCATGGATAAGCTAAATTATTAGTTGGTAAATAAGAATTAACGAGTATAATAATGTTTTATGTCACTATAATCAACCTTACAATGAGAAGGCTTGTGATTTTATTTCGCAATTAGATCCTTCTAATAGGTTGACTGTGTTATAAGATTAAACCATCTTGTTTTGTTGTTGATTTATTTCGGATTTTCATCAATGTGTCCACAACGATTTTGATTGTCGCAACACAGGAATACACTTACTAATAGAACTTGTYTGTTTTTCTAAATATGGATGATTATCGTGTTTTTCATGAGGGTATATCAACTCTTAAACCATGAATACTTGATGATGATAACTATCCTATGTTAAATATTAGGATGAGAACATTCTTAAAAGCCCTTGATGAACGGGTTTGGATATTTGTGGTTAATAGATTAGTCCGCCACAAGAGACTAAAGATGACAAAACCACCTTAATACCTGTTGAGGAATGGACTGGTGCTAACTAGATACGGCCAATTGGAATTCTAAAGCAATGCATGCCATATTCAATGCTATTTCTTTGAAAGAAATGAAGGTTATTAACGATTGTAATATTGCTRAAGATGCTTGTGATAAGTTGGAAACGAAAAATGAAGGAAAACAATAGGTGTAAAAAATCAAGACTTAGAAGTCTTAGTATTGAGTTTGAAAATATGTCAATGACAGATGATGAATCCACTTAGCGAACTTACAAAAATATAAAACTTGTTAGGAAGGTGCTATGTTTACTTGCTGAAAAATTTAAATCTAAAGTTACCTCTATTGAAGAATGTAGAGATATTGATGAGTTGGATCTAGATGAGCTGATTGGCCATTGCAAATTGGTGAACAAAGTTTGAGAAGGTGGAGCAAAGAAAAGAAAACTAAGAGTATTATATGTATTGCATTGACACACAAGCTACGTGAAGAAGGGCTTGAGTCGATTAATCTGGAGARTTTAGAAGAAGAAACAGTGGCACTCCTTACCAAGACATACAACAAGTTCCTAAGGAGAAATTTGAGGAAGAATGATTCTTCAAGCAAATCTCAAAACCTATTTCCTCAAGCATTTGACAGCAAGGTAAAAGCCAAGTTCTCCCTCCAAAACCACTAATGCTTGTTTGATGCACGAATAGGTTAACAATTAGACGTGAAAAATGTCAAATTACAAAATTTTGTTGAAAAGGGGGTTTACATTAGATAGACCACCAAACACATTTTCATCAGTTTTGGAAACAATCAATCATAACAGAAAACTAAAAATGTTTTGAAAGTGATAATAGAAAACTAAAATGTAAAGAAGGTGTAGCCGAGCTAAATGTATATAAGACGTAGCATAAAAGCTAACATGACCCATCATGTGACAAATACATGACCAGTTTTGAGGGCATTTCAGTAAAGAATTTCATAAGAATTTTATCCAAGTGGATGGATAATATAAGAGACACGAATGAAGATCATACTAAAAGAAATGTTCACTTTACATGAGAAATAATATGTGCATAATTTCCAACTATTGTATCTACATTTCAACTTACACCCAGTACATCTCTATTCTTCAAAACATGACTAAACTAATAATATTAACTCGGGGTCTAGTTATAGGTATAGAAGAGAAAATTTTCCTTCATGTTCYCGAGTTGAAAGTAGTTTTCCAATAATATTACATCTTTCATGGTTTTTGATGTAAAAGACGATATCACCAGAGTTTCCACTAATCTCTCTCTACCAAAGGATTTTGCTCCCTGTATGATCAATATAGTCAGAGGAATTTCTAGTTTCATTTCCATGTCTGTTCTGGCACATATTGTGCTTTTTCAAGAGTTTCACTTCAAGTTTTTTAAAGTAATATTAGCTTCATGCCCCTTCATTGCACGAATAGTTTATCAATTAGATATCAAGAATCTAAATTTCCATCAAGTACATATTTGACAAATTTAGAAACAGATATTCAAATAAACAAAACTAAAAATCCTTCCCAAATGAAAAGTGAAAGACAAACAAAACATAGSTCCAAAAACCTTCTAGACATTAAATCATATGGACTTCAGCATAAACCTTAGCGTTGGGAATAGACGTCCCATGCTTCCTTGTCCAACTCAAACTAATATAACGAAGCACCTATGTTATAAGAATTTTTGGAAAAATTAATAGTAGCAGCCCCTTGATTCATTGGAATAGAATTGGTAGAATGCATCACACCCATAGTCCTTTGTTTCATTAGAATAAAACTAGGAGAATGCATCACATCCATAGCCTGTAGATTCATTGGAATAGAACCAAGAGATTGCATCACACCCATAGCCTATTGATTCATTCGAATATTTATGAAAAAACAATTGCAGCACTTTTCTTCTAACATTATGGCAGATTTAATCTGATTCATCAAGATAAGTATTCTACTAACATGGAGGTCCAAAGAAGATCCACTACATAAGGTGATAAAGAATAGACTAGTTCACATGAAAGATAATATCAAGAAAAGACTTACTTGTGGGACTAAAAATTCTACGAATTTACAAAACACAAATCCCTTCCATTTCTTCTGTCATACGGATACAATATGGCTGTTTACAATTTGAGAACATGTCAAATAGAATTTSTTGCTCTAATGGAGACCACCACAACCACTTTGTTATCGACATTTAAAATATTTTTGTAATATYAGACCATATATCTAATTGCAAGCAACTGTTGTAAAATTCCTGGACAAGAATATGCCAATTTGCAAAAAATGAAAGAGTTACATACATCTTGTGTGGTTACTGATCCTCCTGGTCAAGGTTAGGCTGGCTATGGGACTGCCTCCCAACATAATGAAACCTGAGCATGCACATCCCCTAAACAATGATGGTATATCTATTATCTGATGAAGTAGATCTGTTTCACGAAAGTCCACTAGATAACATTGATACGGTTGTCTAATGAAGCTTTATCTCTTGCTTATGAAGATAATATACATTAGTTTTCTCTCAACCCATTCTCCTTTAGATATAGACACAAGAATGTAAAAATATAACTTTCCATTAACCCACAAAATATAGCTTGAGGTTTTTATGCCTACAACATGGGATTACAAAAAAGAAAGATATCTTGCACACAAGGGAGCAATATCATTTGTCAAGAATTTCGTTATTAAAAATGATACCTTTCAACATTTCTTGTTAGCAGAAATAGGGCAAGTGGTTTGGACATGAAGTAATATCATTTACAATATTTGGAACCTCATTTATACTATTCATAACGGCATAACAATTAATACAATTGTGTAATTTTAATTACGAATGACCATCCCCATGGAGATTTGGTGTCATAAGATAATAGTTAAACAATAACAATTTAATTTTAGGCTTCCTACAAATTCCTACTTTTTTATGGCTGGTTTGAATACTCCGAAATGTTAAATTATACCTCATAATGGTTTAAAATTACTTTTTCTTTTGATAAATTGTCCCTAAAAGAATTGAACTACAATTTAATTAGAAAAAGTCTCTAAAAYAGCATTGAAACTAATACAAACTTAAAGACCTACGAAGTTTCGATGAAAATTCAAGGGGTAAATTCATAATTGACTCTAGATGCCATACTAGCGASAGAGACTAGGCCCTGGACTCTTGATTCTGATGCTAAAGTGGATTTTCTTGGAAACTATTTTATCCCTAACAGTAGAGGTAAGCAACAAAATTATATAATCTTAAAGGAAAAACATACACAGCGTCATCAAGAAGATGATATCACCGGAGCTTCTATTGTTCTCTGTATCCTAAAGGATCATTTGGCCGTGCATGATCAATATAGTCAGAGGATTTTTAGTTTTATTTCTATGTCCATTGTGGCAATATTGCCCAAAAAAAAATTTCAACAATCACTTCAAGTTTTTTAAAGTAATACTAGCTTCATACTCATTGATTGCACGAATAGTTCATCAATTAGATGCCAAAAATGTAAATTTACATTATATAGTCCACCAAATACATTTTTTGACATGTTTAAAAACAGCCACTAAAATAAACAAAACTGAAAATGTTTCCCAAATGAAAAGTGAAATGCAAACCAAACGCAGCTCCAACAACCTTCTAGAGATTAATTCTTATGGACTTCATCGAAAGCCTTAACATGGGTAATAGACGTCCTATTCTTCCTTGTCCAACTCAAACTAGTATCACGAACCACCTATGTTATAAGAAATTTTATGAAAAATTAATAATAGGAGCCCCGTGATTCATCTAATAAAACTGGAAGAATGCATCATATCGATAGCCCTTTGTTTCATGGAATAGAACTAGGAGAATGCATCACACACATAGCCTGTAGGTTCATTGGAATAGAACCAACAGATTGCATCAAACACWTAGTGTATTGATTCATTGGAATATTTATGAAAAAATAATTGTAACACTTTAAGTCTAACATTCTATATGAAAGATTTATTTTCATTCCTCATGATAAGTATTCTACCAACACGGAGGTTCAAAGAAGATCCATCGCATAATTCCTTTCATTAGGCCATTAGAGACCCACCAGGGCCATCTCTTCATACAACTCCCAATCCCTTGAAGTGGCTTCCTCGTTATACTTCCCCCGACTAGTTGCATCTATAATAAACCCTGATGCGTTCTAATCCTAGCAAGTACACTAGTGTCAAAAAAGTGTAGAGCAAGTAAGTCAAGGTCGATACCACAAAGATTTCAAATCAAGTATCAAAATTATCGAATTCCCCTAATTTAAACATATCAAATGTGATTCAATTAGACTAATAACTAGAAATGAATAAGTACTCTAAAAGGTTCAATTATTAAATTTATTTGCCTGAATCCAAAAAGAATCTAAAGTGATAAAAGAGGTTGTTTAGGGTATTCATCCGAATTATTCCCGTCATGAGCTAAGTTAACTGCACCTTAGTTACCATAATTCCCAAATCATATCTAATTATTAGGTAAAATTTCCTAATTTAGGTTTTACACAATCCATTGGCATAAAATCTCTAATTCCAATTAATTAAAGCCATATCTCTATGCGAATTAGTTTAATCAAAATTGCATTAATRATCTAAGAAATTCCCCTATTTCACTGACCACAGTTGCATSTTGTCAGAAACCATCCAAAAGGAACATATTCTATCCCTAAYCGGTTCAATACTAATGGGTCAWCATTGCTTAAGTATTAATCAATTAGTTCACCTCTCTGTMCTTTTAATTGATTATGATATCAATTTGTAGGTAGCTAATCCGAAAAAAGCATTAAGAAAGTCAGAATGATAAKAAACAACTCAACTAGATYRGAAATCAACAAYAAAGGYACAATAGAGTTTAAYCAYRTACAAAGAAATCATCAACTCAAGTAACACTAACCAACAAAGAAGGTTTAGCCTAAGAAACTCATAATATCCACCATGGAATGTATAACAAATATGTTACAACCAAAGACTAGAGAAGATAGAATCGATTTGATGCACAAATCCTTAAGTAATCTTTGTTGAATACAAGTTYCAAGCTTTCCAATGGYTTTCTCTAAGTTCCTCTTATTAAAACTACTCTAAAACTATGAAAAAAGATGTTTCAAGCCACCAAAACTCCCTAAAATCGGCCATAAATAGTGGAGAACACAAAAAGTCTTCAAATGATTCAACCAGCACATAATTTGTCTCAATTGGGGCCGATTTCAGGCCGAAAAGACCAAATAGGAGCCTGATCTTGTCCAAATAGGTGCCCATTTGGATCTGAAAAACCAGAGCAACATTTTATCCTCTAACCAGTGCTAGTTCAAGCCTAAGTTTGCACCTAATTGGTTTTCCTCCATACATGATCGATTGTTCATGATTCTCAGCTTTTGGAAATTGTGTCTTGACCCTAAACTCCTCTAAATTTGTTGTTTGACCTTTTTTAATCTCTTCTACTACCGATTTTTGCCCTATTTTTGTATTTGAGATGAAACCTTGCAATTAATCTTTTCAAACCAAAATTAGATAAKACAAGGTAAATTATACAATAAGCTTCACAAGAAAATATTTAATTAAAGGATAATAATGTACTATATCAATGAATCTCGTAGCATTGTAAATAAGAGAGTTATCTAGAGATAAATGAATTTGAACATGACTTAAATGAAATGAACAAGTGAACAGGAAATTAACTGTCATTAGACTATGACGTTTTACTCTTTTGACCTGCGATGATATATGTTCTCGTATTCCCTTACCTATGACTTACTACTATTGACTACTCCGTATATATAGGAGTACGAGAGAGTTTGTAGTAATACTATAAGATATATGAGAGCATGTGTTCATGCGATAAGGAATCCATTACTTCTTCTTTAGGAAGAAAGATATCCTTGTTGACTAAGAAATCTTTGGCCGAGTGGAATGTGATGAGAAAAGAGTTTCTCATAGTAGTCAAGGAATCAAGATAATGTACTTGATATATTCCCAAAAGAATATAAAAAATGGAAAGAATAGAAAGCTACAGTCTTGGTTCATTTAATAGAAGTCGACCAGCTTTGTCATTCATTAAATAGGGGTCATAGAGCGTTTTGCTAGACACTAACCACGACCTATGGAAATCCTAGTATGAAGTTATTGGAACTTAGTATTGAAATAATATTTAATGGGTTTAATATTAATTTCCATTGCTACGTAATGATGAACCTAGGAAGTCAAACATAATATGCCTATCAGGGAAAAAACTGGTCATTTATATTAGCTTGTATCGAATAGGTAGGGATCCTAGCATATCCCAAAGCTAAGCATAACGTGAGAGATTATTAACAAGGTTGGTTAATTATTTATTTGATGGTGATCAAAATAAATTAATTTGATATAATGAGTTTGTAAGTCCAAAATTCTAAATGAGAAAACCCAAATAAAATGGTCCAAAGTGTTGGGCTAGTATTAGATGCCAATTGGGTGTATTGTAGACCAATACAAGCTGCCTAATAAATCACCTAATTTGATTAAGACTAGAATTTCAAAAGGTCTATAAATACACCATTATACACAAGGGCTTAGTGAAAAGGAAAGTAAATGAAAGTTGAAGTTATAGCTCTTGCACACTCTTCTCTCGCAATTCTTTTGCCTCGGGTTCATGTGGATAGACTATAGAATCTGCCTRTTGTTAATTTGCTGGATCGCTCCTCAATTTAGTATTCAGGTCAGAGTTGGAGCAGACAAAAAAGGTAAATCTTTTGTTATTTCTGTCTTATYGTATTAATTATAAAACCTACAAGATGATACAAACTTATATGTATTTGAAATTTTATTCCACTACACATCCCTTTTACTTACAAAAATCAGCACCGGTTTTATGATTGTGTCACAAATTTCAATGACCTTTGTTGGATTAGAAAGGTTTAATGCATTTTTGAATCAAGGAAAGTGTAACACGCGGAATGTCTCCTTATTTAATTTTGTTTGATTTTACGTGAAGTTGTGTGCCAACTAGGGTTGGACATTTTATATGTGATTAATATTTTAAAATCGCACATTTAATAGGTGTGAAAATATTGTTCGTGTCGAATAGGAGTTATCGTTTGGTTAAAGTCTCGACTCATGGGTCTATTTATTTGTTGTCAGAAATTAGGCTTGTTATCGAAAGAAAGCCCGTTATATTTAATTTACGRATTTTGGGTTAGATTTGGATGGGAAGGCCCGAAGGGTTTAGGTTATGGCACAAAATATAAATTATAAAAAAAGAAAAGAAAATATATAAGAAAATAAAAAGAAA
>MEJB01000104.1:0-26364 GCA_001752375.1 Rhazya stricta
GTTGGGCCACACCTTAATCGGCCTGCAAAGAAGATAAGACACAAAAAAAGAAAGAAGTAAAAGCTGCTGGGTTTGGGCCATACACACCCTAGCCAGCCCACAATGAAGGGGGAAAAAAAGAAGAAGGAAAAAGCAAAGGAAAAAAAAAAATGAAGAAGCAAAGAAAAAACTAAGACAGAAACAGACAAAAAGGACAATACAACAAGAGTAAAAAGGTAGCCAAAAAATAGGGAAAAAAAAACTTACCGAAGAATAATGGCAAGTCGGATGTCTTTTGTTGGGATATCTCTTAAAACACAAGAAGACTTATAAAGATATCGAAGTTAGTGATGCAATGAAGAATAAAAAGGGAGAAGCTCAGGTGATTGATACATATATATAAATAAAAAGAAAAGAGAGTTGTGTTAGGATTAAAAAATAAATTATCCAATATGTAAGATATGTTTAGATTAAAATTTGGATTATGTAAATTAGATTGAGCAAGAAAAGAGGGTAGTTTGCAAATCTGAAATTAGATAGAGTTTTCAAAGAAAATAAAAGAATAAAAAAAGAAGTTCCAATCCAAGAAGGATAAAGGAAGAAGAATGGGCCCAACAAATTAAATGAAAAGGCAAGCCTAACAAATTGAAAAAAAATTGGGCAAGCTCAGGAAATTCAAGAAAGAAAAAGTCCAATATTTGAAAAATGAAGGGGGCCCAAATATTTTAAATACTGTCCAAAGAAAATGACCTAAGTTATTGGACTTGAGATGTTACCCGAATGACGTAAACCGATTTGGAAYTTGTCCACTTGAAACTCATCTTYGAGTTGCACCCATGAACAAGTTCCAGGGAGCAATTTGTAGACATGTATATTTTACAAAAATTAAAATTTCATAAYTCATTTAAATAATTAAGAGTAATTTTAAGTATTTCCATTAAAATTGGAAAGTATTTGACATCTTGACCAATGAAAGGTTGACAGGTGTCAAGTATGAAAAGGTTCAACCAATGAAAATCAAGGATACGGCGCGACAAATCAAGTAATATCACGTCACTCATAGAAAGTTCGCTTTGCCTATAAATAGAGGCTAAAGCACAAGAGGAAGATGTCCCAAAATTCACATTAAGGTCCAACAATTGAGAGAAGTTTAGAAGAAAGAATACCAAATTTCTCTCCAAATCTCGATATCAAATTGCAAAGTCCTCGAGAAATTTCAAAAACAAGAATTAATAGATTGAGTTCTTGCCACGAGAACATTATATAGATTGTAACTTTTTTCTTGTCAAATTTATAGGATAAATACTTTGTTACATATTTCTCTTTATTTTGTTATTATTTTTTTCAGACGAGAAATTCGTGTAAGTAATATTTAAATACTTATTCTTTGATTTTATTAATAAAATTCGTAACTAAAATCAACCCATGTAACCCCCCCTTAACTTTATATAATATGTTAATAATCGTAGAATCATATGTTCGTAAATCAATCGACCTGTAGTGGCTTTTTTATATTGGAGTACACCACAATCCTCGACCTATAGATACCCTAATAATCACTTTACTACAATCGTCAGGGTTTATTAATAACTAGGATATTTCATTCTATCAAGAGGCAAGAGAATAACTCTGTGTCCTTAAGATGAATTTGCTCCGCACAGTTCTTATAGTTTGACGATAATCGTCTCCCAAGATACAATGATCCATTCTCGCAATAGAAGCATTTCAAATTACAAGAAATAGAAAATTAGAAAGTATTTTGTATTGTTTTTTTGAAAAGAAAAATCTTTGATGTGGGGATTAGCCACAAAGCTCAGATCTAGACACAAACACAAACAAGACAACGATGGAAGATGTTAGAACAAGTCGGCGATGGAGAAATCAGAATAGAAGGATAATTGAAAGAAAACTGGAACCAACAAGGCAACAACCCTTGATCTCTTGAGATCAAGAGCCAAAATACCAATGAGGATTCAACCTTCTTCCCTTTACAACCTTACACAATGGTTATGGTAACCACGCAGAAGGAGGATACTTAATGAAGCTTGCTAGCACCAATCCCTTGAAGAATTAACACACACAAGACAACTTAAGCCAAATCAACAATAATGCACTCTAAATCTCTCAAGGAAATTCGATACATTCAACCAAAAAGGAAAATAGTGTTTTCTTTGTGTTCTTTAACCCACGAAAATCTACCCTTCAAAGTGAAGACAAGGAAGCCCTTTTATACCTAGGTGGTTCACTTGTCTTCAAACTCTAGATCCGACTAGGGTCCCTTGCTATAAAGGAACTAATGCATGAAATATAAAATAAGCTAGAAAACCCATCTTCTCTTGGCCCGCAAAGAAAAGAGTATAGAACAAGGGGCTATCTTCTCTTGGCTCACGAAGAAAAGAGTCTAGAATGAGGGGTTATCTTCTCTTGGCCCACGAAGAAAASAGTCTYGAACGAGAGGYTATCTTTTCTTGGCCCRCAAAAGAAAKAGATGGAAGACATGGGCCAYCGATCTTGGGCTGTCTTCTTTTGGCCCACTGGGTAAATGAATTGTTGGATCTTCTTAGCCCTAGCTCTAGTCATGGGSCCATCAAATGTAGGCACCATAGGTGGTGTGGTGAGTGGTCCCTCATCAATCTCTCTAAAGGAAAAATGTAGGAGAGAGGCCTATAAAAGTGAGGAAGAAATAAGAAATCATAAAATATTGAATAAATGAATTTTCTGAATTTCGCWGAGGCCTATTTGTAATATTTTAAAAGCCACTTCACAAATAGATTSAACTGTTAAATTGTGTCTTTTAGTCTCAAAAGTCATAAATTGAATATACAAGTCTCTCTATTAGAAGAGATAYATCCCTTGTTCGATAGACACCTTCATATTTCAACCAACATAACTATAAAAGTTATAAGGTGTCAATCTCTGGAATAACTAATTTGTCATTCAGTTGGAATTTTTTGTTTTTTCATTTTGCTGGAAGTGAAACTTTCCAAAAATCACCACATGAATGAAAATTACTAGATAAATTATAATGCTAATGCAAAGGCTAAAAGGAGTATACACATAAAAATATTGCATTAGGAGATGTAGTTTTGGGCTTTGAGCCTTCCGTAGAAACACTATCATACTGATTTAGGAATGTTGRTTAGACAACATAGTTGAAGAATATATGAACTCATGTGTCTTAGACCTTTTCCTATATTGGATWTCCTTTGATAATGTTTTGTGTGATCATTTAGAGTAAATTAGGATTTCTTAGATAAATTCTCACCTCAATTAATCTAGAAAAGTTTTAGGACTATAAGTGGATGATAATCTGATTTAATTTTTCGTGAGATTGATATCTTTCTATATTATTGGATATGATCTAATGCACTTGTTGAATTGTTCAGTCAAACCAAGACAATTGTACCCACACAACATCCTTCCTAGCACTTTTGGTTCTCATGGTTATGTTCATTTGCSTTGAACAACCCTTGGATTTCATAAGTGCTTTAGAGAATTGTTGTTCAAAATTTTCATTTAATCCATAAACACATGAAGGTTTCAAATTTGGTTGGTGAGTACTTGATATACCAATTTAGGAATGTTGGTTAGACAACATAGTTGACGAATATATGAACTCATGTGTCTTAGACCTTTTCATCTATTGATTTTCCTTTGACAATGTTTTGTGTGATGATTAAGAGTAAATTAGGATTTCTTAGATAAATTCTCACCTCAACTAATCTAGAAAAGTTTTAGRACTATAAGTGGATGGTAATCCTATTTAATTTTTCGTGAGATCGATATCTTTCTATATTATTGGATATGATCTAATGCACTTACTAATATAAAAAATGCGTACCCCAAACCTGATTATGCTTGGAAATATTATTTTTAACAAAAAAAAAAGAAAAATGAATCACCCTGGACCGCMTGAACTGCTGGATGTGTGTTTTGGGATTCTGTTCGTGCTGAAACTCACCTGTTTTTCATCCCAGACTGAACCGGCTTGGCATGCAATGATTAGGAGGCCTTGAGTGGGCCTGCCGTTTATGGAGCCCGTTAAGGAGCCTAGACCAAAACAGCCTGAAACCAGAGAATTCGGCCTCCTAGTCAATTGATTATCTTTCTCTATCCATCAGTATTGCATTGAGTTGGCTTTATTCCAATTTCAAGATGTGAATTTCATTTACCGTGAGTTCCACATTTTTCTCTCTCCTATAATGTTTGCCCACTTTGGATTCCATCGAACCRATTCTGTCTTTCGTTACTTTTCTCCAAATTCAAGGATCTTTTTGTACATATCCATCCTTCTTGGTTCTTACTCATCACCTTAGTTTCGGCCATCCAAACTTATCAGAGATTTTGATTCATTATAGAGGCAAAGGGAATTGAACTAACACGGCCGCAGCTACTTGRAAGCAACAACTGGGAAGGCCTCTTAGAACCCTTAAAACCTCAGTCTACGTAGCCTAATTCTCCGTTGTGGCGATTTCTATCAAGCTACCTATGATGCCTTCAACAACGACCAAACTTCCAGATACGCCAGCAGTAGGTATGGCAAGAAATCTTTCTTTGACAAGGTTATGCTGGAATCAGCTTCTAACTACCAAGTCTATTGTTTCCTCTATGCCACCGCTCGTGTTGACCTACCTCGAGCATTTCTCCTCCATTCACTCTCGCGAGAATCATGGGACCGAGAGTCCAATTGGATTGGTTATATTGCAGTTACTAYTGATGAAGTAAGTTAAGCTCTTGGCTGATGAGAAACCTATGTTACATGGTGGGGCACTACCAGAAATTACGAATGGATTGATGTTTTGAGTGCCCGGCCTGAGTCTGTTATGCAGCTGTTAAACCCYAAAACTTTGATTAGATGGAGAAACGGGGTGAAGATGGAAGCAATAGTGACAGTAACGAAGATGAGAATGCCCCGAAAGTTATGTATAGTTGGCTTACACTTCATATTTCTGAGGATCCGAGATCTTCTTTTACAAAAGAAAGTGTAAGAACAAAATTGTTGACAAAAATTAGCAAGTTGAGGGAGCATTATAAAGGTGAGAATTTGAGCATAACGTTAATTGGACTTAGTCTTGGTGCAAGTCACTCAATCCTATCTGCTTTTGATCTTGTTGAAAATGGGATTACTGATATTCCAGTAACCGCAATTGTTTTTGGCAGCCCACAAGTTGAGAATAAGGCTTTCAATGAGAGATTGAAACAATTTCGTAATCTCAATGTCTTGCATGCTAAAAATAAAATTGATCTTATTCCATTATATCCAAGTCCCTTGCTGGGATATGTGAATACATGCATTGAATTCGCCATCGACACAAGAAAATCTCCAAGCTTGAAAGACTCAAAAACCCAGGTGATTGGCACAATTTGCAGGCCATGCTGCATATTGTGGCTCGTTGGAATAGAGATGATGGGGCGTTTGAATTGAAGGCCAAAAGGAGTTTGGCTTTGGTAAACAAGTCTTGTGCATTCTTGAAGGATGAATGTTTGATTCCGGAGTCATGGTGGATTGAGAAGAATAAAGGAGTGGTGATTAATGAAAATGGAGATTTKATTTTATCACCACCTTCATATGAGGACCTACCAGTCCCTGAGATTGATTAATTCTAGATTCTGTTTAASTGGACTACTAGATATTTCGGCTTTTTCATGAATTTTTTATATTATATATTTCTGAGATATAACATAGTTTAATTAATATATATGCATTTTGCATTATGAAATRTCATGATAATATGGATAAGGCTACTTTTAAAAGTCCAATCTTGTTGCTGTACTCATAATTTTGTTAATGAAACTCTTGCCCTTTCACTTTCTCGAAAATTACCCTAGGAGCTCTACCATAGGCACATTTTCCTTTCCCGCAGTGGAGGCTTTTTTATTTTCTTATTATTATTATAATGGCTCAACCTCTTATTTGGACATTGATTGATCATATCACAAGGCATTACATTATATAAGTCGAAGTTGCTGAAGCACAAGAGTTGTCATTTTGCATGGGATCAATAAAAGTATGGGAATGTTTCTTAAGGAGCCATATGGGGTGCCTATGACATAGTTTGCAAAAGCTTTTCTAGGCTTTACTAGTTTTGAAGATATGTTTCGCAAAATTAAGTGACTTATTTTCGGTGAACGGCATATCCTGCATCTATATCTATCGAGATTGGGTCCCAAAGTAATGAAACTGTAGAAGTTATATTATTGTTAACGACACTGAATATGACTTCTGAACATGGCAGTCAACAGAAAAATATATATCTTACTAAAAACTCTAAACCATAGTATAAAGGAGTGACAATTAGCTATATGAGTGCAAATGAGTCTAAAATGTTTGTGGACCAAATAGTAAGTGCCAGAGAAATAGGAAAGCAGGACCTGCATCGTTATCTATCACTCTATAGACTAGAAAATGTTATGTCTTCAGTCCTTATAAGTACTACAATTTAACCCTTCATTATAATTCATATTTTGAAATGTCTCTAAAATACCGTTAAATTTGGGAATGTAAATTACTTATTTACAATTGTGAAGTTACGAAAAAAAAAAAGAGTAAAGAAATGGATAATAGTTAAAAACCTTAATAATATGTGTATCATGTCTGATATTTGAGGTAATTAAATGTATTGAATAAAAAGTTTAAATAATAATATATAGCATGTGAATCATGCGTGAATTGTGCTAGTGGCTAGTTAGTATACGATTACTTGTTAGTAAGTAAATCTTATAAGAAAACCTTATGATTTTATAAGTGGTGATTCATCATGGTCTAGGAGAGTTTAAGTAATGACCATTTACGTTTCATTTTGATACTCTRCCCCTTGTCGTTTAGAAATAAAGCCCATCAGTTAAGATCCACTAAAGGGCTTTCTTTCGAATGCCCAAAACTATTTTTCTTCTCCCTATGTTGACTCTTTTAGTTGATTAAATTTTGACCGATGGCCTCTAGAGCTTTAGTGCTTATCAATTGTATGGTTATCAAAGGTAAGCCGGTCTAGTTTTATGTTATTATTTTTTTCTATTTTCAATGTTTAAATTCATTGGATATGGATTTTAAGAATTTTGCCACTTCTTTTTACAAGGAAGGAAACAAAAGCAAGTAAGTAATCGAGTGTTAATTTTCGAGTTTATTGTTGTTACTTGAGGAAATTTTGAAATTGTTGTTAGGAAATAGTCAAGAAATCGCAATGACAGAACCAATTAGTAGCGGCTGGGGGCAACGATCAGGCTACAAAATATTCAATGCTAACAAGTTAGATATGTTTGGCTTCACACCTTTTATGATCGATCTGTTTATGACAGATTTAGACTAGATTTCTAGTTCTGAAATTCGGACATGTTCGAAGGCCATATAGTATTAAATATTAAGGTCCAGATTCGGGATTTATCATTTATTATTATAAACTATATTTTAAGTATGGTAAAATTCGAGTTAGGATTACTTATGCAATACAAAAAATAATATGTAAATGACTTACATAGATACTCTTTCTATGATATTTCAGTGATTGCTTACATGTAAAGTGAACATTTTAATTATGTTAAGTTAGATTTCATTCAATAAAACATCCTATCAACTGAAAGAATATTCTAACTAATTTTGAATCGAAAATTATCCAGGTTAAAATTTATTCCTTTATATTATAATGTGAATAAATACATTCCAATAATCCAATAATTATGTTAAGTTAGATTTCATTCAATAAAACATCCTATCAACCGAAAGAATTWTTCTAACTAATTTGGAGTCGAAAATTATCTGGGTTGAAATTTATTCCTTTATATTATAATGTGAATAAATACATTCCAATAATCCAAGAGTCAAAAAACCATTAAATACATGATATATAAAATTTATTCAGTATTTAATTGTTTGTAAAGGTGGTAACTTCAAATAAAGAACTAGAAATAGTTATATTATACTAACTAAAAAAGTTTAATCAACAATATCCAATACGTGCACCGTGCRTAAATTGTGCTTTTTAATAGCAAGTATACATATAGCTGCTAAGAAGTAAGTTAGAGAATGAATAACATGTAAAGATGACCTTCTAATATAACATTTTGACATGTATTATTTACCTAGGAGAACCTTATAATTTAATAAGTGATCATTTGTCTTTGTCAAGATGAGTATAAAAACCTTTACTTTTCATTTCCAAACTTTGCTTCTCGCTTGTTAGTAACGGTGCTCATCGATTCACATTCATATCCTCAAAGAAAAAACTCTTGAAGTTCAAGGATGTCCGAGGTGAATCAATTCGCAAATTAATCAATATCTACTGACATAATCACTCAAGAATCTTCAAATGATATACCAATAGAGGTCATTGGAATTATGGCAAGGAACCTGTATCAAAGGAGGCTTGCTGAAGCACAAAAGCTATCATTTTAGCATGGGATCAATAAAAGTATGGAAAGGTTTCTTAAGGAGCCGGCTAGGGTGCCTATGACATAAGTTTACAAAAGTACATCTGGGGCTTTACTAGTTTTGAAGATATGTTTCTACAAAATCAAGTGATCTTTTTTCGGTGAAAGCCATATCCTGCATCTATATTTGTCGAGATTGGGTCTCAAAGCAATAATGGACTTAGAAGTTATATTATCGTCCATGCCACTAGATAAGTCTTCAGAACTTGGTAGTCAACAAAAAATATATATCTTACTAACAACTCTAAATTGCAGCACAAAGGAATGATAATTAGCAATATAATTGCGAATGAATCTAGAATGCTAGTTGAACCAAACAGTAAGTGCRAAAGAAATGGGAGAGGAAGCCCTGCATCATGATCTGCCGCTCTATAGACTATAAAATATTACCATTTTTATCCCTATAAATGCTGAAATTTGAACTTTCTTTACAATTCATATTTTGAAAAGTCTCTAAGACACCCTTAATTGGGCATTGTAAATAGTTGTTTACAATTTTGATGTTACAAGGAGAAAAAGTAAACTAATGAATAATGGTTAAAAAACTGAATAATATGTGTATYATGTCTGAAATTTGAAATAATTAGGTGTATTAAATAAAAATTTTMAATAATAACACATAGCACGTGCATTGTTTGTGAATCGTGCTAGTGGCTAGTAAGTATATGTATACATGTCTGTAAGTAAATCTTATAAACGAATAAAAAGTTACTTGTAATTTAATATTTTTATCATTGTTATTAACCWAAGAAAACCTTGTAATTTTGTAAGTGGTGATTCATCATTTTCTAGGTGAGTAATAATGGCCATTTACATTTCATTTTCATACTCCAGCCCTTGTTGTTCATAAATAAAGCGTATAACTTAAGATCCGCTAAAGGTCTTTCCTTCGACTGTCATTTTTCCTTCTCCCTAAGTYGACTCTTTTTATTGATTAACTTTTGAGTGATGGCCAATCAACTTTTATCTCGTTATCAATCGTACGATTATCAAAGGTAAGCCRATATAGTTTTGTGTTTTTATTTTTCCTTTTTTCARTTTTTAACTCCATTGGGTATAGATTTTAAGAATTACATCGCTTCTCTTTTGAAGGAAGGAAACACAAGAGAGTGACCGAATGTAAATTTTCGAGTTTACTAATGTTTCTTGAGGAAATTTTGAATTTTTTGTTGAGAATATTCAAGAAATCACAARGATAGAACCAATTAGTAGCGRAGGACGGCARCAATCATGCTACAAGATTTTTCATGTTAACAAGTTAGGTAGCTCTGGCTTCACACGCTTTACGATCTATTTATGATGGATTTAGAAYAATTTTCTAATATTGAAATTCRGACTCATTCAAAGCCSATATAGTATTAAATATTAAGGTTGAGAGTTGAGAATTATCATTTTATTGTTGTCATTTATTATTTTTGAAGTTATTACTATAAATTATACATTACGTATGTAAAATTTTGACTTACGGTTAAATGACTAACATGAATACACTTTCTATGATACTCCATTGATTGYTTATATGTAAAGTGAGCATTTTAATTATGTTAAGTTYGATTTCATTCAATAAAACTTCCTRCAAACCGAAAGAACATTCTAACTCATTTTGAGTCGAAAAGAATTCCAAKTGAAAATTTATTCCATTATATTATAAGTTGAATAAATACATTCCACTAATCCAACTATCAGAGAACCGTAAAATACTAAATATATAAAATTCTTCCAGTATTTAATTGTTTGTAAATGTAGAAACATCATAAAATGAATATAAATAATACTATTATACTAAAAAAAGTTTAACCAACAATATACAACACGTGCACCATGCTTGAATCGTGCTTGTTGATAGCAAGTACACATGTAGCTGTTAAGAAGKAAGTCACATAATGAATTTTACATGTAAAGATGACATTCTAATTTAACATTTTGACAATATATTATTTACTGGTGAGAATCTTATAATTTTAAAGTGAKGATTCTTCTTGGTCGAGATGAGTATAAACAACCTTATAAAAATATCGAATGTTTACTTTTCTTTTCCATACCTTGCTTCTCGCTTTTTAGTGACGAGGCTCATCGATTCACATTCACATCCTCAAGGAAAGAACACCTGAAGTTCAAGAACGTCCAAAGTGAATTAATAAGAAAATTATTCAAACATCTAGTGACATAATCACTCAACAATCTTCAGATAATATACCTATAGATATAGTTGAATTTATGGCAAGAAATCARTATGAATGGAGACTTGTTGAAGTAKAAGAGCGCATAGGATCTAAAAAAGTATGCGAAGCTTTCTTAAGGAGCTGGCTASTGTGCGTATAACATAGTTTGCTAAAGTATATCTYAGCTTTACTAGTTTTGACATTATTTTCCCRCAAAATCAAGTCACCTTTGCTCGGGTGAACGACATATCCTGCATCTATATCTATCTAGACTGGGTCTCAAAGCAAGGAAAGGGTAGAAGTTATATTATCGTCCATGCCACCGGATATGTCTTCTGAACTTGGTGGTCAACAAAAAAATATATGTCTTACTAAAAACTCTATACTACAACAAATGGACCGATAATCAACAATGTATGTGAGAATGAATCTAGAATGATACTGGAAGGAAATAGTAAGTACGAAAGAATATTCTAACCRATTTTGAGTCAAAAAGAATTCAAGGTGAAAATTTATTCCATTATATTATAATATGAATAAATACATTTCACTAATCCAACTATCACAAAAATCATAAAGTACTAGATATATAGAATTCATCCAGTATTTAATTGTTTGTAGAGGTGGTAAAATCACAAAAAAAAAACTCGAAAAAATTCTATTATACAAAACTAAAAAGGATTAACTGACAATAGATAACAAATGCACCGTGCACGAATCGTACTTGCTAATAGCAAGTACACATATATCTGTTAAGAAGTAAGTCATATAATGAATTTTATATGTAAACATGGCTTTCTAATTTAACATTTTGACAAGGTATTATTTACAATGGAGAACCTTATAATTTTATAAGTGATCAATCATCCTTTTCATGATGAGTCTAAATAACCTTATAAATATCGAATATTTACTCTTCTCTCGCTTTTTARTAACAAGGCTTATCGATTCACATTCACATCCTCATCCTCAAGAAAAAAACTCCTRAAGTTCAAGGACGTTCAAAGTGAATCAATAGAAAAATTAATCAAATTAATCTTCAGATGATATACCTATAGAGATTGTTGGGCTTATGCCAAGGAACCAGTATGAAATGGGGCTTGCTAAAGTTACAAGAGGCCCATCATTTTGGCAGGGGATCAATAAAAGTATGCGGAGGTTTCTTAAGGAACCGGATGATGGCGTATGACAAAGTTTTCCAAAATTATATCCCGCTTTTACTAGTTCTCGAAGACTTATCATATGACCTTTTCTCGGTGAACGACATATCCTACAATCTATATCTGTCGAGATTGGTCCCTCAGACTAATGAAAAGAAGACAGAAGTTTACTTCGTCACACCACTGGATATGCTTCTGATTTGGTAGTTCAACCAAATATATGTAGACTGTATCAGCAACTGTCCATATAACAAAGGAATACATCTATTGAGCAGATATAAGTGTTAATGAAATCTAGAAGGATGACTTTCAAGGAAATAATTAAGTGTTGAAGAAATGGGAGAGAGGGCAGCGCTGGGGCATGTTGATCTACCCACCTCAGCATTTTCAATCCATATAAATACGTTAACGAATTGTACCTTTCAGCGGAACTGCAATAGTTTAGATCGTCTCTAAAATACCCTTAAATTGGGTATTGTGAAATATGTTCTTTACAATTTGGAAGTTACGAAATCCAAAAAAGTAAAACTAATAAATAATGGTTAAAAAACTAAATAATATTTGTATCCTGTCTGATATTTGAAATAATTAGGTGTATTAAATAAAAAGKTWAAATAATAATATATCGCACGTGCATCGTGCGTGAATCGTGCTAGTGGCTAGTAGGTATACATGTACATGTTAGTAAGTAAATCTTATAATGAAGAGCAGTTAAAAAGTTACTTGTAATTTTAATATTCTTATCATTGTCATTTACCCAAGAAAACCTTATATTTTTGTAAGTGCTGATTCATCATGCTCTAGGTGAGTATAAATAATGACCATTTACATTTCATTTTTATACTTCCCATGTCGTTTAGAAATGAAGAACATCACTTTACATCCTCTAGCTTTCTTTTGGCTGTCCAAAACTTGTTTTTCTTCCTCCCTATGTTGATCTTAATTGATTGCCTTTTTACCCATAGCAACTAGACTTTTATCTCTTTTTTAATTGAATGGTTATCAAAGGTAAGCCGTCATAGTTTTGTATTTTTTTTTCTATTTTCAATGTTTAAATTCATTGGGTATGGATTTTAAGAATTCCACCACTTTTTTATTCAAGGAAGAAAACACATGCAACTACGCAATTGAGTGTTAAATTTCGAGTTTACTATTGCTTAATTAGGAAATTTTTAAATTTTTATTGGGAAATACTCAAGGAATCGCATTGGACCAATTAGTAGAGAYGAGGGACAGCAACCACGCAACAAGATTTTTCATGTTAACAACTTATGTATATCTGACATCAGTCACTTATCAATATCGAATGTTTACTTTTCATTTCCATACTATGCTTCTTTCTCTTTAGTGAAAAGGCTAATCGATTCACATTCAAATCCTCAAGAAAAAAAACACCTGAAGTTCAAGAACGTCCAAAGTGAATTAATAGGCAAATTATTCAAACATCTAGTAACATAATCACTCAATAATCTTCAGCTAATATACCTATAGAAATAGTTGGATTTATGGCAAGAAACCAGTACGAAAGGGGGTTTGTTGAAGCACAAGAGCTGTCATTTTGGCATTGGATCAATAAAAGTATGGGAAGGGTTCTTAAGAAGCTGACATGGTGCGTATGACATAGTTGCAAAAGTATATCTTGGCTTTACTAGTTTTGACGATATGTTCCCGCAAAATCAAGTGATCTCTGTTTGGGAAAACAACATATCTTGCATCTACATCTGTCTAGACTGGGTCTCAAAGTAATGAAAGGGTAGAAGTTATATTATCGTCCAAGCCACCAGATATGTCTTCTGAACTTGGCCGTCAACAAAAAAAATATATATCTTACTAAAGCCTCTAAACTATAGCAAAAAGGAGCAATAATTAGCAATGTAAGTGCAAATAGATCTAGAATGATATTGGAAAGAAATAGTATGTGCGAAAGAATATTCTAACTGATTTTGAGTCAAAAAGAATTCTAGGTGAAAACTTATTCTATTATATTATAWTACGAATAAATACATTCCACTAGTCCAACAATCACAAAACCATAAAATACTAGATATATAGAATTCATCCAATATTTAATTGTTTGTAAAGGTGGTAAAATCATAAAAAGAACTCGAAATAATTCTATTATACAAAATAAAAAGGTTTAACTGACAATGTACAACACATGCACCATGCGTGAATCGTGCTTATTAATAGCAAGTACACATATAGCTATTAAGAAGTAAGTTATATAATGAATTTTATAGGTAAAGATGGTCTTCTAATTTAACATTTTTACAAGGTATTATTTACTAGRGAGAACCTTATAATTTTATAAGTGACGATTAGTCTTGGTCGTGATGAGTCTAAATAACCTTATAAATATCGAATATTTACTATTTACTCTTCTCTTAGTAACAAGGCTTATCGATTCACATTCACATCCTCAAGGAAAAAATTCCTGTAGTTCAAGAACGTCCAAAGTGAATCAATAGGCAAATTAATCAAATTAATCTTCAGATGATATGCCTATAGAGATCGTTGGATTATGGCAGGGAACCAGTATGAAAGGGGGCATGCTGAAGCACGATGGGATSAATAAAAGTATGGGGAGGTTTCTTAAGGAGCCGACTAGGATGCATATCTCAACGTCTCCAAAATAATATCCCAGCTTTACTAGTTTTCAAAACTTGGTTCTGCAAAATCAAGTGACCTTTTCTTAGTGAACGACTTATCCTACATCTATATCTGTCAAGATTGGGTATCAGACCAATGAAAGGACATAAGTTTTATTATCGTCCAYACCACTGGATATGTCTTCTGAATTTGGCAGTCAACCAAAAAAATATATACATATCAACTCTAAACCACAACACCAAGGAATCATAATTAGCAATATAAGTGATAATAAATCGAAAATGGTATTGGAAGCAGATAGTAAGTGCGAAAGAAATGGGAGAACAGGCACTGCATTGTGATCTACCACTCTATAGACGAGAAAATATTGCCATTTTCAATCCTTATAAATACTTAAAATTTACCTTTCATTATAATTCATAAAATACCCTTAAATTGGGTGTTGTGAAATAGTTGTTTACAATTGAAAAGTTACAAAACCAACAAAAAAAAATAAACTAATAAATAATTGTTAAAAAACTAAATAATATGTGTATCCTGTCTGATATTTGAAATAATTAGGTGTACTAAATAGAAATTTAAAATAATATTATATAGCGCGTGCATCGTACTTGAATCGTGCTAGTGGCCAGTAAGTATAAATGTACATGTTAGTAAGTAAATCTTATAATGAAGAACGGGTAAATAGTTACTCGTAATTTTAATATTTTTATCATTGTCAGTTGCCCAAGAAAACCTTATATTTTYCTAAGTGGTGATTGATCATGCTCTAGTTGAGTATAAATAATGACCATTTACATTTCATTTTCAGACTCTACCCCATGTCATTTAGAAATAAAGAACAACACTTAAGATCCACTAAAAGGCTGTCTTTTGACTGTATTGTKTTTCTTTCTSCCTATGTTGATCTTAATTGATTAACTTTTGACCCATGGCCACTAGACTTTTATCTCTTTTTCAATTTTATGGTTATCAAAGGCAAGCCATTACATTTTGTGTTTTTATTTTTTTTCTATTTTTAATGTTTAAATTCATTGAATATGGATGTTAAGAATTCCACCGTTTCTTTATTCAAGGAAGAAAACACARGCAAGTAAGCAATCAAGTGTTAACTTTCGAGTTTATTATTGTTTCATTAGGAAATTTTTAAATTTTTTGTTGCGAAATATTCAAGAAATTACAATGATACCAATTAGTAGCGATGGGGCGTAGCTATCAAGCAACAAGATTTTTCATGTGTTAACTGGGAAATATTCAAGAAATTACAATGATAGAACCAATTAGTAGCGATGGGGCGTAGCTATCAAGCAACAAGATTTTTCATGTGTTAACTTAGTTATATYTACTTTTCATTTTCATATTCTACTTCTCATTTTTTAGTGATRAGGCTCATGGATTCACATTCACATCCTCAAGGAAAAAACTCCCGAAGTTCAAGGACATCCAAAGTTAATGCATTGGCAAATTAATCAAACATCTAGTACCATAATCACTCAACAATATTCATATGATATACCTATAGAGATCATTGGATTTATGGAAAAGTACCAGTATGATAGGGGCTTGTTGAAGCACAAGAGCTATCATTTTGGCATGGGATAAATAAAAGTATGGGAAGGTTTCTTAAGGAGCTGGTTGGGGTATGTATGACAAAGTCTGCAAAAGTATATCCTGATTTTTCTGGTTCTCAAGATATGTTTACACAAAATCAAGTGACCTTTTCTTGGTGAATGACATAGCTTGCATCTATATCTGTCGAGATTGGGTCTCAACGCAATGAAAGAGCAATAAGTTTGATTGTTGTCCACCCCACTAGGTATGTCTTTTGAATTTGGCAGTCAACAAAAAATTAAAAAAATCTTACTAAAAACTCTAAACCACAGCACAAAGGAATGATAATTAGCAACATAAGCGCAAATGAGTAATCTAGAATGATACTGGGAGCAAATAGTAATTGCRAAGAAATGGGAGAGCAGGCCTTGCATCATGATCTAGCACTCTATTGACGAGAAAATGATATCGTTTTTAATTCTTATAAATACTTAAATTATACCTTTCATTATAATTCATGTTTTGAATTGTCTCTAAAATATTCTTGAATTGGGTATARTGAAATAATAGTTTACAATTGGGAAGTAATGAAAAAAATAAACTAATGAATAATGGTTAAAAAAAACTAAATAATATGTGTATCATGTCTGATATTGGACATAATAAGGTGTATTAAATAAAAAATTTAAATAATAACATATAGCTCGTGCATCGTGCGTGAATCGGGCTAGTGGCAAGYCTATATACGTGTACACATGCTAGTAAGTAATCTTATAATGAAGAACAGGTAAAAAATTTACTTCTAATTTAATATTTTTATCATTACTATATAGCCAAGAAAACCTTATAATCACTACTAGAAAATAAGACTATTGCCATGCACTACAACATCATTRTAAGATGGCTATCCCAYGCTTTGAGTCTCACCACGCTTAGCGGTGCAAAGTGCAGTGGAGATAGGCTTTTACCATGCATTATTGCATTATTAAAACAAGACATGTATCACACTTTGAAGTGTTGCTAAACATRTGCTTTTACTACGCTTGTTCGCGTAGGTATAGCTCTTTTAACGATAACAAATTCAAATGCATTCATACATTTAATTATGAATATGCTTGTTGGTATATATCTACACCTTTTAAGTGTCACCATAATGTATTTATTACCACACTCTATAGCGTCCTTATAAGGTTTCTATTATCATTCTTGATAGCATCCTTATAAGGTATCTATTACCAAGATAGCATCCTTATAATATATCTATTACAATGCTTGGTAGTGTCCTTATAAGATATTTATTGCTACACTATAACATGTCTTGATAAATAATCTATTATTATAATTTCAATTGTTATTGTTATACTAGATAGGGATACACTTTTGAGTGCTAGGTTTAATTTCTTCGTACTGTTACCTATTACTACACTTGTAAAGCGTCGTTATAGGTATTTTTCGCCTTTTTAGTTTTCTTCGCCAAATGATATTTATATATTAATATATATGTATACATAATAGTTATAAAATAAATATGCCAATAAAATTGAAAGATAGTTTTAACAATAATATCCAAATGCACTAAATAATAGAAAACGTCAATTTAAATCTTTAACCATGGCGCTACAACTAATATACCAACATAACTAAAAAAAAACAAAAATTCTGTTGTCCAAATGCCTCCATAAACAACCCAAAAAAAGTTGCAGTACAGTGCAATGCTATCAAACAAATTGCGCCCACAAAACCACACTTCAAGCCAATATTCAATGATTCTTCTCAYTCATCTCCCATGGTTTGAATAAGATCATATGGCTGAAGTAACACCCTCCTCATGATGTAAAGCTACCAAAATCACTATATTACACCAATTTTCTCCAAGTGGTTGACCCCTAACAATTGTAAATACAATTATGCTTTGTATTCATCCTCTTGCAACAATTTTGGAATTGTCAAACACACTTAGGATTGAAATGGATGCATGAACCTACAAGAAAGTTTCATAAAGGATCAAACAATCACAGATAGAATCATGTTCTACCATCTAATGAAGCATCAAACAATGGAAAGAAGATGTATAACTTGATAAAATCATAATAACATGTAATGGATGAAACCTATTCACATGTGATAAAAACCTCATCCCATGAATGATCATCCAGGAAAAAAAGTGCAGTTCAATCCATCAAATCAGGAAAGTTTTCTTTAGACATATGTAGTACCTGTGTTGCTTGTGAAGCTAGGATATATTGTTCGGAGTGAGGCCAAACATTGGTGAAATTAGCCATTACAAAACCATCAGCATCTAGTTTCAGTCTTCTATCAGGCGATAGCCGATGGCATTCTGACAATGAAACTCCACGACCACCTCTATAATCCAACTATATTACATTCCTAATCTGCACTATATGTTTCTGCCTCTATGAAGGGCTTGTCATTAGCAATCACTTTCTTCGCAGCACTATTATCGATGTACTTGAAGCGTTGGTGGAGTGTTGAGGGTACAACTCCATTGTCATAAAGCTAAAGCCTTCCCAATAACATATTGTAAGAAGTTTTAGAATCGATGACAATGAGCAGAACAACTCTGTAACACCTCCAGATTAGGAATTGTCCTAAGCTGAAAATATTACAATGCCTTACTCATAGAGCAATCAAGTACTATAGGAAATAAAAGAAAAAAGAAGTCTTAATCTTTGTCAAAGATTTTATAAACATTCGACAGAGTTTCCTTTGTAATTTCCATAACTACCCCTTGCATACATTGAAAAAGTTCTCAACATTTCCAAACACTCATTAACAACAAACATTCCAGCCCAATCAAATGCCCAATGTAAAGAGTAATGGGCTCCAACAAATCTTTTACCAACCCGACCATTATTCAAACTGAAATTTAAAGAACCTAAAAAATTTAAAAACACAATCAGCTAAACCAAATAAGAAATAGTCAACTACTATCTTAATCCTTAACATTATTTGAAACRCAAAAYGAGAGAAATGGAATGAGCTATAAAGCCCAATAAATAAATCTCATGCATGAATGCATGAATATGCCATGCCCTACATGCCATGAATTATAAAAAAACTCACTTTTTCAATGAAAACTTTCTAAACATATCCATTTCGTAACTTTTTTACAAAATTTTTGCTTTCAAAATGTATAACTTATAAAACATTTCCTTTCATTACATTTGTGAGCTCATTGAGTGTAATGCCTAGTCATTAAGCTACAGTGGGCCATTTCTTCTTTGGAACCCGATTACATTTCTATTGGTAGAACAGCAAAGCGGTTAACATTCCTTTACTTTTCCTTTCATCTCTTCACCTCTCAGATGTGAATCATTACCTCCCTCCCAGAAGGTCGGTTCGGGTGCGCCAGTCCCCCATGCCCCATTTCCCACTCACATCTTTCATGGCTAGATTTACACCCATTTCCAAAAACTTTAACATTTTCCTGAACACGATACAATTTATAAAATACATTTCCTTTCAAAATTTTATTTCCTAAACCATTCACTTTTTAAATGTATGAATGGCTCATGCSAGGAATGATATAGAACACTGACTACATGCCCATGACTTGAAATGCATACAACCATAATTAACATGCTCTTTGACATAATAATAGTACAAGATATGAAACATGAAAAAACATCCTACAATCAAAAAATTTCATAACATAATCCCATACCGCCACCACATAACACACAACAAAAGAGATAAGCGGTATGGGGGTTTACTTGCATAGAATCTCATGCAACACATTRGTCCACCTAAAGAAATTCAGATGCATCCATTCATACGCATTAATGAAATGTGAGAATTTACTTACATGGAGTCCTTTATGTTAAAGGTTTCTTATTTGAATTGCAAAGTGAAATCCCTGGACCGTTCTCAACGTTAAGGCATTTAAAATGACCTAATTTTGATTACAAAAGGAAAGTCCATTTAGTACGACTGTCCCAACTTAGATATTCAAGGTTTATTCCAACAATGTCATTTGCCAATTACTAATCCATACTTAGTTTCCMCATTACCAATTATCACGTCTTTTAAGGGTACAATTTAAACTCCTTAGCTCGGATATTAAACCTAATCTATGTTCTCCCACCAATTCGCTTTAGGTTGTGGGAGTGGTATTGGGTTCTCGGGCATGTGCTCTAGCGGAGCACGCAATAGCCCGGGTCGCCTGGGCGTTTGGGCGTCGAGGCACTTGGGCGTTGGGCGCTGGGCGGTACTGGGCCCTGGCTGAGTGCCTGCACCTATTCCTGCCCCTTGTTCCTGGCCGAAACTCAKCTAACCCAGCCAAAATAGTCAGCCACCGGTAACAATAGCCTAGCAGCAACGACTGAGAGCAGAGCTGACAACCAAGCGGCGAGCTGTGCATGGCAAGGCTTCGCTGAGTAGTCTTGGATCTAATGCACAGATTAAAACTTGGCGCGGCTATGGCAACGCCGGTCGAGCAGCGAAGAACAAGAAAAAGATGAAGGCAGATCTGGGAAGTGTGACAATGGACAGTCGACGAGTGACTTTAGTAGCGGYGCGGTAGTGATTCGCAGCTCCAACGAGCTYRGGCAGTGGGCAACAGCAGCACGATAGGTAGAGGAAATTGATGGCAGATCCGGAAGACTCCCGATCTGGACGATCTCCGGCAAGGTGCGCAGATCCTCCTGGCCAAATGTTCACGAGCAGCTGAGCGACAAACACAGATGACATCATGGAGCTCTCATCAGGYAGTACTAGGACCAGCGAGCTTCGATTTTGGGCAGTAGACCCTTACGCAGGTGACGCACAGGTCCGATGTCCGAACCATGCCGCGAAGGAAGATTGGATCCGTGCAACAGCTATGGAACTCCGACAGTGAAGCTGTGTTAGCAGGAGGAAGAGGAAAGAAGAAGAAATGCAACCACTGCTAGAGTGAAGACGGCAGCGGCAGTGGCAGTTGCGGTGACTTAGGGTGGGGTTAGGGTTTCGAGAAGGAAGAAGAATAGTGTTTTATTAAATAGTTTTTTTAAAAAAAATTTATATTTTGGGCCGTAACCCAAACCCTTCGGCCTTCCCATCCATAACTAACCCAAATCCTTAAATTAAATACAACAGGCTTTCTTTAGATAATAGTCTAACTTCCGACTAAGAAAAGTATAGGCTCACTAGTCGAGCCTCTAACCAACCAAGGACTCTAATTCGACAAATACAATATTTYCGTACTTATTAAACATGTAATTCAAAATATTAATCACATATAAAATTTACAACCCTAGTTGGCACACAATTTCACACAATCAAACAAAAATTAGTAAAGAAAAAATTTCGAGTATTACATAATAAGTCACATCACCTAAAATTGGATTTTGGTCCCTTATACTTGAGAAATTAGCTGTTATAGCTTTAACTAAAATGCCACTATTTTGGATTTTCCTTTTACGTTCTATCTCTCTAGTATGAAATCGAAACCATTTACGAGGAGCCGATCATATTTCAATCTTATTTCGTTAGGACCCTCGGATGGAAAGTTTGGATCCGTCAAAATTATATCATCATCACCTATATTGCAACTCTTGCACCTGCAACAATGAAAATTTAGAAAAGGATCTTTTGGTGTATAAAATATCATACGAAAATCTCATATATGTTTTGAAATTATACTTACAATATTCTTAAATCTGTTAGCAAAGTTCTCACTATGGATTAGCTCAATTTCATGSAAACTTGCWAACTTGCACAGTTGAAATATTTTGAATATATGAATTTCACTTATTCAATGTAAGGTTTTATWGAGTCATAGTTGAACAACACATATTGATGTGCTTTTTCCAATTTTTCATCATCAAACTTTGTAGGAACTCCTTTCCTAATAGCCGCCCAGAACTRGAGAAAATCCCTAGCCTAGAATGAGGATTAGTATCACCATTCTCATTTCTCCCTACACGTTTGAACTTTGTTTCTATATAGTGGGCTAAATATAATGAGAAAAAAGTCAAGCATTCCTCAGCCAAATACCATTTAGCAATGGACTCTTTAGGGTGGCCCCTATTTTATACACATGACTTTAATGTTTTCAAGTACCTATATCACTTAAAATCCATGAATTAGTTGACAAGTGTGGACTGTATTTTTTTTATAATTAAGAAAGAATCATTACCTCTCTATAGGATACATCCATCGGTAGTCAATGGGAGCAAAAATTTTAGMTTCATAAGTTATATGAAATAGTTAAGTGATCATGATGTTGAAAAAAGATGGAGGGAATTCCCTCTCCAATTCACAAAGAATTTCCTTCTCCATTTTGACYGCCTCTTGCTGAACAATTTCTATGGAGCACAACTTTCTAAAGTACCTATTCAGCTTTATCAATGGATACTAGCATATTTCAGTAAAACGTTTCTCAAAGCATCAATATGTATTGTCATGACTCTTGAGTCTCAAAGTCTTACGTGGATTTAATTGCACTGATTTGGACAAGTTTGCTRTGTATCCATCAGGTACCTTGACTCCTTTCAAAGCCTTGCAAAATATAGTCTTTTCTTTCTTATTTAGCATAAATGAAGTTGGGAGTAAATAAACTTTTCCATTTKCCCTTGCAACAAGATAAAGATCTGGTCGAGTACTCATTTCTTTTAAGTATAGACGTGACTTAAAATCTCTTTTCTTATTCATCTCCAATAGTGTAGCATATATGCATTCACTTACRTTCTTTTCAAYGTACATTTTACCTAGATTATGATGCAATAAGTTAGCTTTCCAATATCGCAACTAAAAGAAGATGCTCCATTTTTTCCAATTAGAAGGCAACCTTTCTCTGTCATTTGCTGATTTTCCCAACKGGAACTGTATACCTATCAACTCTTTCAATTGTTATCACATGTTAGYTTAGGCGGTGGCTTTCCATGCTCCTATATACCATCAAATGACCTAGTATCTTTTCGAAAAGAATAAGTAGGWTTTAAAAACCTATGATGCCCCATATAACATTGCTTGCCACCATTCTTCTGCCAATGTGAATTAGTATGCTTATGACAAATGAGGCATGCAAGCTCACCTTTAGTGCTCCATCCAGATAAGTTTGCATAACCAGGAAAATCACTAATATTCCACATTAGTACTGCATACAGTTGACAATTTTGTTTAGAATATGCATCGTAAGTTCWTAATCCTATCTCCCATAGCTCATTCAATTCTGCAATTAGGGGCTGTAAATATACATCTAGATTGTTCCTAGGGGYAGATAGACCAGCTATCAACAATAACGATATGAAATGTGATTGTTTCATACATATCCAAGAGGGTAGATTGTAGGGCATGAGTATCACAGGCCAAGTATTTTGTGGAACATTCATATTTTTAAATGGATTAGAGCTATTAAATGCTAATCATAACCTGACATATCTGTACATCTTTTGGAAACTCCAGATGTAGGTGATCAAAAGTTTTCCATGTAGGTGAGTCAACAGGRTGTATAATACAGCCATCATCAACATGATCTTCTCAATGCTATCTTATAAACTTYGCTTACATGAATAGAYGCTGAAGTCGAGGTTTAAGAGGAAAATGCAACATAACTTTTTCTGCAAWTTTTCTTTTCTCTCTTCTAGGATAATTTTTAGATATGAACCCCCTAGACTCTTTACATGTTTTACAATCCTTCTACCCTTCTTTCTCCTTCCAGTCTAATGTACAATCATTATGAGAAGCATCTATTTTTTTCRTAGCCTAAGCCCRAATGTTTCATTAACTTTTCATCCTCATAAAAAGAAGTCGGAAGTTCTGCACCATCAGGAAAAGTATCCGTTAACAAATCAAGGAGCATATCAAAATGTTTGTTAGACCACTTTCCTACACAATTAAGATGAAGCAATCGGATAATGACAGAAAGTTTAGAGAACTTCTTACAACCTGGATATAATCTTGTTGCGAGTCATTGATGAGCTTGTAAAAACTTTCAGCATCTGAAGTTGGCACTTCATTTTCATCCTATAAATTATCACTAGAAGGGATTCCAAAAGCAACATGTAACATCTGTTCCATGTAATGGGAGGGCGGGAGTAACTGTACTAGAAGAATAATGTGTTGAATGTGATGTAGATGAGCTAGGATAGGAAAGTTCTCCCTGTGCTACCAAATGTGTATATCCTTTAATAAACCCCGTAACAATCAAATGCTCCCCACTRCAACCTTAGTTCTCAGCATTCCATTTCCACAATTTAAACACGGACATATTATCATTCCATTTAAACTTGCATGTTTCATTGCGAAATCTAAAAATCTTTCAACTCCATTATAATATGCTAAGCTATTTCTTGGAAGATTCATCCAACCTTTATCCATATTCATGCCAATAATAAACAGAAAATGCATTAATTAAAACTGCTACACGTTGAAATAATTTTAGATTTATCAGTGTTGTAATACTTTGAGCTATGAACTCTATGAATTAACAATGATCAATTCATGCTGCAGGTAATTATGATCATGGTTAAACTCAGCAGCATTCTAGTCATGTCATAAAGAATATCTTTAAGTGCTGCAAGTTTTCTAGTTTGCAATCAATAAAAGCATTAGTTTAATTTCACAAGATGTCTTCATTGTTAGCAAGCCATTAAATATTTTAATATTTTTTATTAAATTTGCAAAAATCTGTTAGAAATTGGGTTAAATTTAAGTGAGTTAAAGACTTTCCCATGATGCAATCTTCCAAGGGAAACCTTTAAGGTGCAAATGAGAATTACGTGAAACACTAAGATTCAGAGATGGCCTTAATCCAATGGTTTACTAATGGTTCCAGCCTTGGATTTGTCCATCCATCTTAGCTAGATTTTGTCTACCTTCARTTTGTGGTTTTTTTTATTGTTTCTTTATAAGGAAAGGCTAAGTGAACTTATGTTTCTTGTTGTAAAATCTGTAATCAAACTGCTATACTAGCAGTCCTAACTTATAAATTTTGGTAGAGACAAATCAACTGGAATACATTATCCCTGAGGAGACATCAACTTTGGAGCATCATCTGCAAATTATTGACACTTTATTCTCAGATTTCATCAGTAAGTTGCTTGAGATTAATCCCCAAAGGTGATTAACCGCAAGGGAGATGCTAAAGCAACCCTGGCCCAACCATATGAGTCTAGTACATACCTAACTGCCCTGAAGTTTTAGATTTGGGTTGACACTTGACATGGTTGAAGTCTTGAAGCATATTAAGTCAGAAAGATGTTGCATATCCTGCTTCTTTTTTGTTTCATATATTATTGTATTCCAGATTGTATAGTAACAGGACTTTGATCGCTCATGATCTTAAAGAGTAGCTAGGATCTTAAATATTCAGCCAGAAGAAAAACAACAAAGGGTCCATGATCTTAAATGTTGCTTCATCTAGAAAACCTGAAACATTATGTCTGCTGCTATATGTGCACTTTTTGCCTCTTCAACAGGAACTCATAGAGATATCAAATTTGCGGTAAATGTAATTCTTGCAACCAATAAACTCCTTATTTTTGATAATATCACATAGCCATTATATTTGCAGACGTTATGGTTTGGCATCATATCTACAATTATCGAATGGGAGCATAAGACTGATGATGTTGAATTATTGTTTAGAAGTGACAAATATACTGGACAACGGATCTTATACTTGTTGCATRTGAAAGTGTAAACATTTGCTAACATGCATTCATGTATATGCTATTTTTAGCGGAACAAGCCTCCCTATAGGCTTGCTGACACACYGAGCATGTTATGACACTGGATTTCCATCCAAGAAAACTGGAACTCCTTTGTTATGGTTCTGGAATATCAACGATGCTTCTTGCAAAGACATTTCCAAGGTCAGTCTATTTATCCGGATGTTTCACAATTTGGGAATACCATATATCACACTTCTTATTCTGCTTAAGCTAACACAAGTTTTTTTTTTTTTTTTTTTTAATTGTCCCTCTCTGGTGTTTGATTGATGACTAAGGTGGTGATCTTTTTATCCTCTTCCAACATGTGTACTATATAAAGTTTCCACTCCCTCAAAGAAAAGAACTTTTAGGTTATTCTTGTTGGCATTCATTACATTTTGTAATCTTTGTAAGAGAAGCCAGATATAAGTAGTTTCCCCAGAGTAATTTGGAAGAATATGCTGCTTATGCAGGAGCGTGGAAGATATTTGTCCATATTCTATACTTAGAATAATTTTTCTGTTTTACCAAGCAATGCAAGGYATCATAACATCTACATAGTTTTGTAATTTGACTGATCCAACTCCAGGGAGCTGGTAGGCAAGGTAGATTTTATCCCTATTGCTGGGACCTTGTTGCTGCTGTTAGTGGAAATTCTATCAATTTAATTGATGTTGAAACAAAGAGAACAATCCACCAACTGCAGGGACGGTATTTGATCTAGTGAGGCATTCTTATGCTTTGCCTATTTATGTTTTGAGAACTCCGTAGATTTTTGGCACCTTTTATATCTAGGGACACATGGAAGATCCTCTAAACCATTAC
>MEJB01000104.1:32631-87474 GCA_001752375.1 Rhazya stricta
AGAAAATGGTTTTGAGGGGACTCACTTGAGTACACACTTCGTATCTGAATTGTATATTGTTGATTTTCGTGAGATTTGTAGGAAGATGATCCTAAGATAGAAATGTTTCTAAGCTATGATTATCTAATTCAGAGTCAAGGTTGGCTGTAAAGTACTTGAACAGTAAGGTTTTTAAGCTGTAAAGTACTTGAACAGTAAGGTTTTTAAGGTTATTGATTGTAATGGATAAGGTTGAAGGTTTGGCTCATAAAACTAGTCTTCAGAAGAAGTGGTCTAGAAATTGGATCGCTAACGAACAGGTCCTTTAATAATTTAGAGTAATTTGTTTAAAGTTTAATCTCCAAAATCCAAGTCAGATTAAATATTAAGGCTGCAATACAAGGTTCCTACTATTTCTAGAATTATACTTATACACCGTGATTATCTCTCTTAGGTTTTAYTTATAGGTTTTCCAAACTAAATTAAATTCTGGAGTTCCTCAAGTAATATGTATGAATCAAGGCATTTATCTAATTATTAAAATTATCTAAAAGTATTAAAATGGAGGGAAAGTAAGTAAGGTTAACACTGGTTTAGGCAGAATGATACACCTATATTTTTTTAGTCATAATTCCAGTTCTACTTATCAAAATTAGGCATGGTCAGTCCCAAAATTCTGTAGGATCCCTATCTTTCGAACCCCACCTTTTATGCATAAATTAGATTAGTAACCAATCCAAATTGCAATGCAAATTTGTCTTTTGCCAGCCATCCACACTGGCCAAGTTCAGATGAGAGGGTCTCAAAGATTGATTTATAACTTAAGATATATACCTCCAATTCAAGCCCAACTAGTCTTAAAAAACTCTAAGATAATTATATTTCTAACCATATATCATATATAATTTCTTAATTCCATTTAAGCTGTAATTATCCCAAAACAGTAGGCTAGGTGCAATTTACATTCAATTGTCCAGTATTTTTGCAAAGATCATATCTTACAACTGACTAAGGCTATGGTTCTTATTTTTTTTAGCTTGTTTTGAAGATAAGAAACACTACTATAACATGACCTAAGTGAATTCAAAATTCAGGAAGTGGTTCGAGGCAAAATGACACTAAAACCTAGGCTATAACAAGCTTTTTTCTCAGATTCCTTGCAATCAAGCATGTTCTCATTCTTCTACAATTTATTCAAATCAATACATGCCATTAAGCCATCATACTTCTTGTAAAACAGTAAGTATTCTCAATACAATTTTTATGCTCATAATTAATTCCAGATTATTCGAATGTTCTATAAAACATATCACCAAATTTCATGCTATCCTAAATTCCCTTCATAGTTTAACATTTTAGTTCATGCATAACTATTTTATTCARGCATCAAAATCATACAATCATTTCTAGACTTTCTATCATTCATTCATGAGTAAAATAAATCATCAAGCATAGTATGCATACCAGTTGTAAGTCTAAACATTCAATCAATTCACAACGTATATTAAACATCGTTATTTATTATCTAATTCATGTTCAACCATTTCATTCAAACATTTTCTAGCCTCATAGCATTCTTATATGTTTATCTTAAAGCTATATAACATTCATTAGTTGTTAAACATTCCTTAAGGAAGATTACTATGCTTGGCATTCAAAACATATCCATTCCATTAAACAGTCAATATGTTTGGCTTAAACTAGTTATAATCATGCTYGATATTTTATGCCTTCATGGTGCTTTCATAACTAAGCTTCCAGTAACTATTTTCCTATTSAGAGTAAGATGTATTATGGAACTTATTTGGTTGAAAAAACAGTGGCAAAGATAGATACACACAAAAGAAATAACAAACTTCAGTCAACTGAAACGTCTCTCAAAAGCTATTTGATTTTCTAACTGGAATGAGTTCTTTTTTCTGGTTTTGTTCGAGTAATTTGGAGCAGTGTGGAGATTAGTGTTCTGAGCTGGATAAGATGAAGGATTGTTTGTGGGCGAAGAGTAAAATGTCGAGGAGTGCAGAGCTTTGTTGCTATTCAATTGAGATAGGAAACTGATTGATCGTGTGCTGTTTCTTTCTGGTTTGCGAAGTGATTTTGCAAATAAGGGAAGAATGAACTTCCATCTAACTGAGGGAGTGATTTAAGGGAGAAGAGAGGTGGAAATTACAAAGCCTCTCTGTTTGTTAAGCCCTGCAATCTTTGGACAGTTGGAGGGTAAATGAATGGCAGCAAYTGAATATGTGAAAGAGTGAAGGCTCGGTGAGGGATTCAGCTTAGCAGAGGTAGGATTAAATGGATGAAGGCTGGGTGGATGTACCAAAGTTGCATGTGGCTGGGATTGTAGTTTTCATGCAAATGTAGGGTGGGCTGATTCTAAATGGAGGGTGAGAGATGATGCATTGGCAACAGTTAAAGGAAAAGAAGTTTCATTTCAATTTTGGATGGGAGGAGGTTTTAGTTACATGGTTTTGCTGCAGGGAGAGAGAGAACGCAATTTGAAAGAGGAGAAGTCAAATTGGATTTTTCTTCTTGCTATAGTTTCGGTTTGCTAAGGAAAAATTAAAAGACTTGGTTTGCAAAATGGTTAAAATGGATTAAGGCTTTAGTCTTTCCTAGGGGCTATGACCGAATACAATATATGTATATTGGTATAAGGATGCCATACTAGAATTAAATGAATGCATAGAGTAAAAATGATCTAATTCTAATCAAAGGAATGTTTTATTTTTATATCAAGATGAATAAAACATCATACCATGAGGTTTACTATGTGATAAAATAAGGGAATAATCATGAATACTTAGAACAATGAATCATTATCTAATAAATGGAACAAATGAGTTACTCTATGAAGTAGGTGTAKAGCATATATATAGGAATGCAAAGGGTAACATGAACCAAATTTATCTTAGGACTTTCGAGTTAGGAATTTAGCTAGGTGTAATTATCTAGATGATGTGTCTAAATGAGCTATRCAAAACTAAAGAGCAATTATGACCTAATGCAGGAATTTATTTTGAAGAAGGATATTCAATTAAGGTTTAAATCACTACTACATTGTAGRTAGTTTAAAAGTGTTTCTAACTTTAAAAATTCTAAGCATTTTAATTACTATATTAGTTTTCTAAGATGATTTATCAAGTTATTATTCCATAACTTAGGTGATTTCTCAAAGTACTAGGTTTTGGGGTCTTACATCATTCAATAAAATCAATTGAAAGAATATTCTAACAAAGTTTTAGTCAAAAATGATTCTAGGTGAAAATTTATTCCATTATATTCTAATRTGAATAATTACATTCCACCAATCCAACTATCACAAACCATAAAATACTAGATATATGAAATTTATCCAGTATTTAATTGTTTGTAAATGTGGTAACTTCATAAAAAGAACTYGAAATAATTATATTATACTAAATAAAAAATTTAACCGACAAATATCACACGTGCATCGTGCGCAACTCATGCATTTTAAAAGCAAGTATACATGTAGCTATTAAGCGTAAGTCATATAATGAATAACATGTAAAGATGACCTTCTAATTTAACATTTTGACAAGTATTATTTTGTAAGTGATGATTCATCTTGGTCAAGATGATTATAAATAACCTTATAAATATCGAATGTTTACTTGTCATTTTCATACTCTGCTTCTTGCTTTTTAGTAACGAGGCTCRTTGATTCACATTCACATCCTCATGGAAAAAACTACTGAAGTTTAAGGACGTCCAAAGTGAATCAACATGCAAATTAATCAAAAATAACATAATCACCCAAGAATCTCCAGATGATATACCAATAGAGATTGGCGGATTTATGCATGGAACCAGTATGCATATCCTGCATCAATATCTATCGAGATTTAGTCCCAAAGCAATGGAAGGATAGAATATATATTGACATCCATGCCACTGGATATGCCTTTTGAGCTTGGTTGTCAACAAAAAAATATATATCTTACTAAAAACTCTAAAATACATCACAAAGGAATAATAATTAGCAATATAAGTGCTAATGAATGTAGAATGATACTTGAAACAAAGCAGTAAGTGCAAACCAATTGGGAGAGTAGGCCCTGCATTGTTATCTATCACTCTATAGACGAGAAAATGCTACCATTTTTAGYCCTTATAAGTACTTAAATTTTAACTTTCATCATAATTCATATTTTGAAATGTCTCAAAATAGCCTTAAATTGGGTATTGTAAACTAGTGGTTTACAATTGGGAAGTTATGAAAAAAAAAAGTAAACTAATGAATAATGGTTCAAAAACTAAATAATATGTGTATCGTGTGTGATATTTGAAATAATTAGGTGTATTAAATAAAAAGTTTAAATAATAATATATATAGCACATTTGTCATGCGTGAATCTCGCTAGTGGCTAGTAAGTATACATGTACTAAGGAAATCTTATAATGAAGAACGAGTAAAAATTACTTGTAATTTAATATTTTTATCATTATTATTTGCCGAAGAATACCTTATAATTTTGTAAGCGGTGATTCATCGTGGTGAAGGTGAGTATAAATAATGAAAATTTACATTTTATCTTCATACTCTACCCCTTATCGTCTAGAAATAAAGCACATCACTTAAGATCTACTAAAGGGTTTTCTTTCGACTGTCAAAAACTTATTTTTCTTTCTCCTTACGTTGAGTCTTTTCATTGATTAACTTCTGACCAATGGCCTCTGGTCTTTTATCTCCTTATAAATTCTATGGTTATCAAAGGTAAGCCGATGTAGTTTTTTGTTTTTAGTTTTTCTATTTTCAATATATAAATTCATTGGATATGGAYTTTAAGAATTTCACTGCTTCTTTTTCATCGAAGGAAATAGAAGCAAGTGATCGAGTGTTAATTTTCGAGTTTACTATTGCTTCTTGTGGAAATTTTGAAAACTTTGTTGGGAAATATTCAAAAAATCACAATAATAGAGCCAATTAGTAGTGGCAGTGGGCAGCAATTAGGCTACAAGATATTTCATGTTAACAAGTTAGGTATATCTGGCTTCACACCCTTTATTATTTGTTTATGAYGGATTTAAACCTGATCTCGATTACTTGAATGTAGACTCCTTTGGAGCCCAGATAGTACTAAATATTAAGGTTCGGATTCAGAATTTATCACTTCATTTGTTGTCATTTATTATTACTATAAAATAAACTTTACCTATGCTAAAATTTGACATTTGGTTACTTATACAATACAAAAACAATGTGTAAATGACTTACATGGATACTCTTTCTATGATATTTCATTGATGGCTTATATGTGTAGCGGAAATTTTAATTATGTTAAGTTAGAGTCCATTCAATAAAATTTCCTATCAATCGAAAGAATATTCTAACTCATTTTGAGGAAAAATTATTCCTGGAGAAAATTTGTTCCATTGTATTCCAATGTGAATAAATACATTCCAGTAATTCAACTATCAAAAAAAAATAAAATACTAACGTCGGTATATATACCATAGGCTATAGTAGCGGATGATATAGTAGTATATATGTATAATTCATCCATTATTTAGTGTTTGGTGAAGGTGGGTAGTCGACTTCATTAGTAGAAAGATGGACTTAGGAGTGGATTCATATGTGGTAGTGATTTGTTGCTGGGGGGGATACTAAGTAGAAAAGAGTTATAATGGGAGCCATATATAATTCATCCATTATTTAATTGTTTGGAAAGGTGGTAACTTCATAGAAAAGAACTAGAAATAATTATATTATACTAAGTAAAAAAGTTTAATTGACCATATACAACACGTGCATCTTGCATGATTAATCGTGCTTTTTAATAGCAAATATATATATAGTTGTCAAGAAGTAAGTCATATAAAGATGACCTTCTAATTTAACATTTTGACAAGTATTATTTACTTGGGAGAACCTTATAATTTTGCAAGTGATCATTCATCTTGGTCAAGATGACTATAAATAACCTTATAAATATTGAATATTTACTTTTCATTTGCATACTCTTCTTCTCGCTTTATGCTAATGAGGCTCATCGATTCACATTTACATCCTAAAGGAAAAACTCTTGAAGTTCAAGGACGTCCAAAGTGAATCGATAGGCAAACTAATCAAACATCTAATAACATAATCACTCATGAATATTCAGATAATATACCTYAACAGATTGTTRGCTTTATGGAGAAGAACCAATATGAAAGGGGGCTTACTGAGGATCAATAAAAGTATGGTAAGKTTTCTTAAGGTGCTGGCTAGGTTGCCTATGACATAGTAYGCAAAACTTTATCCAAGCTTTACTAGTTCTCAAGATATTCCCCAAAATCAAGAGAACTTTTCTTGATGAACAACATATCCTGCATCTATATATGTTGAGATTGGATCTCAAAGCAACAAAAGGGTAGAAGTTATATTATCATCCATGCCATCAAATATGTCTTCTGAATTTGATATTCAACAAAAAAAATATATATCTTACTAAACTCTTAAGCACAACACAAAGGACTAATAATTAGCAATATAAGTGCTAAGAAATCTAGAATGATACTAGAAGAAAATAGTTAGTGCGAAAGAAATGGGAAAGCAGGCCTTGCATCGTGATCTACCACTCGGTTGATGAGAAAATATTACCGCTTTCGAACTTTATAAATAATGAAATTTTATCTTTCATCATAATTTATATTTTGAAATGTCTCTAAAATACTCTCAAATTGGGTATTATAAACTAATTGTATATGATTGGGAACTTATGAAAAAAAAGTAAACTAATGAATAATGGTTAAAAAACTAAATAATATATGTATCATGTATGATATTTGGAATTGTTAGGTGTATTAAATAAAAATTTTAAATAATAATATATATCACGTGCATCGTGCATGAATCGTGCTAGTGGCTAGTAAATATACGTGTACATGTTAGTAAGTAAATCTTATAATGAAGAACGAGTAAAAAATTACTTGCAATTTTATATTTTATCATTATTATTTAGCAAAGAAAACCTTATAATTTTGTACGTGTTAATTCGTCAAGGTCTAGGTCAGTATAAACAATGACCATTTACATTTCATTTTCATATTCTACCCCTTATCATCTAGAAATAAAGCGCATCACTTAAGATCCACCAAAGGACTTTCTTTCAACTATCCAAAACTTATTTTTCTTTCTCCCTATGTTGATTCTTTTTGTTGATTAACTTTTGACCGATGGCCTGTAGACTTTTTATCTCCTTATCAATTGTACGGTTATTAAAGGTAATCCGGTATAGTTTTATGTTTTCATTTTTCTATTTTCAATGTWTACATTCATTGGATATGGATTCACTTCTTTTTTCAAGGAAGRACACACAAGCAAGTAAGAGATTGAATGTTAATTTTCGAGTTTACAATTGTTCATTTAGTAAATTTTGAAATTTTTGTGGGAAATATTCAAGAAATTGCAATGATAGAACCAATTAGTAGCGGCRGGGGTAGCGATCAGGCTACAAGTTTTTTAATATTAACAAGTTAGGTATATCTAGCTTCAAACCCTTTACAATYTGTTTATGACAGATTTAGACCTGATTTCTGGTACTAGAATTCGGACTCATTCAAGGCCCATATAGTATTAAATATAAATGTTCGAAWTTGAGATTTATCACTTTATTTGTTATTTATTACTTTTATAGTTATTACTATGAATTATAATTAACGTACACTAAAATTTGATGTAGGGTTAGTTATGCAATACAAAAATAATATGTAAATGACTTACATCGATACTCTTGCTATGAGATTTCATTGATTGCTTATATGTAAAGTGAACATTTTAATTATGTTAAGTTAAATTTCATTTAATAAAACCTCCTATGAACCGAAAGAATATTCTAACTCATTTTGGGTCGATAATAATTTCAGGTGAAAATTTATTGCATTATATTGTAATATGGACAAATTCATTCCACTAATCCAATCACAAACCATAAAATAACAGATATATAAAATTCATCTAGTATTTAATTTTTCATAAATGTGGTAAATTCATAAAAAGAACTAGAAATAATTCTATTATACTAAATAAAAAAGTTTAATTGACAATATACAATACGTGCACYGAGCGTGAAGAATTCCTGTTAATAGCAGGTACACATATAGCTCTTACAAAGTAAGTCGTATAATGAATTACATGTAAGATRACTTTCTAATTAACATTTTGGCAAGTATTATTTTCTGAGGAGAACCTTATAATTTTCTATGTGGTAATTCGTCTTGGTCGAGATGAGTATAAATGACCTTATGAATATCAAATGTTTAGTTTTCATTTCCATACCTTGCTCATCGCTTTTCAGTAACAAGGCTCATCGATTCACATTCACATCCTCAAGGAAAAAACTTCTGAAGTTTAAGGACCTCTAAAGTGAATCAATAGGCAAATTAATCACATCTAGTAAAATAATCACTAACCATTGTTGTGAGTATTTTGCCAAAAAATGTAGTTTTTGAAAAACCAAATCAAGTTAAGTGTGAACAAAAAATACTACGTTCAAAAATCCATCTGTTCCTAATAATAGTAATCCAATTCACACGCTATTATCACAGAGACAATGTCACGTAAGGTCTAGTATTAATCAATGGTACCCCTCTAGCTAGGGCACAAAGGGTAATTTAGTTGCCCATAGATTAAACTCATAACCAAGGGTACGAGTCTCCACAATCAAACCTAGGCACTGAATGACGTGACTGTCTGTACGATATATTCCCAATCTGTCGTCAGCCACACCRGGCATTGGCCAATATTTAGGCTTACTCTAATACTGTTGTTCGGACTAGTTCAAGAGGTACTCGTACTGGTAACCATCCAAGTAGAGTACTTTGTCTACAAGACTAGTCAGTCAGAGCATGCCAAATTGAGTAGTCAATACTAATTCCATCAATTCTATTCATCACACAAAATTTCAAGCAAGTCGTGAACTTGCAAAACAGTTTGAGAAAAGTCGCATGCTCTGTTTTCATGCTCATTTTTGTAAAAGAAATGCAAGTRAAAAAAAGATTTTTCAAGAAAACATTTATAAAGTGAATATTTGAGATATCATTTTAGAAAACGCATTTATGCAGAAAATAATCTTAAGAGGGACTCTCCTGCAACTCAGTTAATCAGTAAAAAGATCTATTGTCTGTCATTTCCTAAAAAAGGTCCACAAGAAATATCCTTAGTAATAAAATCATATAAATCACACCCAAATGATAACTTAAAAATTATCTTCATAATAACTCGRTTGTATCGTTTTATGAGTAAAAATCATTTTTATGAAAATAGATATTTCTCGGGCTGAGATCAGAGGGTTTTGAAACTAAAATATAACTATATAACTTATATTGTGTATATATATGTGTGTGTGTGTGTGTATGCGTAGAGAAAATATAAATGTAGTGGTGAGTAAAATGACTATTTTTGAGAATCGGTTGTTGGAYAGGTTGTGGTGTTTCTGTCATATCCCCAAAACACTTCATATTTTTTAATGCAACTGTTGGAAAATGTAGCTAACATGTTAAGCTTTAAAACCATGTAAAAACATGAGCCCCAAATGGTTCGAATAAATGCCAAAATTGAGGACAAACATTAAACTAAGGATCAATCAATCRGATTGACCATACTACAAATATCAACTCATATCTTGAGCTTTGCTCGTGCAAATAAAACAAAATTTATACTACATTGTTACGAAGATCCATCTATTTCTAACCATATATTGTAATCAAAATTTCAATAGGAAATCAAACTGCTATGACACGAAAACATTGGGTAAAATTCTGATTTGTCCTAAACAAACCCTAGTGAGCAGTTCTTATAATTTCTATAGTCTTGAATAAAAATCTTAACTCAAAAATATATTAAAACTCTATGCTTATGTCATRATTACATCATAATTAAAAATCCAGAATTTTTTATGAASATTCATGCATAATTCTCWTGCAAAAACTATAAACTGCAATACACACACTACATGGCACACATCAAGCTATAAACTTTAATGCTTAAATAACTCAAACTCTCATCAATTCTWACCTGTAAATTATAGGACAGGAATGGTTGAATGTGGACCTTAAAATACGGAAAATATAAAGAAATAATAGGGTAATGATTGTGCTAAAAGAAAGGCTGAATATTTGGTTAAAAGGGTAAGTGTTCGGCTATTTTCGGTTGTGGAGAGTATAACCGGTTTTTGGCTTGTCAAAGGGCAGGGTTATGGTCAGATGTATGGTATGGTTTGAGGTGAGATTGAAAGCAGATATTCCAAGGTAAAGAGAGGTGGGAATAGGGCAGAGATTTAAGGGAAAACCATGGTTTTCTTTTCTGGTTTTTAGAGACATTCCCATGTGCAATGTACAATGGGCGGCTGTCAAACTCTCCTTTCTTCTACTCTCAAAGCCTAACACSTCACCTAGCTTTGTTATTCACTTTTCCGCTGGTAATACCTCTCAATTGGATCGCATACTCCATGCAAAATAGCTGAATATTTTCTTGCAAAATTTGGATAGCACACTAAACACATGCACAACTGAGACTTATTCTTGGCCAAACTCTTCAATAGTTGRCACCTAAGCACATACTTACTCTCTCAATTACATGCCAAATGTCCCTTATGCAATGTGATCGATCAAAGAGCTAGGATTTAAAGAATGAAGGATCAGATGGCTAGGATTTAATCAAGACAAGGATGATCCAAAAATTGGAGTTGAAGAGAAAATAGTTCGCTATGAGAAGAACGAAGACACAAATAGTTTTGAACTAAATTGTACTATAATGAAGTCATATATGAAAGTAATAATACAGTAGGATATTAAGAAAATAATATAGTATAGAGTTTTTCGAAAATAGGTTTTGGAAAATATAGTTTAAGGAAACTGAAAATAGAGTTTTAAGAAAAATAGAATTTTCAAAAATCAATTTAGGAAATAGTGTTTCTGAAAATAAGGAAATTGATTTTCATGAATAAAATAAGGTTCTTAGAATAAAATCAAAGCCAGWAATTTTTAGGAAAAGCATTTTTTAAATTTGATCAAGCAGGGATTATGTTTCCGCTTTATTCTAACTGTAATAATTCTATCCACATTCTAAGCCTAATCATATCCAATTTCTATTTATTCTTATTCGTATACTAAATTATTAGGATATCGTAACCTATGTTGATTTCTATTTCCTCGAAATATTGTGATCGTCATAATTAATGGTTAAAAAACTAAATAGTAATAGTGCATCTTGCATAAATCGGGCTAGTGGCTATTAAGTATACATGTACATGTTAGTAAGTAAATCTTATAATGAAGTACGGGTAAAAAATTACTTGTAATCTAATACTTTGTCATTATTATTTATCCAAGAAAACATTATAATTTTATAAGTGATGATTCTTCATTATTCTAGCTAAGCATAAATAATGACCATTTACATTTCATTTTCATATAGTACTAAATATTAAGGTTCGGGTTCGGAATTTTTCACTTCATTTGTTGTCATTTGTTATTTTTAAAGTTATTAAAATAAATTATACTTTATGTACGCCAAAATTTGACGTAAGATTACTTATGCCATGCAAAAATAATGTGCAAATGACTTACATGGATACGCTTTCTATGATATTTCATTTATTGGTTATATGTAGAGTGAACATTTTAATTATGTTAAGTTAGATTTCATTCAACAAAACTTCTATCAACCGAAAGAATATCTAACTCATTTTGAGTCGAAAATGATTCATAAATATCGAAATATTTAGCTTTCATTTCCTTACTCTGCTTCTCGTTTTTTAGTAATGGGGCTAATCGATTCACATTCACATCCTCTAGGAGAAAATTCCTAATGTTCAACGACCTCCAAAATGAATTGAGCGGAAAATTAAATCAACATCTAGTATCATAATCAGTCAAGAATCTTCATATGATATACCAATATAGATGATCGGATTTATGGCAAGGAACTTGTGTGAAAGGGGGCTTGCTAAAGCACAAGAGCTGTCATTTTGGCATGGAATCAATAAAAGTATGGGAAGGTTTCTTAAGGAGCTGGCTGCGGTGTCTATGACATATTTTGCAGAGTATATCTGGGCTTTACTAATTTTGAAGATTTGTTTTTGCAAAATCAAGTGATATTTTCTCAATGAACAACATACCCTGCATCTAGATTTGTCGAGGTTGAGTCTCAAAGCAGTGAAAGGTAGAAGTTATATTATCATCCACTCAATCGGATATGTCTTCTTAACTTGTAGTCAACACAAACGTATATAACTTACTGAAAAAAACTCTAAACAATAACACAAAGGAATGAATTACCAATATAAGTGCGGATGAATCAAGATTGTYACTGGAACCAAATTTGAAGTGTGAAAGAAATGGGAGAGGAAGCCCTGCATTATGATCTACCACTCTATAAACTAGAAATTTAACTTTTTTAAATACTGAGATTAAACCTTTCATTATATTCATATTATGAAATATCTCTAAAATACTCTTAAATTGGGTATTGTGAATTAGTTGTTTAGAATTGGGAAGTTACAAAAAGAAAAATTAAATTAATGGATAATGGTTAAAAAACTAAATAATATGTGTATYGTGTTTGATATTTGAAATAATTATGTGTACATGTTAGGCAGTAAATATTATAATGAAGAACAGGTAAAAAGTTACTTGTAATTTAATATTTTTATCATTATTATTTATCCAAGAAAACCTTTTTTGTAAGTGGTGATTCATCATGGTCTAGGTCAGTATAAATAATGACCATTTACATTTCATTTTCATATTCTACCCCTTGTCATTTGAAAATAAAGCGCATCACTTAAGATCCACGAGGGCTTTCTTTCCATTGTCCAAAACTTGTCCTTCTTTCTCCCTATGTTGACTCTTTCCATTGATTAACTTTTGACCAATGACCTCCAGACGTTTACCTCCTTAGCTAATTGTATGGTTATMGAAGGTAAGCTGGTATAATTTTGTGTTTTTATTTTTCCTTTTTTCAATGTTAAATTCATTGGATATGGATTTCAAGAATTGCATAATTATACCGCTGTTTTTTTTTTTTTTTCCAAAGGAATGAAACACAAGCAAGTAAGTGATGGCGTGTTATTTTTTGAGTTTATTATTGTTTCTTGAGGAAATTTTGAAATTTTTGTTGGGAAATAATCAAAAAAGCACAGTGATAGAACTAATTAGCAGCTGCAGGGGGAGAAATCAGGTTACAAGATTTTTCGTGTAAACAAATTAGGTATATATGGCTCACAACCTTTACGATTTGTTTATGACAGATTTAGACCGGATTCTAGTACTTGAATTGAGACTCGTTCAGAGACCATATAGTAAATATTAAGATTTGAATTATGGAATTATCACTTTATCTGTTGTCACTTATTGTTGTTAAAGTTGTTTCTATAAATTATACATTAGGTACGCTAAAATTTGACTTAGGGTTACTTATGCAATGCAAAATARTGTGTAAATGACAAACATGGATACACTTTCTATGATATTTCATTGATTGTTTATATGTAAAGTGAACATTTTAGTTATGTTAAGTTGGATTTCATTCAATAAAACTTCCTATCAACCGAAAAAATATTCTAACTCATTTSAATAAAAAAGAATTAGGTGAAAATTTACTCCATTATGTTATAATATGAATAAATACATTGAACTAATCCAACTACCACAAAACCATAAAATAATAGATATATAGAATTATCCAGTAATTAATTGTTTGTAAAGGTGGTAACATCATAAAAAGAACTAGAAATAATTCTATTATACTAAATTAAAAAGTTTAAAMGCCAATATTCAACATGTGCACTGTGCATGAATCGTACTTGTTAATAGCAAGTACACATATAGCTATTAAGAAGTATGTCATATAATGAATTTAGGTGTAAAGATAACATAATTTAACATTTGACAAGGTATTATTTACTGGGGAGAACTTTATAATTTTGTAAGTGTTTATTCATCTTGCTCGAGATGAGTGTAAATAACCTTACAAATATCAAATGYTTACTTTTCATTTCCATACTCCGCTTCTCACGTTTTAGTAACGAGACTCATCGGTTCACATTCATATCTGGAAGGAAAAAAGTCATGAAGTTCAAGGATGTCCAAGTGAATCAATAGACAAATTAATCAAACATCTAGTAACATAATCACTCAGCAATCCTTAGATGATATATCTATAGAGGTTGTTGAATTTATAACAAGGAACCAGTATGATAGGGGACTTGCTGAAGCACAAGAGCTGTCATTTTGGCATGGGAATGGGAAGGTTTCTTAAGGAGCTGGCTGGGATGTGTATGACATAGTTTGCAAAAGTATATCCTGGCATTACTATTTCCGAAGATATGTTCCCGCAAAATCAAATGACCTTTTCTCGATGATGACACGTTTTGCATCTATATCTCTTGAGTTGAATAAGAATGATGACCATTTACATTTCATTTCCATAATCTACGACTTGTCGTTTAGAAATAAAGCACATCACTTACGATCCACTAATGGGCTTTCTTTCAATTGTCCAAAACTTATTTTTCCCTCTCCTTATGTTAACTCTTTTCCTTGATTAACTTTTGACTGATGGCGTCTAGACTTTTATCTCCTTATCAATTGTATGGATATGAAAGGTAAGCTCGTAGAGTTTTGTGTTTTTATTTTTCCTCTTTTCAATGTTTAGATTCATCAGATATGAATTTTAAGTATTCCACTGCTCTTTTTGAAAGAAGGAAACACATGCAAGTAAGTGATCTAGGAAGGAAATCTTTTGGAAATATTCAATTAATCAGAATGATAGAACCAATTAGCAGCGGTGAGGGGCAGCGATCAGGCTACAAGATTTTTCATGTTAACAAGTTATGTATATATGGCTTCACACCCTTTACGGCCTATTCATGATGGATTTAGATTGGGTTTCTAATACTGGAATTTGGACTCGTTTGAAGCCCATATAGTGTSAAATATTAAGGTTCGGATTAAGAAACTATAACTTTATTTCTTCTCATTTATTATTTTTAAAGTTATTACTATAAATCATACAATACGTAAGCTAAAATTTAACTTAGGGTACTTATGCAATGCAAAAATAATGCATAAATGATTAACGTGGATACACTTTGGATGATATTTCATTGATTGCTTATATGTAAAGTAAACATTTTAATTATGTTAAGTTAGATTTCATTCAGTAAAACTTCCTATCAACTGAAAGAATATTCTAACTCATTTTGAATCGAAAATTATTCCAGGTGAAAATTTATTCCATTATATCCTAATATGAATAAATAGATTCCACTAATCCAACTATCAGAAGACCATAAATTACTAGATACATAAAATCCATCCAATATTTAATTGTTTGTAAATGTGGTAATATCATAAAAAGAACTAGAAATAATTCTATTATACCGAATAAAAAAGTTTAACCACTAATATACAACACGTGCACCTTGCATGAATCTTGCTTTTTAATAGCAAGTACACATATAGCTGTTAAGAAGTAAGCCATATAAAGAATTTTACATGTAAAGATGACCTTCTAATTTAAGATCTTGACAAGGTATTATATATTGGGGAGAACCTTATAATTTTGTAAGTGATGATTTGTCTTGGTCAAGATGAGTATAAATAACCTTATAAATATCCAATATTTGCTTTTCATTTTCATACTCTTTCTTCTTGCTTTTTATTAATGATGCTCATCGATTCACATTCACAACCTCAAGGAAAAAACATATGAAGTTCAAAGATGTCCAAAGTGAATCAATGGGCAAATTTATCAAACATCTACTTGCATAATCACTCAAAAATCTTCAGATGATATACCTATAGAGATCATTGGATTTTTGCCAAGGAATCAGTATGAAAGGGGGATTGTTGAAGCCCAAGAGCTATCATTTTAGCATGGCATCAATAAAAGTATAAGAAGGTTTCTTAAGGAGCTGCCTAGAGTGCGTATGACATAGTTTGCAAAATGTATATCCTGGTTTACTAGTTCGAAGATATGTTTCCGTAAAATCAAGTGACCATTTCTTGGTGAATGACATATCCTGCATCTCTATCGGTTGAGATTGGGTCTCAGAGAAATGAAAGGGCAAAAGTTTTATTATCGTCCACACCACCAGATATGTCTTATAAACTTGGCAGTCAACCAAAAAAAAAAAAAATACATCTTACTAAAAACTCTAAACYGCAGCACAAAGAAATAACAATTAGCAATATAATTGCTAATGAATCTTGAATGATATTAGAAGCAAATAGTAAGTGCAAAAGAAATGAGAGAGCARGCCCTGCATCATGATTTACCACTCTATAGACGAGAAAATATTATCGTTTTCAATCCTTATAAATACTTAAATTTTACCTTTCATTATATTTCATATTTCAAAATGTCTCTAAAATACCCTTAAATTGGGTATTGTAAAATAGTTGCTTGTAATTGGATACTTACGAAGAAAAATAAGTAAACTAATGAATAATGGTTAAAAAATTAAATAATATGTGTATCGTGTAAGATATTTGAAATAAGTAGGTGTATTAAATAAAAGTTCAAATAATAATATATAGCACGTGTGTTGTGCATGAATCGTGCTAGTGGCTAGTAAGTATACGTATACATGTTAGTAAGAATATTTTATAATAAAGATTGGGTAAAAAGTTACTTGTAATTTTAAAATTTTTATCATTATTATTTATCTCAGAAAACCTTACAATTTATTAAGTGGTGATTCATCATGCTCTAKGTGAGTATAAATAATGACCCTTTACATCTCATTTTCATACTCTGCCCCTTGTYGTTTTGAAATAAAGCACATCACTTAAGATACCACTAAAGGGCTTTCTTTCGACTACCTAAAACTTGTTTTTCTTTCTCCTTTTGTCAACTCTTTTCATTGATTAACTTTTGACCCATGGCCAGTAGACTTTTATCTCCTTATCAATTGTATGGTTATCAAAGGTATAGTTTTGTATTTTTTTTTTTCTATTTTCAATGTTTAAATTCATTGGATATGGACTTTAAGAATTCCACTGCTTCTTTATTAAGGGAAGGAAACACATGCAAGTAAGTGATCGAGCATTAATTTTCGAGTTTAATATTGTTTCATTTGGAAATTTTAAAATTTTTGTTGGGAAATATTCAAGAAATCGCAATGATAGAACTAATTAGTAGTGGGGGGAGGGGGGAGCAATCAGGCTATAGGATTTTTCATGTTAACAAGTTAGGTATATCCACCTTCAAAACCTTTACGATCTGATTTCTAGTACTTGAATTCGGAGCCCATATAGTATTAAATATTAGGGTTCGAATTCAGGGTTTATCACTTTATTTTTGTCATTTAATTATTTTTAATGTTATTACTATAAATTATGCTTTATGTATGCTAATCTTTATGTAGGGTTACGTATGCAATGCAAAAATAATGCATATATGACTTACTTGGATACTCTTTTTATGAGGTTTCATTGATTACTTATACGTAAAGTGAATATCTAATYATGTTAAGTTAGATTTCATTCAATAAAACCGAAAGAATATTCTAACTCATTTCGAGAGCTGAAAATAATTCTAGGTGAAAATTTATTCCATTATATTCTAATATTTGTAAATACATTACACTAATCCAACTATCACAAAATCATAAAATACTAGATATATAAAATTTATCCRGTATTTAATTGTTTGTAAAGGTGGTAACTTTATCAAATGAACCRGAAATAATTCTATTATACTAAATAAAAAAGTTTAACTGCCAATTACAACATGTGCACCRTGTGTGAATCGTTCTTGTTAATAGCAAGTACACATATAGTTGTTAAAAAGTAAGTCATATAATGAATTGYAAAGATGACCTTCTAATTTATGATTTTGACTTACCTGGATACTCTTTTTAAGAGATTTCATTCATTACTTATATGTAAAGTCTGATGACCCAGAGTTTTTGAGCAAATTGAAACCAGTATAGGTTCGGATATCACAAGTAGATTTAGTGTGAGAATTAGAATATTTAGAAATAGGATATGATTATACTTAGAATTTGATAGAATCATTACAGTTAGAATAAACCTAGAATAGAATCTCGGCTTAACCGAATTTCAAAAACTTTTTTTTTAAAATTTCTGGCTTTGATTTAGTTTCAAACGTTGTTCTATTTTTTTTTTTACTCTCTTAAACCTTATTTTTTATACTAATTCATTTTTCTTAAACTTATTTTCGAAGACTCTATGATATTTTCTTAAAACTATATTATTTTCTCAATAACCTACTTTAGTACTACTTTATTAAGCCTTCCTTATAGTAAAATATCAGCCTAGAACTCTTCACAAAACTCCCATCATAATTCTTGCTTCTCCTAGCCTATTGTTCTTCTYCTATTTCAGCCATGGGATCATTGATATGTTGATGCAATCCCAGCCCCTGATCATTACCATTTCATGTCTAACATTTGTCATGAATTTTGAGAGAAAGACTGTGCACATGTGTCAGTTTTAGATGAGTTTGGCCAAGGAAAAAGTCTCAGCCATRTGCGTAGTATGCTGTCCAGTTTGGAAAAACTTTAGCAAGAATTGTACAGCTATTTCCATGGCTGAGCTGCCTACATGAGAGGAGTGTTTAGCTAGGAGAATGACACATAATCTAGTTGATGTGTCAAGCATAGGAAGTGGAAGACTTGAGAGATAGACAGCTGTCCCCTTAGGTGGATATTGCACACRGAAATGTCTTCAAACTATGCAAGAAAACCACCGGTTCTCTCTTCTCTTTGTTACCTGCCTCCCACCCTTTTTCAACCTTGAGAGTTCCGCCCAAAACACTCTATATATAGAGCCTAAATTCTACTTCAAAAGCCACACTAAAATCTTACCAAAATCCCTACCCTTTCACAAGCCAAACRTTAGCTCTAGCCCATTTCCAAACACAGCTGACACTTACCTTATCTAACTAAATACTCTGCTGTCATTCTACTCTAATAAATTAACTTATTTCATTCTTTTTTCACACGTTCAGAGTCCTACCTTTTTATCATTCCTTTGCTGCATTTTTTAGGTGTAGCAGTGCTAAGTTGGACTCATTCTAAGTATTGATTTGTGTAGTAATTATGTGTGCTGTGTASATTTTTCGTTAGAAGAATACCTATGTGATGCATGAGTTTTTGCATAAATGTTCTTGGAATTTGATTATGGTGCCTTCATAAGATGAATATAGAGTTTTAATATGCTTTGAAGTCAGTTTCATATTAAATAAAAGAGATGATCATCAGGGTTTGTTCTGGACAAATTAGAATTTTRCCCACTGCCAACRTAACATAGCACTTTGATTTCTTGGTGAAAATTTTATTATGATAAGTGGTAAAAAAAGCCACGGATCTTAGAAGAATATAGTACTAATTTGCTCCCATTTTCACAAAGAAAACTCAAGATATGAGTTGATCTTCGCAATGTGGTCAATCTAGCCGAGTGAACAAGTGTTGTGCATTTTTCATTAAATATGGGTTTTAATCAGACCATTTTAAGTTCTGGTTTTTGCATGTTTTTGAACCATAAATGTTAGGAACATTTTTTGACCAATTTCACCTGAAAACTCTAAGCATTTTGGGAGATATGTTCAAACAACCACAAGCTATCCATTCACCGATTTCTCAAAAAAACCCATCATTTTTATCTTAAAATTTTCTAACCATTGAATATATAATTTAGTCTATCAATTATTATATATACTTTACATTTTTAAATATTTTTCTCAAGCTCAAAAAAAAATCTATTTTTATAAAAATGATCTTTACTCGCAAAATGATAAAAGTCGAGTTATTTTGAACCGGGTTTCTAAGTTATGAATTGAGTGTGTTTATTGTGCGGGATCACTAAGGATATTTTTGTTGATTATTTTTAGGAATGACAGACATAAGATATTTTATTAATTAATTGAGCTGCAGGTAAGTCCCCCCTTAAAATCGTTTTGTGCATAAACATGTTTTTGAAAATATTTCTCACATATTCATTTTATAAATGGTTTCCTCAAAAGCTTATTTTACTTGCATTTCTTTTACAAAAATGATCAACTAAACAAAGCAAATAAATTTTTCTCAAACTGAAACTATATTTGCAAGTTCACGATTTTCTTGAAAACACTTCGTGTCATTACCAAAATTTGACGGATAAGTGTTTAGTAGTCAATTTGCAATTTTTATTCTCGAATAACTAGTCTGGCGACAAAAAAGTACTATGCTTGGCTGATCCCCAATATGGGTAACTCTTGAAGTTAGTTTCGGACGACAAGTATCAAAGTGAGCCAACTCTTGACCAACATTGGGATGCGTGGTGGACCGAGAATGCATTGGATAGATGCCTCACATCATTCGTGTCCAATCTGATTTATGGACAATTGTACCCCCTGGTTAGGAGGTTTCACCTGAGGTTGGGTGCCTCTCTTGTACCCAAGCTAGCTGGTACGATTGATTGATATCAGCGTGATAAGGTAGAAAATCGTGTGTATATGAATGATGGCATAGGACTGTTATTACTAGACTCGGCACAACTTTTTCTCTTYAGTAAGAGTGTGTGAATTGGATTACTATTATTAGAAATCGATGGATTCTCAAACGTAGTCTTCTCATTCACACTTGACTTGACTTGWTTTTTCTAAAATTACAACTTTTAACAAAATATACGTTTACCAAAAACATATCTCTTATTCAAATTATTTCAGTCAATTATTAAAACTATTTTTACTTGTACTTACATGGAGAAATGTGCTCTTGATTTTCTAAACTCACCTTGCACTAACACGGGACTTATTGAGATTTACTCATAAGTTTTCTCATATTTTACTATTAGATATAGATCTTCAGGCATCGAGTTGTAGGGACGAGCGCGAGGAATATCAAGTGCTAGAGCAACACTACTGTCCTTAGACCACAATCCTATCAAGCACAAGAATATTGATAGGATGGCGAGGGCGTCACTACTGTCATTCAGCCCTAGTAGACCGTAGAGGATGGAAGGGGCATCACATAAAGCGAACATTTTAATTATGTTAGGTTAGATTTCATTCAATAAAACTTCCTATCAAGCACGAGAATAATCTAACTCATTTCAAGTCGAAAATGATTCCAGGTGAAAATTTATCCATTATATTCTAATGTGACTAAATACATTCCACTAATCCAAATATCACAAAATCATAAAATACTAGATATATAAAATTCATCCAGTATGCAATTGTTTGTAAATGTGGTAACTTCATAAAAAAAATAGATATAGTTCTATTATACTAAATAAAAAATATTTACCAACAATATATAACAAGTGTACCATGCTTGTTAATAGTAAGTTAACATATAAATGTTAAGAAGTAAGTCATATAATGAATAAAATGTAAAGATGACCGACCKTTTAATTTCAAATTTTAACAAGTAATATTTACTAGGGAGAACTTTATAATTTTGCAAGCGATGATTCATCTTGGTCRAGATGAGTATAGGTAACCTTAAAAATATCGAATGTTTACTTTTCATTCCCATACTATGCTTTTCACTTTCTAGTAACGAGGCTCATCGATTCACATTCACATCCTCGAGAAAAAAGCTCTTGAAGTTCAAGGATGTCCAAAGTGAATCAATAGGCAAATTATTCAAACATCTAGTAGCATAATCACTCAAGAATCTTCAGATGATATACCTATAGAGATTGTTGAATTTATGGCAAGGAAGCAGTATGAAAGGGGGCTTGCTGAAGCACATGAGCTGGCATTTTGTCATGGGGTCAATAAAAGTATGGGAAGGTTTATTAAGGAGCTAGCTAGKGTGCCTATGACAATGTTTGCGAAAGTATATCCTGGCTTACTAGTTTTGAAGATAAGTTTTTACAAAATCAAGTGAACTTTTCTCATGAGCGACATATCCTGCATCTATATCTGTCGAGATTAGGTCTTAAAGCAATGAAAGGGCAGAAGTTCTATTATCGTCCACGCCACTAAATATGTCTTCTGAACTTGGCAGTAAACAAAAGAATATTATCTTACTAAAACTCTAAAGCACAGCACGAAGGAATAATAATTTGCRATATAAGTGCTAATGAATCTCGAATGATAGTCGAAGCAAATAATAAACAATATGATTTCAATCCGTATAAATACGGATTGAAATGGGAGAGCAGGCACTACATCGTGATTTACCACTCTATAGATAAAAAATATTATCATTTCAATCCGTATAAATACTTAAATTTTACCTTTCATTAGAATTTCATGTTTTGAAGTGTCTCTAATATACACTTGAATTGGGTATTGTAAAATAGTAGTTTGGAATTGGGAAGTTATGAAAAAAAGTAAACTAATGAATAATGATTAAAAAACTATATAATATGTGTATCGTGTCTGATATTGGAAATAATAAGGTGTCTTAAGTAAAAATTTTAAATAATAATATATAGCAAGTGCATCGTGTGTGAATCACGCACTAAGAAATAAGTATACATGTACACATATTAGTARGTAAATCTTATAATGAAGAATGAGTAAAAAAAATTACTTGTAATTTAATAACTATTATCATTATTTATTTACCCAAGAAAACCTTATAATCACTACTAGAAAATAAGTCTATCCCTATGCACTACAATGTCATTGTAGGATGGAGTCTCACGATGCTTTGAAACAGTATGGTACAAAGTGTCATGGAGATAGGCTTTTACTGCATTTTAATGCGTTAATAAAATAATGCAWGCATCACACTTTGACACATTGCTAAACATATGCTCTTACAACGCCTGGTCGTGTAAGTCTAACTCTTTTAACAGTAAAACATTCAAATGCACTCGAACATTTAGTTATGAAGATAAGCKTTAGCATAGATTTCTAGTACTACACCTTTTAAGTGTGACCATAGTGTATTTACTACTATGCTCTATAGCGTCCTTATAAGGTTTCTATTACCAATCAATTACCATGCTTAATGGTGTCCTTATAAGGTTTCTATTACCACAGCCATGCTTGATAGTGTCCTCATAAGGTATCTATTGCCACACTTGATAGTATCCTTATAAGGTTTTTATTACCACGCTTCATAGCATCCTTATAAGGTATTTATTGCCACGCTTGAGAGTGTCCTTATAAGATATCTATTACTATTATAATATATCTTGATAAATAATCTATTATTATGATTTTAATTGTTATTTTATACTAGATATGGATATGGTTTTGAGTGTCACGGTTTATGTTGACTTGCGTTATTGTTACTAATTTACTGCACTTGTAAATAGCGTCATAGTAGGTCCTTTTCGTTTCTTTCTTCTTTTTTGCGTATTATTTCACAAATGATATTTGTATAGTATAGTAGTATATGTATAGTATATATTATATATAGGGTTATATATATATATAAATAAATATTATGCCAATAAAATTCAAAGATAGTTATTAACAAACAATATCAAATGATGTAAACAACAGACAACATCAATTCAAATCTTTAACAATCATGCTAGAGCTAATATACTAACATAACTAAACAAAAGAAAAACATAAATTCAATTATCCAAATGCCTCCATAAACAATTAAATAAAAGTTTTCGTATAACGTAGTACTGTCAAACAAATTGCTTCTGCAAAACCACACTCTAAACCAGATCAATATTCAATGGTTCTTCTCACCTATAATATTTTGAAAAAAAAATTGTAAGTGAATTGTCTTTATTAACAACATATTATGTAAATTAAAAACATAGAATAATGAGATATATAATTAGAGATTGCCAAAGAATGTCGCTAAGCAATAACTACTCCAATAGCATCTCCAATGGTTTGAATAAGATAATATGGCCAAAGTAACATCTCCTYATTAAAGAAACCAAAATCACTATCTCACACCAATTTTATCAAGTGATTGTCCCTCAACAAGTGTAGATGCAAGCAYGCTTTGTATTCATCCTCTTGCAACATCTTTGAAATTGTCAAACACATTTAGGAGTGAGACGGATGCATGAACCTAAAAGAAGACTTCATAAAGGATCAAGTAATCACAAATAGAATCATGTTCTACCATCTAATGAAACATCAAACAATGAAAAGAAGATGTTATAACTTGATGAAATCATAATGACATGTAATGCACMWGACCTGTTCACATGTGATGAACCTCATCACATTGATATCTAATTGCTTTGATCATCCAAGAAATAAAGTGTAGTTCGATCCATCAAATCAGGAAAGTTTTCTTTAGACATATGCAKTACCTGTTGTCAACTCAACAATTCTAGCTAGGGTTGTAAAGATATTCTACAGCATGTCTGATTGATCACAAAAGTATACATCTTGAGCATGAGATTCAGTTTTATAAKTCTGTTCATGTGTACCCTCTTGTTGGATCAGATTCCATTTTGATGCTTTTTTTGATGTTAATAGCATAAGGTATATTTTAAACTGAAATAGAATAAAGATCAGGAGACAACTAGAAGCCTGTTCACTTATGGAATGACAACCCTTATTAATAATATCTCTAATATCATCAATGTTGTTCCAAAGCTAAAGTACAAGATAAAGATAAAACGTATGTTTCAGATTACCAAAGATAGCTACTTAAATCATATTAGTTCCTAATTAATTAATTGAGGAGCTTGAAAAAGACTWGGGGAGGCTTTAGGGTGATCATCAGCTGTACAATCTTATCTGAGATGTTTGGACTAAAAGAAGTTTGTTTGTTCATTTTCCTTATTTTCCTTATTTTTCCTATCTCAGATTAAGTTTCCAATATTCTTTCCAAAGAAGAAAGATTCACAATATTTTGCCTAATCAGCATTCTGATTTCACCTACAGTAGTGTTGCAATGATGGCTTGGAATTTGGTGATCTATTAACACATCATAGTTTTGAATTTTGATGCAGATCACCAAAAGCTATCATCTTCAATTAGGTTTCAYGTCCTCATGCTAATCCTCAAATATGATAATTCGAGGAATCTAAAGATTAAACCCTRAACCTTCTAACCACATGAATCAGCAACTTAGAACAATAATCAAGTTTACTATTTATCTAATATCCTTTAATATATCTGGTTATTGCAAAATTAATATGTCTATAAATATTTTTTCATTTTCCATTTCAATGGAGCTCTGAGTTTTCACACCATCTTATGAGATGATAAGAATATTAACTTTATTACTACTTGAACTACCCCTTCAAGATAATAATGACTTTGTCCTCCCTTGCTAACTACCCCTTCAAGAGAATACTTCCTCCCCTCTATACCAACCCTTCATATAGAGAATATTGACTTTTCCATCCAAGAGAGAGTGCAAAGAATCCAACCTCCCCATTAAATCATAATTTCCTACTGTCAAAATCCAAGTTCACTCTATTCAGATGCAAAACTCATATCCAAACCCCAATCACAATGAAWTGCAATAATAAATATGAGAACTTGATCAAAATACCCAGCAATCAACAATATATCTAATTCAACTTTTTTTTTTCCTTTTCACAACATATCTCAATATAATATMTTTAGCACTCCAAGTTATGTGGTAGCAATTGGAGTAAGGGGAGGAGATCCGGAGGATGCTCTAGTACCATTGTTAAGAATTGAAGAATTAGATCCGAGTGATGGTGTGCTTGATGAACATGGGGAAGGGTTGTTTCTATTAGAGAACAAAGTGATCGCAACTCTATAATTTCTTCACCTTGCTGTTTTAATTGGYTTTACATATTTCAAGTGCATCATTTTTTTGCTCAATTATCCTACAAGATGTACTATGAATTGGAACGTCACCCCACACATCATCAAATGGATGAACACCAGCACTGTACATACGAACTCTTCCAAAGTTATCCAAGCCAAGAACTTGAGAGAAGATATCATSAGGTCCAACTATATCTTCGAAATCCAGTTGAACTTAGCTACTTATTTCATTCATCTCATTCTAAAAGAGAGTTTAAGCATAAGTTATAAATAAAATAAAAGTCGGAACATACTTATGCAAAATAAACAAACTATAATAAACATGATATTTGATTTCTACTTACCATTACATTAGCAATATCAGAACTTGAAGGATTTCCTTTGGAGCCTGTGTAACAMTTTTTGAACATTTCTAAGCGTGTTGGAAAATGTCCTATTTCCTCCACCTAAATAATGTAAYGACCTATTATGAATTCTATTTTTTCTTTTTTGAATATGATAAGTTTTTAAACACAGAGCATTATAACATTTCTTCACAAACTTGGCTAAATGGCTTCTCTCCGAAATTGTGATTCATTTTCTTCTTAGTTCGACACACTTTATTCTTTTCAGAAATTTCCTAAAAACAAATCATTTCAAATAAGAAATAATGAATGAATAAAATGACAAATCATGATAAAAGTAAAATTATTAGGAAGAATAATCTTGTACCTTCCTTCTAGTATGTTCCATCATGTTATGGGATTCATCCATTCACTCTGCATCACTCATTCATCCAGATAGAGATTGGTTTTGAATGCTTTTCTCTTGATCATAGAATTCATGCCTCAAAGTTGATTTCCATCTCCTGTATTTATTGCATATTTAGTTTAGAACCATTTCTTTTGGAACCAGGTGGTAGACTAAACTTCTCCTATGGAAGAAAAATATATCTAAAATTATCCATAGCTTGATTAGAGAATGCAATTGAAATTATTAAGTAAAAAAGCATGAACCTTGATGACATTCAACATGTCATCCTTCAAATTCTTTGGAATGTGACACCATGTTTTGTAAACAATTGGTGCATACTTTGAATTTCTAGCCACAATCCCCAAATGTTCAGATAATTTAGAATGGTTCCTCCCAATGGATTCTCCATTTTTGTTGCAATTGACCTCGATAAGAGTAGGATTTTAAGGACAGTCCCAAACTTCAGTCATGTAATTAGTTGGACCCCTTTTACGAATACATGCATTGCTTCTATTAGTTAGTAAAGCTACAAATATTAAAATTTGTTAGTTCATTTGACATCATTAAAGAATTTCAATCTCACATAAATGAATAATAAATATAAACAAGGAATGTATAAACATAAAATAAAATGGATGATGTCAATATAATGATTCCAATGTCTATCCAAAAAAAGGAATTACAAACAAAGTATTTAAAAAAATAAAGAGAATTTGTAACCTAACCATAGCGTGTGATGCTGAAATGAACAATSAACTCGACATTGGAATCATATGCTGCACAAGTTTTCTTCTTGGGGTATGATGATGAATTAATATATATATATATATATATATTACTTAGCTGTAGTTTATGTGCCTTTTCAGGTTAGTTTGACTACATGGGAATGAAAAATATTTTGGAAAATTTTCCTGACTGAGTGACGAATAGTATACTTTGGTTATCTTATCTGAGGAACGAAGAACTGATGGCACAAGAGCATGTCTAGAGGCCTTAATATTTTATGAGGGCTAGCAAGGAGAAAATGGCCAGCACAACTGATAGAATAGATAGCTACTAAGATTTCAAGGCTCCAATGTCTGATGTCACCGTATTGATTAGTTGTCCTAATCTTAATGTGAGTCAAAAATTTATAGTCCATGTGTTGCTATGAGCCTTCTAGTAATATCAATATCTCTGTGAAACTTAAAGGTAAAATTTGCCAGAGTGGTGCTAAATTTAATATGTGAAGAATAAATTCTGATGGTGCTAAACTTAAGAACARAGACCAAAGCAATTTTATTGAGATAACCAAGCATATTGCATACATAACTTGGAGCCATCAAACCCTGCCTTAAATTCAGGATAACAAAAGAAAGAAACAGTAARTGATTGCCAATACTCTATTCACATTCATGTATCAAGTATGGTATTCTTTGCAATGGAGAGACTTCACAAATTTTCAACCTACTATATAAGCCAACCAACACTATCCTAGAAAATTTAATAAAGTTAGTTTGAGTTCTTGGTTAATTGTGTTCAATGCTCATTCGCTTTGATTAGTTGACAAATTTAATATGTAGCTTTGTACAGAATAATGATAGATACCTGTATTGGGAAACACTTTGTCAAGCTATGAGTACTATTCACAACACTCRAAAGAGCTTTCTGCATACTGGTTTCATGAATGAAATGACAAAAAATCTTTAACGGTTTTGAATGACTTATTTGTCATTATATCCCATCTTGACAAATTAAAAGCTCTCCATCAATAAGATTTTTTGTTTCACTTTCCCTTTCTGGCATCTAGTAATAAATTTTCAGATATGTGTCAGTCAAATGAATTATAACCAAAGATCAGAATTTAGAAATTCTGCAATTTATCAGCAGCATATGGTACTATTATGCCTAAATTAACAAGAGAATGAATCTCTCATGTAGAGATTTGTATGACTACACAAACATATGTTCCTATGGAACGCTCTTAAGATCAGACTTTCTGCTATCTCTAATAATCAGTACCTTCCTAAACATTAGAGCTAGGCACAAAGAATCTGAGGTGTGCGCCATGTGTATTTACAAAATATTTAAGTGTGTATAATTTATCAAAAATAAATAATCACAATTGCAGAAAAATACATCAAAGTATATAGTGCTCAAAGCGTAACAAAAATAGAGTAGCAAATGCTTARGTTATTGGGAAGCTYGAAAACTGATCCAGATCACATGAAAAGAGCTTTTTTATTTCAAAGCAAATCATATCACGAAGTGGGATAGAAAATCTCCAATTATGTGGGATTGTAATTACCAGCTTACATCCAAATTATGCATGAGATTTTCAACGAGTTACGATCACAAACACAAGTAAGGGCACCTGCTAGCTAAGTACAACGAAATCGGTCGTTCCTATGTTAAACCTTCTAACCAAGGGTACAATTATCTACAAGTGAGCCGTGAGTGCCTTATGGCACGTCGACCATCTGCCTGATATGTTCCTGGTCCACCATGGGCAGTACCACCAACTTTGGCCAAGGATGGCTATCTTAAGGGAGACCCCTCCTGATTCGGGAGGTGGCTCGTCCTGGTTACCAGCCAAGTTCAACACTTTGCTCATTTGGATATCCTCCAGAGACAACCGACAGAATAATYGTGCTCCACAATTGGATCCACGATCCCAAATTTCACAAATCACAAATYCTCAATCATGAGGTTCAAAATGCTGCCAATTTTGGGCAATTTAGGCCCTTAACCATTTATGTTAAGTTTCTACACTTCCAATGATTTCATGTATTCTAGAAAACTTATAGAAATATGTTCCTTGTAAAATTAGGACCTCGTTTATCTTGATTCATAATCCAAAACTCAGATTTTTAATTGATTTTGYATGCATGAACAGTTAAGCCAAAGAAAAGYGGTAATGGACTAATTAGTAACTTGTTTAGTGTTTGTTTGAGCGCTATGCCTATAATATTAAAGTACATCTTCAAAATCAGAAATACTAGAACTATTATAAATCCTYGAGCTTCACAAGATATTTCTTGCAATTTGCAAATAAGCTCAAAATCTCCTAGTAGCTCTACTAATTTGTACATGTCACTAAAACATATGAGAAAAACATTGAGTTAGGCTCAGCGAGTCCCGAGATGTGTGCGACATGTATGTTACAAAATCATTCAAGTGTGCATAATTTATCTAAAAACAAAATGAATGATCAAAATGCTAAAACTTGGTAAAAGTGCATTAAAATAGTTGATGCAGATTATAAATCAAAGTAAGAAAAAAAAATCAAGTTACGAGGGAGTTCGGAAGGTCCAAGAATATAACAAAGGGTTTCCTRTTAGTAAAAGCAAACATTGCTCAATGTATGGTAACATTCAAGGTAGAATGTTACTTAATTATCACTTGTTTGGTTTGGTGGGGTCAATTCCAACCTTATACCCCCTAATTACATATATGACTTTCCCCTTATCCCTCCAACAGACAAACAAAAGATACCCACTAGTAARGTATAGGGATTGGTCAGCCCGGAAGCAAACTCCTGGTCACGGGTATGAGCATCCAACACAAAAACACGAGACGCTGGTGATACAATCGTCTGCTTGATGCATTTCTAGTCCACCACTAGGATAACCACCAGCTAGGCCTTGTRGCCATCTTGAGGACTGACACCACCCGAATCAAGAGGTCCTCATACTGGTGAAAAGCCATGCACARTACTTTCCTCTTGTGGTTAGCCTCTCAAGAAAATTAACAGAGCACTTGTCTTTCACAATCGAATCCACAATCACAAGGTTCACAATCACAATGTCACAATCAAATCCAAGTCTCATCAAGTCAATAGTCTTTTTAGAATTCAGAATGACTTGGTAAATTGATACTTTAAGTCAAAAAATGCACACTTGTAATTCAAACACATAGAAAAACCATTATATGGAAATTGTAATAAAAGGTAATTTCATACAAAGCATTTTACAAATATTGTCAAGAACTCATAGTGGAAATACTTTTAGATGCTTAAAAAAAAAAAAAAAAGAACCATCACTAGAGTAACAAAATCGCACATATATTGAAATCTTAAAGAAAATAGATGGATTCATAGTTAAACGTATGAGAATTTGTGAAAACATATCCAGAGTACCCTTCAATAAAAACGTTCACTTTTGAGGATTTTAAAAGATAGAACGACTCAAGTGGGCTCACAAACTTTCTATCTATTCGACTAAATATCCATATTAGGATACCCTTAAAACATGTAGGAAATGTATCCTTAATTGACTTATCAACCAAGMTAAGCTRTCTTACCAAATCAATACAAGTAAAGCTATTTACAAAGCTATCTGCCTAGCACGGCAGTGTTCAGAAAAATGGTCAAGAATCAGGTTTTAGTTCCCGTTTTCTTATAAGACTTATATGGAAATGAAACTAGGACAAAAGGCTAACTGTTTGTACTATTTATGCTTAATTTTGGGTAACGGATAGAACACAGTTTGGTTAGGAAAATAGGGTTCAGTATCTACCGACTAAAACTGTACAACTTAGGTGTTTTGATAATGACTAAAGTTATACAGAAAGATACCTAAAAAATTAGAATTATATGTATCTTCTGAAACAGGGCTTTCATTTCATATGTTGCATTCCAATTTTGATCGCTTGGCTAAGTACATAAATCTCTATTAATTCAGCTAGCAGTGCATTGACGACAATGATGRGCAAAGTTCGTTCTTTGAAGTATATCTCGAGACTTATTAAGGCAATGTTAATGAAACAGGTCTTATTTTGTTCCTAWACAATTAAGGAACACATCCATGTAAACTTCAGTATCTAATAATGYGTTCTTCGTTCCTAGAATGTATCTAAACAGTAGGTGTAACAGGGGAAATCTAAACTGACAAGGTWGGAGTGTTTTCATCATAACTCCAATTCTGGTTATTCAAATTGTGTAAACTCGGTCCCAAATTGTTCCTAGGATTCATAGATGTCAAAATTTCATCATTTGCAAAATGATACCTAGTAATCAAGTCACAATTAATTAGAAGAGTAGGGTGTTCTATCAGCCGGACCATCAGCTTATGATGAAACAGTCCTAGCATTTTTATCATATTTCAAATTATACTAACTCAAATTAAGTCAAAATTGTCTTAAACTATTCCTACGACAGTATGATTTCTAAACATATATCATACTCATAATTGGAGCATACAGGTAAGCTACAATAAACTCAAAATTGTGCGTAAAACATAGGCTCAGGTACATTGTCCAGGAATTTTACAAAGTCCATATCTCATGATTTCTATGCCCTTTGGCTTGTTTTAAACCTGAGATCCAGTACTATCATTGAAGGTGAGCAATTCCAATTTTCATAAGGTTATACTTAAGGCAATTGAAAATCGAAAACTGGATAGAAACTTTATTTGTCCAAAACAATTTTCATCAATACGTAGGTTCAATATTTCCTCAACTTTTGCTAGTAATCATCATGCCAATCACACATTTTGTAGTTTTGCATTAACATAATTTAGTAGACGTTTTTAAATGACCTTGAACCAAACAAATTAAGACCACCAACAAACTCTCCAATGGGCTACCATATATTTAACATGCTCATAATCTTAATATAACTAACCTAATTAAAGTTGTAAAATTCYTACACATGCTATTCTACCCAAGGAGTGAAAGTGCTAATMTTGAAAGAAGAAGAAGACAAAATCTTGAATAGGCTCTTGTAAACTGTCAATGGTTGAAAAAAATAGAAGAGAAATATGACCAATTCGGTAAAGAAAGCTTGAAGAATGAAGGGAAATGAAGTCTTAAAGAATAAAGAACATTCTTACTTTAGTGAAGGATCAAAACTGCCAGTTGAAGGAGAAGGGAGGTGGCTGCCGATTGAGGTCATGGTGCAAGGAGGGTGCAAGGTGGTGCATGGTGGGGAGTGATGGTGAGTTAATGCCAAGAGGCTGAGAGAGTTTAGAGAGTTGAGACAGTTGAGAGCTTTGCAAAAATGGGAGAGAGGAAGTGCTGGCTAAGGGAGTGTATATATAGGAGAAGAATTAATTCTTCTTCAAGGGAAAGAAATTGAAAAGGCTTCACTAGTAAGATTTAAATGAAAGCTTCTTGAGAAGCCAAATTTTGAGTAGTAAAAATTTACAAGAAATCAAGGAGGTGGTTCGGCCAAGTGAAAGAAAAGAAGAAGAAAGAAAAGAAAAGAAAAAGAAAAGAAAAGAAAAAGAAAAGAAAGGAGCTAATGGGTTGGTCAAAGATCACATGGGTAAGTGTACATGCATTGGTGAATATGTTGGCGCATGCAAAATGGCTAAGGTATTCATTCATTGGCCAAATTTAAAATAAGGGCAGTTTCGTAAATATTCTAAGGTAGGATTTAAATAAATATAAATGACTTGCATATTTCTCAATGAACGCTCGGGTTTTCGAATTGCRAAAAAAATTCCTACGGTTCGGTTCTAAAATTCAAAAAGGTAAAATTCTAATACGAAATTAAATTAATAATTAAATATCGCCAAACTAAACTATTATTATTGAAAATTTCTAATTCCCGAATGCATAGTATCGTTACTGCAGAACCCTAAATAGATAATGTGAAATCGTTATAGTCTAGAGTTTTACATTCTTCCCCTCTAATAGAAATTTYGTCCCCAAAATTTTTATGTACCTGCAAACAAGTTGGGTTATTTTTGATGCATGTAGTCCTCCGATTGCCAAGTTGCTTCCTTAATTCCGTGATGTTTCCCTCTGAATCTTGATGAGAATCTTTTTATTTTGTAGTCTCTCGATGTTGGTTTCCAATATCCTCACTGGCTTCTCCTTGTAAGATAGGTTAGGATGTAACTCAATTTCTGTCTCATTCAATACATGTTATGGTGACGGTTGTACTTTTTGAGCGTGATAGCTGGAACACAACTCGACCTACAAAGTGATCCTATACACAAACGATTCAATTATTTCCAGTATCTCGAATGGTCCAATATACCTCAGACTCAGCTGACCACCTCTCAGGCACTTGAAGATTCCTCGATGGGGTCTCAGTTTTAGGAATACTTTATTACCCACTTCAAATTCCAAATCCTGTCTTCAKTTATTATCATAGATTTTTTACCGAATTTGAGCGGCTAATAACTGATCTCAGATTATCTTCACTTTTTGGGATGTTTCCTCCATATCCAGTATGTGGTTATCCATGCAGATTCGCCTTTCTCCATATCTTCACTTTCTCCAATTTCTTCCCAAGCTATCGGCAATCACATCTTCTCCTATAAAGGGGCTTCTAAGGTTCCATTCCAATCAACGATTGATAGTTGTTATTAATGGCTGCAAGAGCTAGGTTATCCACCTATTTGTTCCCAACATGCATGACGCACGCTCATAGCATGTCCTCCGGGATTTGTATAGTCTTTTTTTACTGTCCCTCAGTTTGAGAATGAGCCGTAGTACTGRTGCTTAATGTATTACCCATTTRYTTTTGGAACTTGGSCCAAAACCGTGAAGTGAATCTCAKATCTCGGTTTGATGCTATGTTCATGGGCATGCCATGCATCCTCACAATTTCTTGCACATAAATGTTCARTAACTTCTCCAAGGAATACTTTGTCAATTGTGATGAAATGGCTTGATTGGTCGAACGATCCACTACTACTCAGATGGTGTTCTTATTTCCTCGAGTATTGGGCAAACCGATCATAAAATCCATTGTTATGCATTCCCACTTCCATTCTAGTAAGGTAGGGGTTGAAGTAATCCTCCCAGTCGTTGGTGTCCAGCCTTTACTTTTTGGCATGTCAAACATGTAGACACATACTGCACAATTTCTCTTTTCATATTTCTCCACCAGAAGTACTGCTTAAGATCACGATACATCTATTACTTYCGGGATGAATTGTGACCCGCCTTCAATGGGCTTCACCTAGAATGATTTTCTTCAATTTGCAAAGGTCCAGTACATACATTCTACTTCGAAAATGCATCATTCATCCTTGATCGATCTTGAAGTTGGGCGATTCTCCAGATTGCATTTTCTAATTCAGTTTTTGTATTCCCTCATCCTGTTCTTTTATTTCTTTAATATGCTCCCTCAGATTAGATGTTATGCYAATATTGGCCATGAGAATCACCTCATTTCTTACTTTTGCCTCAATCATTATCATATGCTCCAACTCTTTTATCTCCTGGAGTCGTATCATTGACAACCTCACCTTTCTACTCAAGGCATCTGTGATAACTTTTGTTTTTACTATGTGATAGTTATTTGGACATCGATATTCTTCAAGGAACTCAATCCATCTTTTGTGCCTCATATTCAAGTCTTTCTAAATGAACAGATATTTGAGGTTCCTATGGTCCTTGTATACCCCATAGTCTCTCCCGTATCGATAATGTCTCCACTTCTTTAGGGCAAATATGATCGCAGCCAATTCTAGGTCATGAGTGGGGTAATTAACCTCGTGCGATTTTACTCTGTGTGAAGCATAGGCCACTACTCAACTTTCTTGCTTCAATACTGCTCCTAGCCCTTCACCTGATGCATCAATATACAACGCATATTTCTTCCCTACCTCCCAGAGTACCAACACAAAGCAAATGTCAGCCTTTTTTTCAACTCCTAATAACTGCGTTCACATTTTTCATCCCATTTAAATGACATGTTCTTTCGAGTCAACTTTGTCAGAGAACGGCAATCTTCAAGAAATCTTGAATGAATCCCYTCTAATATCCTACCAAGCCGAGAAAATTCCTAATTTTAGTAGGGGTCTCAGGTCGTTTCCAATTCATCATTGCCTCAACTTTCAATGGGTCAATCACTAAGCTATGTAGCGAGAGTATGTGCTCCAAGAATGAAATATCATGGAGCTAGAACTCACACTTACTAAATTTGGCCTACAGTCAGTGCTCCCTCAATTTTTGTAACACTAGGTCCAAATGTCTCTCATGATCTTCTTGGGTCTTAGAATAGATCAAGATATCATATATGAATATAACCACGAACTCATCCAAGAAAGGTGATGTAACACTCGGGATTTTACTTTTATGAATTTTTGTTTGATCTTGTGAATTTGTCTGCCAACTAGAGTTGAAAATTTTATATGTAACTAATATTTTAAAATCGCACGTTTAATAAGTACGAAAATATTGTCCATGTCAAATAAGAGTCATCGTTTGTCTAAAGACTCGACTCGTGGGCCTATTTGTTTGTTAGTTGAAATTTAGACTTTTTTTATCGAAAGGAAGCCCATTATATTAAATTTACAGAATTTTGGGTAGATTTGGATGGGAAGGCTCAAAGGGTTTTACGGCCTAAAATAAAAATTTTAAAAAAAGAAAGAAAAGAAAATATATAAGAAAATTAAAAAAGAAAGAAAAGAAAAGAAAAGAAAAAGAAAAACCCTAAAGAAACCCTTCATCTTCTTCCTTCTGTACACCGCCTCCGCCGCCGCCACCGCCGTTTCCCCTCTGCCTACCCGACGCAGCTTATTGCGGCCCTTCCTTGCTTCTTCTTCTCTCTCCCCTTCCTCCACTACCGACGCTTGAAGTGGCCGCTATTTGCCACGGTTTTCGATCACCCGCCGCATCAGACCAAGCCGCTGCTCGAACGCCACTCACAACGCATGTCGCTGAGGCTGATCATCTGCTCGAGTAGCTACAAGGCGCACGCCAGGAGACCGTCGTTCCTCCCTAGGTCTCTTCTCCAGCTTCCCTCTCTCGCTCTCGGACTTGGATCGATGATCTAAGGTTCGCACCAACGCTGACCAAACGTCCGCCAGAGGGCGCAATCCACCATCAGATCCTGTAAGCCATCTTCCCCCTCTCCTTCTTGGTGTGACCAGATCTGCACGACGCCATTGGCCAGATCTGCCACCGTCACTCCTTCTTGGGGTGACCAGATTTGCGAGACACCGTTCGCTAGATCTGCCATCGCTATTTCCTTCCTCTGCTCAATGTTTTTCCCTTCGAACTGAAGCAAGATCTCTTACTGCTGTGAATCCACCGACTGCGACCGAGGTCGTGACTCACTATGGACAGAAGTTTTGTTGCTCTGTTCGTGTGACAAGGAGCATCAGCCAGATCTCTGCTAGCTGTCGCTGCACACTGTCGTGCTACTCGATCAGATTTGCAGCCCCTCGCCGGTTTCAGAGTTGCCGGAAGTCGACCAGAAACAAATTGGCCGGTCGACTGAGTTGTTTGGCCAAGAATAGGGCCCGGTACTCAACAGTGCCAGACCCAACCGTGAGTTTGTTTGGCCAAGAACAAGGCCCGGTACTCAGCAGTGCCAGACCCAGCCATGCCCAGTAGCACTAGGTGCCAACAGGCATCGAGCACCTAGCAGCACCAGGTGCCTAGTGCCTGACGCCYCGAAGCCCAGGCGCCCGACGGCCAAGCGCATCTACGCCCAAACGCCYAGGGCTGTTGTGCACATCGCTTGAGGGCACGCCCTGGAATCCAATACCGCTCTGGCAATATTTGGATGTCATAAATTTTAAGGTGAAAATGCTAACACTTAATATTAAAATTGTATGACTTGTACATAATTATGCCCTGAAGTGAATTGATGGGAGAGTGATGTGGGGATTAGCCACAAAGCTCRGATCTGGACACAAACATAAACAAGAAAACAATGGAAGATGTTAGAACAAGTCGGCAATGGAGAAATCAGAATAGAAAGAAAATTGAAAGAAAACTGGAACCAACAAGGCAACAACCCTTCATCTCTTGAGATCAAGAACCAAATACCAATGAGGATTCAACATTCTTCCCTTTACAACCTTACACAATGGCCATGGCAGCCACGCACAAGGATGATACTCAATGAAGCTTGCTAGCACCAATCCTTTGAAGAATTAACACACACAAGACAACTTATGCCAAATCAATAACAATGCACTCTAAATCTCTCAAGGAAATTCGATGCATCTAACCCCAAAAGGGAAACCRTGTTTTTGTATTCTTAAACAAATGAATTTTACCTAAAAGTGASGACAAGGAAGCCTTTTATACCTAGGTGGCTTACTTGTCTTCAAACCATGGAGGTCACAGRTTCGAATCYAGGTGGCTTACCTTKCTATAAAGGAAATTAATACATAAAACATAAAAGAAGCTAGAAAAACCATGTCTTAAAAATCCATTACATATCCCAGAATAATCCTCAAACATCCTTGAGGTCTTCTTGTGCTCCTATGGCCACCATGCTCAACAAATGAGGCTTAGGAAGATCCTTCAACATAGCTAGCTCCTTGGACAAGTAGAATGCAACTACCTCGTCCAACTCTTGTTGGATCTTCTTAGCCCTAGCTCTAGTCATGGGGCCATCAAATGTAGGCACCATAGGTGGTGTGGTAAGTGGTCCCTCATYAGAGAGTATAGATTAGGTTTATACCCGAGTTAAGGAGTTGAATTGTAACCTTAAGAATGTGATACTTGAATGAGAACTGAATATGAATTTACAATTGATAAGGACATTATTGCATTAAACACATAATATCTAAGTTGGRACGATCGAACTAAGTAGATGATCCTCTTTCTGTAATCAACTAGGTCATTTCGAGGCTTACATTGAGATTGGTTGAAGGAGTTCATTTCACAACTTAAGTAAGAACCCGTTAACGTAAAAGACTCCGAGTAAGTAATCCTCCCATCTCATTRATGTTGTAAATGAATGTAACTGAACTCTTTTAATTGCTCTAWTATGTTGTGTATGAGATTGTATATTGATGKGTGTAATTGTCTGGAATGTTAAAGTGTTCATATCCTGTATTGTCAAATGAAATGTTATCATGTTTCTTATCTTGTACTGTTTATCGAATGTTATGTTATATAAGGTTGTATGCATTTCATGTCATGAGCATGTAGTAGATTCTACATCACATTTGGCATGAGCCATTCACACACTCAGAAGATGAATGGTTTAGGAAATGAAATTTTAAAGGAAAATGTTAAATTTTTTAAAATATTAAAGTTGTCGGAAAGGAGTGTAAACTTAGCCATGAAGGATGTGAGTGGAAAATGGGGAGTGGGGGACCGACGCACTCGACCCTCCCCTCGGGGAGGGTAGGTAATGATTCACCTCGGGGAGGTGAAGGAATGAAAGAATGTTAATCGCTCTGCGGTACTACCAGTAGAAATGTAATTGGGTTCCAAATAAGAATGGCCCACTGCAAGCCTAATGGCTAGGCGTTATACTTAGTGAACTCACGAATGAAATGTAAGGAAATGTTTTACTGTAAGTGAATTTTGAAGGAAAGGTTTTGTAATGAGATTTCGAAAAAGGGAATGTTTGGAAAGTTTTCCAATTAAAAGGCAAAATCTTAAAATTTCATGACATGTAGGACATGTTTATGCATTCATGCATGAGGTTACTTACTGGGCTTTAAAGCTCATTTCTTTTTCTTATGTTTCATTTCAGATGATATGTAACCAGATGGGGCGAGAAGGTCGCTTGTGGGCAAGCTATGATACCCGAGAACTTGTTTCAAATCAATTTTATGTAATAAGATTAATATTTCTGAATGTTTTAAATTCTTGAAGTTTTCGCAATTTTTATTTTGAATAAATGTTGAGTTTTGAAATGGATAATTTGATTAATTGCGAGTGAAGTGATGTAATATTYTCACCTTAGGACAGTTTCTAATCTGGGGTGTTACAGGTGAAAAAGCCTATGCATGAGATCCAAAAAGTTGTGAGGGCATTTATCAACCCGAATGGCATCACTACAAACTTGAAGTGTCCAAACCTAGTATTGAATGCAATTCTGGGACATCTTCCTAGCGAATTCTGTCCTGATAGCATCCTTACCTTAAGTCCAATTTGGAGAAATACCCAGCACCTTGAAATGATCAAATAACTCATCTAAAAGGGGCAATGGATATTTATTCTTAATGGTYAGATTATTCAAGTCTCGGTAATCTATGCACAGCCGTAAGGTGTGGTCTTTTTTCTTAACAAACAACATTGGAGCGCCCTAAGGTGAAACACTAGGTCTAATAAATCTGGCTCTAGTAATTGTTGCAAACTGTTTATTTCAAATAGTTCAGCTGGCAACATCACATTATGAGTCTTAAGATATTAGTTCTACCCTAAGGATCAAATTGATCCTGAACCTCTATCCCCTATTAACGGGGGTAGTGAGTATTCCGAAGGAAATACGGTGAGGGGTAGTCATTTTACCACTAGCACTTCTCTAAATTCCTCAACATCCGATGCTTGTTTATCAAATATGCTAAATTCCTTTGACATCCCTTGCTCAAAATTTTCTAAACCTTTAACCCCAAAGATCAAATGAACTTACAGTAGTAGCTAGAATTCCCATTAACATTCTACTATGCTTACCAAGGTGTCATGGTACTTGACTACCCCATTCCTAACAACATGTGTCAGAAAACCAATCTATTCCCAGTGTAAACGCAAGGTGCTTTAGACTTTTCGAGTAGTTGATTGGTCGGGGTTCCATAGTATAGACCTGAGATTTAGAATTAGAAATTTCTTGATAATAATTTAAAAATTATTTTATTAGTCTTCATACATATGTAATATCTGTTTTATTTTTAGGGACCTGGGATGCCTTTTGAAACCTTTTTATTCCGTCGAGAATATACTGGCATGTCTTGTATAGTGTGCCCATTAGTATATTATTATATCTCAAGCCTAGTCTATCTTACATTTATGCCTCTTCTTGATTAGCAATGCCATGCATATAGGAACTTTTAAGCATGCAATAGGGTGTCCATAGTTGCCAAAAAGACGTCTACCTAGCCCATGTGACCGTTGACCAACCACTACCCATTTGAATTGGTTTTCTTTTTTCCTTTTTCCCTCTTCTTTTTTCACATCTTTAGCCAAATTTATTGGGGTGCGCAATTTCCCTAAAAGAAAAAGTTAATTTGGCTTGAAGCATCTTAAAGAAGTCCACCTTCCATTCTTTATGAAGAAAGACTCTTTTTCGAGCTTATTTCATAAGCCTTTTTTCCTTTCTTTTTTTTTTTTTTTTTGAAGGCAAATTAACCCTCCTAATTCTATAAACTCCCCCTAGCCGGCTCCTTTCTCTCTTTTCCCTCCATTTCATTTGTGTAAGAACACATACACCTCTCAATTCTCTCTCTCTCTCTCTCTCGGCTTTGCAGCACCCAACTCCATCTTTGCTCCACCTTGCTCCTCCCTCCTCCAGCAGCTTTGCTCTTGTTTTTCACAAGGTAAGAAAGGCTCCTCTTTGGTTTGTTCTTCTCCTCCATAAACTACTGTCACAATCAGACCTTTTTTCTTCTTGTTCCTTGATGATCGACTATGTGGGCAGTCTGCTTAAAGCACCATCAAGACCCCATTCCCTACCTTTCTTCTTCCTTTCAAGATTATTTTATTTATGCATTTTATAACTAAGAATTTGTAGGAGTTTTACAGCTTTAGATAGTTTAGATAAATCAAGTTATGGATRACTTTATGTGAGTTTATATGCTAGATGTTCGATATTTGATTATGGTTGAGAAATTGCTATATTCTTGGATGAAATAGCATGCCTTATTATGATGGTTTTCTATGGTGAATGAGCATGCTTATGGACTTTGTGATTACAAGAGTTATGTTGGCTTGATTAGCATGATTATGTTTGGAGTAGGATTAGAAAACTTGATATATGCCTTATTGCTGGAAAATGATGGAAACAGTTTTTGGTATGTTCTGTTTTAGATATATTTTTGTTTATAATTACTTGTGAAAATCTGGGTCTGACCATGGTATGATTTAGTACTATTCCTGACGTTTAAAACAAGACGAAAACCATGGCCRTAGCCTTAGTAAATCATGAGATATGGGTCGTCAAAAATTGCTGGACGAAATCCAGGAATTGTGTTTTTGCTCACTGTCTTGAGGTGTTTCTGGTTTATTCGTGTATTGGATTTTGAAATATGTTATTTGGTTGGATGGACTACTGTTTCGTAGTATTTTGATACCAATTTTTCCTAATTTGAGTTAGTATAAATTGAGATATGKTAGAAACATTGAGACCCTCTTATTAGCCACTGCCAGTCTGGCCAGCTGTGATGAACACCCGAATATCTTTATGCTTTCTGAATTGTTTRTTATCTAAAATTATACATACCAGGTAATGCTGGATATCTATGAACATAGTATCAGTTTGGGACAGGATATTTTTAATTTAAACAACCAAAACCGGAGATATAGCCAGAACAACCTTACCCTGTCAAATTAGAAGTTCCGTGTTTCACTCTTCTGTTTGGATAAGTTCTGGGAATTAAATATGCATTTTTAGGTTCTTATTTTCACCTGGATGTTCATAATGCCATAGCAACAGCATGGGACTTATTTCRTGCAATTCTACCTGGTAAAATTTCAGTTATTGACAAAACAATCGAACTGAACAGTTTAGTCGATGAGGAACTGAACACTATTTTCTCAACTAAACTGTGATCTATATGCCTCTTGGAATTAAGTGAAACCAGTTTTTATAATTAGCTTAATGTCTTACGTCATTTCCATATAAGATTGGTAAGGAAACTAGAACCTAGACTCAAATTATGATTGATTGACACCGTGTTGGGTGAACAGCTTCGTATACGATCTTATATGTGATATTTTGGTGAGATAGCTTGACCGGATTATAAGTCAGCTAAAGGATACTTTTTCTATGTGTTTTGGACRTTTTAATCCAGAGTTATAGCTGTTTAATTCACGAGCTTAAATGAGCCCMTCTGTCTTTTAAGCTTCTCAAAGAGCATCTTCTTTTTCAAGCGTATTTTAGACATGTTTTTAATGAATTCTTATATGCTTGAACGTGAATCTCTCAGCTTAATGTGTGCAGTTTTTTTTAGTTAAATGATCTAAGCATATTTGAACTTATYGATCTTTTGATAAATGCTTGCGAAATGCTTTATACGGAATTGCTATACACTTTCTGAGGAATGGGTTTCTCTATGTTTTTTGAAGTACAACTGTGCATTGATTTGAAGTAAATATCAATTTGCCAAGTCATTCCAAATTTTAAAATGCTATTGACTCATCATTGAGACTCGTAATTGACTTTGAGGATTTGTGATTTCAGATCCAACCTTGTGATCGAAGACTTGTGATTATGAACCTCACGATTGAGGGATTGTGAACGTGAAGTTGTGATTGTGGATCCAATTGTGAATAACGAGTACTTTGTCAATTGTCTAGCATTTTCGGAATGAGGGTGATAAGGCTGGTAATTTTTTATTTCTCTAAAACTCTGAACTGTGTGCGATTTTGATATTCTAGTTACGCGCTTTCAAAATTCCCCAGTTACTTTATTTGTGGTCATGAGGGGTTGAAAGTCACGCATGCAATCTCGTGTGTAAGGCTGGTAAATCTAACCCCACCAAATCTGGGGATTTTCTATCCCACTCCTGATATGAATTGTTTTGAAATCTAAAAGCTCTTTTGATATGATCTTGATTAGTTTTCAAGCTTCGGTATGACTTAAGCATTTGCTACCCTAATTTTGATATGTTTTGAGCACTAAATATTTAGATATGTTTTTCCAGAATTGTGATTATCCATTTTTGATATACTATGCACACTTGAATATTTTGAAATGCACATTGCACACACCTCAAAAATCACTATGCCTACCTTACTATTTTCTAATGTTTTAGTGATAGGTACTGATAACTAGAGCTAGCAGGAAGTCTGAGCTTGGGWGCGTTTCGCATGAAGACATCTTGTGAAGCTCAGGTTGCTAAGATAGTTCTAGTTCATATATCTATTTATTTTTGGAGGATATACTTTATTATTTTCTTGGACTGTAATTTATTCGGATTTGTAATACTTATTCTGAAGTTTTTAAGTTACATCATTTATATTATGAGACGTTCAGATGGTTTGACCATACAACTGTTCAACTGTTGAGAGACTGGCGGCACTCATCCCTTCCTATTCGAACCTAGGGCAGGGTGGGTCGCCACACCCAAAATGATATCATAATCCTTAAAAGGCAATATTATCAAATTCCCAAGTAGTATGTGATGCTCACAAACTCGATGCATCCTTATCCTATCAAGTATACTRGTGTCAAAAAATGTATAGCAAGTCAATGTCGATCCCACAAGGATTTCTAATCAAGTACCAAAATCACTGAATTTTTCCAACTTAAACCTATCGAAATGTGATTGAATTAAATTATTAACTGGAATGGAAAGAGTAATCTAAAAGGTTCAATTATGAAATTCCGGTACCAAAATCCAAAAAGATATAAAGTGATAAAAGAAGTTGGTTAGAGTATTTGTCCGAATCATTCCTATAATGAGCTAAGTTAATCTCACATTAATTGCCCTACATCCCAAATCTAATCTAATAGTAAATGGTAGAATTTTCTAATTAGGTTTTACCCAATCCCTTTGCATAAATCGCTAATTCTACTTAACTAAGGATATATCCCTAAGTGAATTAAATTTATCRAAATTGCATTAAATATCTAAGAAATTTCGCAATTCATTAACCACGGTCAATTACTATTGAAAACCAACATCAAAACTAATATGTCATCATTGCCTAAGTACTAATCTAGTTCATCTCCTGGTCCTTCCAAATTGATTATGAAATCAATTTGTAGGTATCTAATCCACTATTGACCCAAATGACGTAAATCAATTTGGAACTTGTCCACTCGAAATTCATCTTAGAGTTATACTCGTGACCAAGTTTCAGAGGCAATTTGTAGMTATGAAAATTATATTAAAGTAAATTTTCATAATCCATTTAACAATCAAGAGTTAAATTTAAATGCTCCCAAGGAGTATCTGATATCCCAACCAATGAAATGATGATATGTGTCAAAGATGACAAGGTTGAACCAATAGAATTAAGGATGGAGCTTGGCAAATCAAGAAACGTAACGCCGTCCCTAGATGTGACTTCGGCCAATCAAATCAATTCGATTTGCCTATAAATAGAGACCAGAGCATAAGAGGAAGAGGTCCAAATATTCATATCAAATTCCATCAATTGGGAAAAGCTTAGAAGAAAGAGCACCAAATTTCTCTCCAAATCCTGAGATCAAGCTACGAAGGATTCGGGAAATTCGAAAGAGAAAAACCAACGRATTGAGTTTTTGCCACAAGCACATTTTAGAGATTGTAACATTATTCTTATCAAATTTATAAGATTGATACTTTGTTGCATATTTCCCTTGTCTTGTATTATTATATTTTGTAAACAAGAGACTAGTGTAAACAAAAGTCATAACATATTAATAGAATTAATTCTTCCAATTTGTTGATTGAAATATATTTGAAGCCTCAAGACTTCTGTTATTAAGGTAAAAATTTATTTCATAGAAATTTTGCTTGCCCAGGGAAATCATATTTTCATTACTTTAAGAGAGAGATTAGTATTTCTTTAAGGGTTTTGTTTAATAATTCAATTAATGATTTAAACTAGACTAAATTAAAATTTTATTAGATTAATATGGTTTGGTAATATGTTGGAATACATATCTTAATAATGTTGTAAACATGCATTAAATAAATTTTCAAATTTAATTTAAAATAAATGAATATGAAATTAAGATATTGACAATAACCTCACCAAATTCAAATGTCTCGATCAATGAAATATCAATGCATGTCAAGAATAACAAGTTGCGACCAATTAAAATCAAATAAGCAACATGACGAATCAAATGATGTCACAAGACTCGTGGATGCAATACCATTGAGAATATGTTAAATATCTCTCAAATGATATCACAAGACTCATTGATGCAATACGATTGAGAATATATTAAATATCTCTCAAATGATGTTACAAGACTCGTTGATGCAATACCATTGAGAATATGTTAAATATCTCTCACAATGTTTGAAACGTAMRAATATACCATCCGCTTGCCACATCAATAAATATGGGATGATGCCTAACAAAAATTATTAGAAAATCACAAATTCAATAGAGACTTSAGGAAAGGTTGCCTCCATTTTTCTCCAAATTTTTTTCAACCTTCCAATAGGGACAATCCAAAATCAAGTTGCAAAGTGAGAAGAATCAACAGATCTCCGCTCTATTTTATTTCTTCAGAAACATAGATATTTATTAGACTTTGAGTGTTTAAATTTTAATATTTTATACTTGAATATGATCAAATAGGTGTAGCAAAGAAAAATCTGAATGAGAGACAAAAAGGAAAATGTTTTGGGTCATCCCAATCATTTGGATTCGGCAAAAATCTCGTAGTGGAAAATGATATGCAAGTGTCCCACGGCGTGCATTAGACATCTTTGACCCCTAAATACTTTACTGCTTAGCATCAAAAGCCCCACCCTTGACGCCTGCACCACAGTGATGCCACAAAATTAGGGAAATGGGAGGAGGTTAAAGTAAAGCATGCTGTCTTAATCTTTCAATTATTAGACAGCATTTCTAGCCAATCATATTTCATCATCTTACTTTTACAGGAGATAATTATTATTTTTTTTCAAAAGATAAAAATCCAAGTATGGTTAAATTGACCTTGTCATATCTTTTTTAAGGGTAGACGTTTGTGCTTGCAATTCAAATATCTAAAGCCCAAGCATTTTTTTTTTCCCAAAAACAATCTTCTACATGTATTTATATTTTGGATTGTAAAACATATCATTTAAATAGTGAAAATGCTAATCACGAGAAAGAATCACTTTATAATTTTTATGAGTCAAATATATCTCCTTTTCATGCATCTTTTTGAAGTATTTGACTAAATCTTATCCATTTTTGGTCGAAGAAAATGGTACATTTTACTTTTGGAAGCACTTAAAAGTATGATTCGGGATTATGAAATATGCCAATTTACCTTTTGGGACTGTTGAAAATCAGGCGCATCAAGTGTCACCGCAACACAGTGGATAGCATTGATTTTGAGCTGATGTAAATAACAAAGATTATTTGGAAACAGTTTTTAGTAGCATAGAAAGTCACTTTCATCTCTTCAATTCAATATTAATTTTTTAGTAACGTCTAATTTTTACATTATTTATCTAAGAATTGTGTCCTCGATATTAAATACAAAAAATAGATAAATAAAAAAATGGTCCTATTTTTTTTAGTGCTTTTAATGAAAAATGATGGGATCACTATCTGAATCAAGTTAATCCATAATAAATGTTGATCATAAATAATTAGAATTTTAAAGAAATTCAAAATAACCTTTTTGAACCTCAATAGATGAAGGATAATTTTGTTAAAAAAAATTAATGAAAATTTATTTATTAACCTTATTGATCCATTAAACATTTTCGAGCAACCTATCGAGGGGTACTTTAAAAAGTATGATTGATGTGGAAAAGGCAACAAACYTCAGTACTAATAATAGATGTAATAATGACAAAGGATGGTAAAGATTTGAAACGGTAAAAAACAGAATCCACCATGTTATCATAGCAATAGCACTCCAATTAGGCTCTAGAAACTTTTCTTTTTCTTTTGTGCAACAAAAAATATTGAGTGTGGATCAACAAATATTCGCATTTACAGAAACATAATTGCTTCTATCAAATAGGACGGCAAGGGGAATCCCCAAAAATAATTATGGGACATAAATCAGGATTTCACATTAGGCCACTTAGACAGGAAAGACATTACYCTTATTACTCAACAGGCATAYCAGCCTGATTTGCGTATCCCGTTTTCCGTTCAMCCCGGTTTTAACAGCCATTGATTCTCTTTCGTTTTGTTTTTCTTCCATCTATCAATGGTTTCATACGTAATATTTCTTCGTGGTTCAGCTCGGCACACTTTGAATCGAGAACCTTTTTCAATAATCTCTAGAACCCACGGTTGAGGATTGATCACTTCCTAAACTAAAATGGATCCTTGTGTTCGGACCTTTTGGGACGAACTCACGCGGAAAAGCACGGAGTCTTTCATATTCGTGGTGTTTCATGTTTTGCAATATTTACTCTTATCATGCCTGTATTAGGTATTTGCTACACTTATTTACACATAATTGAGCATATGATTTGATATACTTATTTCCTCGTAATTGAGTATATGATTTGATACATTTGTCRTGTGTATATTAGTTTTTCTTTTCTAAGTCCTACACGTTTTCCTTTGATGTAATTAGGTTTTAAGTAAACGTGAAATGACAAATACTCATAATAAGTCGAAAAATACAAACTACATAGTACTGTAAGAATATAGTCTGAAAAAATCCCTCAATCACGTCTACTCAGTTGCATTATAACGTTCACCTCTCCTGAGTCTCATTCTCCTCCCCCGATATCTAGATCGTACTAGTGTTGGATAACGTCCCAACTCAGTCTATTCATTCAACCATCTCTTCTGGCATCATGGGATGACAGCGCTCCCGTGAAACGGGTAGAATATGTTGATCACAAACTTGAATGAAGAATTCATTTCTTCTTCTCCTCTAGGATGTGGCAACATTTTCAATAACATAGATCTGTTTTCTTTCTGAAAGAAGCAGCCGGCAAAGAAGTTAGAGTTGCAGCTCAGAAAAATTTCTTCCACAAACGTGCAAACTATTTTGTTTCCACAGACATGCAGGCAAATCCAAACTTTTAGCTTCATTGAATCTCCCCCGACACTTCCGAAGTCACAGAGAGAAGGAGGCCAAAAACATCCTTATGGCTTGGTTATATTGCAAAAAACTTCTGCAACTCCACCAAAGGAGTGCGTTTTCTGCGCTTCTGCTAGCTTCACTAAAGGAATATGCAACTYGGAGGAAAACTTTTGAACTATAGTGAAATTTAAATGCTTACAAATGTAGMTCATTTATGTTTGAATTTATTTGGGYCGTTTGAATTGTWRAAAACTTATTGCAACTCGAAGAGCAACGATTGTGCTTTCACGTGCTYCTGGACTTCTGTCATTTCTTTCTCGAAAACTGTTTTGATCGATCAGAAACTTTTGAATATTCCATTATTCGAGCACAATGTAAATCTCAACTAAAAAAAATTCYATTTTAATTCAAAATTATGAATAATGGATTATTCACTTAAACATTATGTAACTAGAAAAAGAAAACATTTGCAGATTGGGTAGCCCCATCCAAGATTACATGATGAAAACAATAAAATAAGAATCATGAAAAATTAGTGCATCGATTAATTCAATTTTGTTAATTGATTATTCAAGTGAAAATGTCAATCTTTGAGAGTTTCTTTGACTGCATTATAGATTTCTATGAGTTTCAATTGAATCTTGGTTCAATTTGTTAGGAATTGAATGAATTTCGATAGCGATATTGTTATTAATAATTCATTCATTATTTTGTAATACAAGTAATTTCTTGACTTCACCCTTAAATTTAAAATTCAAATCTTTCAATTTCCCATTTTCAAAAGAATTTTGTTTTTTTTTTTTGGCTCTTTTCTCTCTTCAACTCAAGTACTAATCCAAAATACATATAATCGCACCAACATAGTGTTAGTATATATATGAGGGATGGCATTGTTAATTGATTATAGTTTGTATATAAAGAAGTGATCAAAGGAGAAAGAGGKAATACATATCATATATTCTACATTGAATTCATTAATGGGTCAGTGACCAGCTAAAAAGGTGAATTGAACACCTAGATAAGATGGGTTCAATGTAATTAGGGCAAAGAAGTCATAATTTGTCCTTATTTCCATTATTTTTATTCCTCRCAAGCCAAAGGGGAATCATCACATCTCATGCCATTAACCCTAACAGTGCATTGATGCTGTTTTCCYAGTGGGCCTCTCTTCATTTTCTTTAAACCCATTTTCTTTATCCTTTCCCAAGGGGCAACATAAATTCTTATGCACTATCTTCATCATTGCTTCTCCAGATTCAAGCATTTCTGGCCCTACATTACACACACTATCTTTCACTGTAGCAAAGATTAATTATTGCATCGGTTGAGGGAATTTGTATCATTTCTTGATCCAAAGTAAACAGTTTGTTTTGAATGTTCTGGTCTGGATCTCCTACCAAATATGCCCTTTGAAAGTTAAACAAATTTTGATAAGGTTTTAACCAATTAATACATTGAGCAAAATTTATTCTCCTCTTTAGCAAACTCCTACATTTAGTATATATGTCTTGATCTGATTGATATAATAGCAGCTATGTATATCTTGATCTGATTGATATAATAGAAGCAAGTATACATATATTCCACAATCCTTTTTTTCTGTTTCTCAATTCCAGTAGAAAAATATAAAGAAACACTACTTTTATCTGTCTATGTTTCCCACATGTCCCAGACGAAACACAGCCTTACAGTGCATCAGATCCTCTGGACTTGTAATCAGAAAATCGGAGAGGAAACATTCTCACGCTCAGTGACAGAAATGGCCCTAGGATCAAACGCGGTTGGAATTTTTAAAGCTTAAATAATCTTGGATAGAACTCGTCTGCGGGCCCCACTTAACTTTGACCAGAATTCCAATTTCTTCCTCTCTTCAGTTCCTTCCTGTGTCAGCTGCATATCCATCAAATGTATTAAAAACTCCAATATATATACTAAAAGCTAGCCAACAAAAACCAATCCAATTGTTTACTTTTTCCTATTCAACAGCTTTCCCAGCCCCKGCCTCCTTCCCCACGTTCCCTCCTTTTCCATATACAAATCCAATTAAGAAAAAGAACTTTTTCTAAAGCTTACTCTTGCTGCTTTGCATCAAGAAATTCTCATCATACTCAGCACTCTCTGCTACTTTCCTCTCCCCCAGCCCTCCAATCCCCAAAACCCCTATTTCCTCAGCATATAAACAAAACTTTGCCTCATAACTGACTTCTTCACTAGTTCTTCTCCTTTCTTTTTTCTGAAATGGAGGCCACCCCAAAACAGCTTCTTCTTCCTATTGCCGTTTCAGTGATTTTTGTGTTGTTAGTTTCAGCTTCAGTAGCTGGTCAGGGAGGATACTTTTCAGCCAAAACAGATGCAGAGGCACTTTGGTCGTTCAAGAAGATGATTCAAGACCCTAAAGGAACTTTATCAGGATGGCAGCTTAATCGAGATCCATGCACATGGCATGGAGTTACTTGCACTCTAGGAAGAGTGACTGCACTTGATCTAACTCAATCTGGTCTCCAGGGGAAAATCTCCTTCTCTCCTTTTTCTTCTCTAAATATGTTGACAGCCCTGAATCTGTCCTCAAATTCATTTATTGTAAATTCGACCTCTTTGCTTCAGCTTCCATACGGTTTGAAACAACTTGAACTATCTTTAAATAGATTTACAGGTCAAGTTCCTGAAAATTTGTTCATCAATTGTCCCAAACTAGAGTACGTCAATCTTGCTTTCAACAGTATAACTGGTACTTTACCTGAGAATTTTCTGTTGCGAGCCGATAAATTGCAGTATCTTGATCTTTCATATAACAACATTACAGGCCCAATTTCAAATATGAAAATTGAGAACTGTAATTCCTTGTTGCATCTTGATTTGTCAGGAAACCAGATAACGGATTCCATTCCAGTATCCTTTTCCAATTGCACCAATCTGAAAGAGTTGTATTTGACAGTCAATTTATTCTCCGGTGAAATCTCGAAATCTTTTGGTGAACTCAAGGCCTTGCAAAGACTAGATCTTTCTCATAATCATATTTCTGGTTGGATCCCTCCTGAACTGGGAAATTCATGCAATTCTCTTTTGGAACTTAAATTGTCCAATAACAACATTACTGGATCAATCCCAATGTCTTTCTCATCATGCTCTTGGCTCCAAGTATTTGACTTGGCCAACAACAACTTGACGGGTCCCTTTCCTGATTTAATTCTTCAGAATTTGGGATCTCTGGAAACGTTGCTCTTGAGCAGTAACAAGATCTCTGGACCATTTCCAGCTTCCATCTCTTACTGCAAGAAATTACGGGTACTGGACTTGAGCTCAAATTTGATTTCAGGGATTATTCCACCTGACATATGTCCCGGAGCTGCATCACTTGAGGAGCTAAGAGCACCGGATAATTCACTTTTCGGATCAATTCCTCTTCAGTTATCACAATGTCCTCAGCTAAAGACAATAGATTTCAGTATAAATTATCTCAATGGCTCAATCCCAGCAGAACTAGGAAATCTTGAGAATCTAGAGCAGCTCATGGCATGGTACAACAGCTTGGAAGGCAGTATACCCGCAGAGTTGGGAAATTGCAAGAAACTGAAAGATCTTATTCTGAATAATAACTATTTGAGTGGTAAAATCCCTGCTCAATTATTCAATTGTGGTAATCTAGAGTGGATATCCCTGACGAGCAATGTACTTAGAGGAGAGATCCCACCAGAATTTGGTTCTCTCACTAGATTGGCAGTATTGCAACTTGCTAACAATAGCTTGAGTGGTCAGATCCCAAAGGAATTGGCTAACTGCAGCAGCTTGGTTTGGCTGGACTTGAACAGCAATCGACTAAGTGGAGAGATCCCACCTCGACTTGGTAGGCAGCTTGGAGCAAAAGCTTTGAGTGGAATTCTCTCTGGCAACACAATGGTGTTTGTTAGAAATGTTGGGAACTCCTGCAGAGGTGTTGGAGGATTGCTTGAATTCTCAGGAATCCGGCCTGAAAGACTGCTACAGGTTCCAACACTCAGAAGCTGTGATTTTACACGATTGTATTCAGGCCCAGTTCTAAGTCTCTTCACTCAGTACCAGACTCTGGAATATCTTGATCTTTCCTACAATGCACTTCAGGGGAAAATTCCAGATGAATTTGGCGAAATGATTGCTTTGCAAGTTCTTGTGTTATCCCACAATCAGCTATCTGGAGAAATTCCATCATCACTAGGCCAGCTAAAGAACTTGGGAGTGTTTGACGCATCCCATAACAGATTGCAGGGACATATTCCAGATTCATTTTCGCAGCTATCTTTTCTAGTGCAAATTGATCTCTCCAGCAATGAATTAACTGGAGAAATACCACAGCGGGGACAACTCAGTACACTCCCAGCTAGCCAGTATGAAAATAATCCTGGCCTTTGTGGAGTTCCATTGCCAGTTTGTCAGTACAATAGCAATCAGCAGCCATCGACAAATCCTGATGGAGATGGGGAGAAAGGACGCCGAAGAGCTACAGCAGCATCATGGGCTAATAGCATTGTCATGGGGGTTCTCATCTCCATTGCTTCTATTTGCATTTTGATTGTGTGGGCAATTGCGATGCGTGCAAGGCAAAGAGAAGCTGAAGGAGTCAAAATGCTTAACAGCCTGCAAGCATCTCAYGCAGCAACAACATGGAAAATCGAGAAGGAGAAAGAACCTTTGAGCATCAATGTAGCAACTTTTCAAAGACAGCTTCGGAAGCTCAAATTTTCTCAACTAATTGAGGCTACTAATGGATTTTCAGCAGCAAGTCTCATTGGCTCTGGCGGTTTTGGTGAAGTTTTCAAGGCGACTCTGAAAGATGGATCCAGTGTTGCAATTAAAAAGCTCATACGATTGAGCTGCCAGGGTGACCGAGAGTTCATGGCTGAAATGGAGACCCTAGGAAAGATCAAGCATAAGAATCTGGTACCCCTGCTTGGTTATTGCAAGATTGGTGAAGAGAGACTCCTAGTCTATGAATACATGGAATATGGAAGCCTGGAAGAAATGCTTCATGGGAGAGCAAAAGGAAGAGATAAACGAATTCTAGCATGGGAGGAGAGGAAAAAAATTGCAAGAGGGGCTGCTAAGGGGCTCTGTTTCCTCCACCACAATTGCATCCCGCACATCATACATCGAGACATGAAATCAAGTAATGTACTGTTGGATCATGAATTGGATGCTAGAGTTTCTGATTTTGGAATGGCAAGGCTCATAAGTGCACTAGACACACATCTGAGTGTCAGCACACTAGCAGGAACACCTGGATATGTGCCACCAGAGTACTATCAGAGCTTCCGATGCACTGCAAAAGGAGATGTTTACTCATTTGGAGTCGTGCTTTTGGAACTACTTACCGGGAAACGACCAACAGACAAGGAAGATTTTGGAGACACGAACTTAGTCGGATGGGTGAAAATGAAGGTAAGAGAAGGAAAAGGAATGGAAGTAATTGATCCTGAATTACTGTCAGTGACGAAAGGAACTGACGAAGCAGAGGCAGAAGAAGTAAAAGAGATGGTTAGGTATCTAGAGATAACACTGCAGTGTGTTGATGATTTTCCATCAAAAAGGCCTAATATGTTGCAGGTTGTAGCCATGCTTAGAGAGCTAATGCCAGGTGGTGGCAACAGCAACAGTGGCTGATAGAAGGTAGTCATCYGTTAGTTCAAGTAACACACGGATGTAAGATTTTATGTTGAACAGATCAGATTTAATTGTATTTATTTTCAGACGCTTATTTTTTGCTAAGAATTAAAATGGCAAGAATTCCATCTCCTAAAAGCTGAAGATTGTTGTTGCCTGGTAGTGTTAAGTATCATTGTACAATGCTAGTTGAGATAAAAAGGCAAYACAAAAACAGAGAATATGTACAGAACAGAAAAGTACAGAAATTCCATCTGAAATGCTTATGTCTGAGTATATATGCTACCAAAACAAAAGAATAATGAGTGCATGGAGGAGTCTAATTGAGATTTGGATAAATTAAGATGGACATTGCAGTTGACCAAGCTTGATCATATTCAACACAGTATATAAAAGTTTTAGTATTCTAATCAGAACAACCATGCGCTGTTCCAAAATGAATGAATCCCAGATCATAGAAGTATAAAGTCTGTGTTCCTCCCTGAATCATACTTCAACATCTCGGATTGYTAATAGGAGTAAATGTTTTAGATCTAGAATTTAGAACCTTTACTAGATTTACAGTTAGTTTACAGCTTGTTTTGTCTTATTTACAATATTAATCAAACACTGATCTTTATGGCAGAAACTACAGATCCATTSACTGCTTTTACTGTTCCAAACCTTTAGGCCAAAAGTTCATCATGAAATCCAATAGCCTTCTCAATGTTCGTATTTTCAAAAACCATCTACTCTTTACTTATCTTTACTTTAGCGCTCAAAGAGAATGTTACATGAGCATTAATTAACACAAATGCAACGAATGCAATTAGAAATTTCAACTATACATGCAAGTTAATCTCAGGTATCCATAGGCTTAAGAGGATAAAGAAACTAAAAAGTAGTTAAAACTTCGCTGTCGAATCTTCCAATTTTGTAGAATATGATAACTTTACTTCATGGAAAGCTAAAAGAAACAAAACATTTAGATACTAATTAAGGATCTACTCACTGATATTGATCCCGATTCCTTACAAAAGAWACCTGAATTGCTCCTATCTTTTGCTAACCTCTGTATCTTCTTCATGGGAATATCAAAATCCAGAAAGCKTTCCTGTGATACAAACATCTTCGTCACTCGAAAGGTCAGGTCTCCAATTCAAARCCCACTACATTCAGAGTGTGGGGAAGTGGAGTAGTAGGATAGTCTAACAAAAAGAAAGGAGGAATCGCTCCAAACGAGGATAAGTTGGTAAATTACAAATTTTACGCTAGGTATTTATATTTTTTAGAAGCAGTTATATATTTTTAAAATGCATTTTTAAATGACTAAAATACTCATATATATTATATTATTAAA
>MEJB01000104.1:93864-118535 GCA_001752375.1 Rhazya stricta
TATTCTATAGTTGTGGTCAGAAAGAAAGAAAAGAAGAAGTCTCCTACCTATTCTATAGTTGTGGTCAACTTATATCATCAAGACTTAAGTTGAAGACTTGGAAGACATCAAGGTACCCTACTTGCTACATAAGCCTACACCTACCCTATGCCAAGCCACTCCCTCATGCTATTCTCAAGCTTTATTGGCATCTTCAAGGCTGAGTAAAGGTATGTCTATCCGTCTCCTCAAGTCTTAAATCTTCTTCTAAAGTCTTGATTGCACATTCCTTATTGCAAATCTAGAGTCTTGTCTTTAGTCTTTCTTTCTTTTTGATTGAGTCTTGTTCCTACTGYCGGGACATTACAACTTATACCACTCTTTATTAACTTCATTTTGTGGTTTGAAAGTTAACTTCATTTTGTGGTTTGAAAGTAATCTAATCCTATTGGTTATTATCCATACAAGGCAATCCATCAAACCAAGTTTGAATCAGCAACAATTGAGAGAGAGTGATCACAAAGAGGGCATACACGGGAGGTTTTTATTRTATTTCACTAACCTAACAAGTTCGTGTGTTGAAGTTTGTTGTAATAATGTCTAGGTCACCGAGTCCAAGGCGTGAAGAAAGCATCGAGCCATTGCCACTCTATTTGTTCACCATGCTCAAGGCATGGATGACAACTTGGTAACCTTGGCCACAAGGATGGAGGCGCTTGAAGCTAGGACCCCTCCACCAGTCCATGTGCCAACCGTAGGCCAAGTCCTTAGTACCAATTTTGATATAGGTGGCCCTAGCCATGATCGCCCAAGGCCCCCATTGCCAGACCAGCAAGCTACCTACCAAGCTTCTAGAAAGGTGTCTAGGGCGTCTAAGGGCCATGTTGAACCACATGCCCAAGTGCCCTACCAAGGAGCTGGTCCTTTTGTGCATTCAAACCATCAATCRCATCGCTTTAGAGCTCCTTACGATCACAATGCTTTTGATGCTCTTCAAGGTTACCAAGGAGATGAYATGGAAGAGGATTGGAGACCTGAGCCACCAAAACGTTTCCAACCAAGAAGGGGGCGTGAGGTTGAGCAAGATGGTCTAGGAAGTGTCAAGGTGAAGATCCCAACATTTGAGGGCAAGTGTGATCCAGATGCATCCATGGAGTGGGAGACTAAGATAGAACAGATTTGGATGTGCCACAATTTCCTTGAGCATAAGAAGGTTCAATTGGCAGCCCTTGAGTTTAGTAGTCATGCCTTAATTTGGTGGGACAATCTCATCAAAGAGAGAAAGAGAATCGTAGATCCGGCTGTCAACACTTGGGAGCAAATGAAGGTGCTAATGAGAGCTAGATATATCCCTCAACATTACACTAGAGAGCTGCACTAAAGGCTTGAAAACCTAAGACAAGGAAGCATGACAGCTGAGGAGACATATCATGCAATGCAAGTGGCCATGGTGAGGGCCAATGTGAGGGAAGATGAAGAAACTACCATGAAGATGAAGAATCTACCATGGCAAGGTACTAAGGGTTTTGAATTCTTATTTGGCTAACGAAGTTGACTTGTATCCCTATTAGTCTATGACAGAATTGCTCCATTTGGCAATCAAAGTTGAGAGGAAGAATAAAGCAAGGAGCCAAGGGARTAAGGGAGGTCAAACCAACTTGTCACCATGGAAGAACCAAGGCAACCGAGGCCGAGAAACGCCTAGCACCAGGGGAAGTGGCCAAGGAAGCTAAGGTGGGCTGAGGCATAGTGGGCCACCCAACGCCAGCCCCACATCTTCCAAGACACCCAGACATCTTCCACACAACCCAAAGGGAGTACTCCTAACCYTACCTCTTCTAGGACTAGAGATRTYGTTTGMTTTAAATRTYAAGGTAGAGGTCATTWTGYTAGGGATTGTGTGAATACTAGGACCTTAATTATTAATCATTTAGGCCAATATGAGAGTGAGAGTGATAAGGATGAAGATGACATTGTTGATGAAAGTATTGTAATGGAACATGATATGCATGATAGTGATGAAGGCATTGAGTATGAACATGGTGAGTCTTTAATTTGTAAGAGAACTTTGCATGTCYAACAGCCACTTGTGAGGATAAGCAAAGGGAAAACCTATTTCATACTAGATGCTTAGTCAAAGGTAAGGTTTGTAGCATGATYATTGATGGYGGTAGTTGTTGCAATATTGCTAGCAGTGAGCTTATTTCTAAATTGCAATTATCTAGATTTTATCACCCTAGGCCATATAAGTTGCATTGGATGAATGATTGTAGTGAGTTAAAGGTTAATAGGCAAGCTAAGGTTACAATTACACTTGCTCATTATGAGGATACTATTTTATGTGATGTTGTACCCATGCAAGCATGCCATATACTTTTGGGCAGACCTTGGCAATATGATAGGAGGGTTGTACATGATGGGTTTAGAAATAGGTATTCTTTCACTTTTAATGGGCAGAAAATTATGTTTAAGCCTATGTCCCCTATACAGATTGTGGAAGCCTATGAGAAGAAGGGGAAGGAGGATGAGGTAAGAGAGCCAGCAAGAAGAGCCACAGCGCCCAGGCTAAAGGGGCCAGCGCCAGGGGGGCCGGCCACGCCCAAGATGGCGCCAAGAGGGGCAGCCACACCACATAGAGCCAAGGTGCCTAAGGATGAGCCTCTATCTCTAGCCAGCCTTAAACCACCTTCTAGTGTCCTTCTAGTTACCAAGAAAGACCATGCAGATAAACATGTGGAGTTCATCAAGGAGTTGCATGCTAGGACAAGGAAGAGGTTGCTGGCCAAGGGAGAGCAAGTGGCGGCTAAGGCTAGCAAAGGAATGAGAAGGATTGTTTTCCAGCCTGGAGACCTTGTGTGGGTGCCTTTGAGGAAGAAACGCTTCTTCGAAAGGCGCAAGTCCAAGCTGGCACCTAGGGGAGATGGTCCTTTTAAGATCAAGAGGAGAGTTGGAGACAATGCCTATGTATTAGAGCTGCCTAGAGACTATGGAGTTAGTGCCACATTTAATATGGGTGACCTTACTCTCTTTGAAGGAGGAGACTTAGACTAAGATGACTCGAGGTCGAGTCCTTTCCAAGAAGGGGAGGATGATGAGGGACCACTCACCACACCACTTATGGGGCCTACATTTGATGGCCTCATGACTAGAGYTAGGGCTAAGAAGATCCAACAATCCATTTACCCAGTGGGCCAAAAGAAGACAGCCCAAGATCGGTGGTCCATGTCTTCCGCCTCTTTCCTTCGTGGGCCAAGAGAAGATTGCCCCTTGTTCTAGACTCTTTTCTTTGTGGGCCAAGAGAAGATAGCCCCTCGTTCTAAACTCTTTTCTTTGCGGGCCAAGAGAAGATAGGTTTTCTAGCTTATTTTATGTTTTATGCATTAGATTCCTTTTTTATAGCAAGGTAAGCCACCTAGGTATAAAAGGCTTCSTTGTCTTCACTTTTGAAAGGTAGATTTTCATTGGCTAAAGAACACAAAGAAAAACACTGTTTTTCCTTTTGGTTGAATGCATCAAATTTCTTTGAGAGATTTAGAGTGCATTGTTGTTGATTTGGCTTAAGTTGTCTTGTGTGTGTTAATTCTTCAAGGGATTGGTGCTAGCAAGCTTCATTAAGTATCCTCCTTGTGTGTGGTTGCCATAACCATTGTGTGGGGTTGTAAAGRGAAGAAGGTTGAATCCTCATTGGTATTTAGTTCTTGATCTCAAGGGATCAAGGGTTGTTGCCTTGTTGGTTCCAGTTTTCTTTCAATTATCTTTCTATTCTGATTTCTCCATTGTTGACTTGTTCTAACATCTTCTATTGTTTTCTTTTTTGTGTTTGTGTCTAGATCCGAGCTTTGTGACTAATCCCCACATCAACTCTGTTAAGGTGGCCTCGCGCTTTTTGGTTCTTCAACCTCTTTGTAGATCTAAGCTATAGCGTACTCGTTTCCAATGCTGTGTTCTTTACTATTTCTTCATTTGGGTTAACAATAACTCCAGCTTGCTGACACAGAGGGGCTACAAGCTAAGGAGAGAAAAGTTTTCCTTCTCTTTTCTCACCGCTAGATGAATCTCAGTAGAATTAAATGACCAACATTGATAAACTTACTAGTAAGAATGGAATAAAATAATATCATTCTTTCATGATATATTGTATAGTCATGTGTAGAAGAAAAGATTTGGGACTTAAGAAAATGCTACTAGATTTTGGCTAGAGGGATAAGTGAGGACCTCAAGATCGTCTTTGCTCCGGTGGACGAAATAGTCCACTCTGTTCCTTCCAYAGTCAGGGTTTTGAGGATCTCCTCATTGCTCTCATCGTCCACCTCTAACATGAGCAGGTTGGCATAGAACTCCTTCACCAAGTTGAGGACTAGATCGTCTTGGGGCTGCAAGAACATTTCCCATTTGTGATGCAGAAAACCCTTCTTCACAAYCTCGGTTAGTTCCGTAGATTCCTTCTTGAAGTGGAACCCTTTCTCCAATAGCAAAATATTCTTCTTGAAGTTTTTGTCAAACTTTTTCCCCYTTCCTCAGTGATAGAGTTGGGCAAAGGTGCCATCTTTTTGGKTGTGGTAGCATTCTTTCTCACCACTTTTGCCGGTTTGCTACTTGGGGTTTCTTCTTCTTCTTTGACTATTGGTTGTTTCTGAAAGTCCTCTTACAGATTGAATTCTTATTTGGATCCAAGAGGTGCTTCTCTGAARGGGTTTGACGGTTCAGAGCCCAAGGGTTGCTTTATCATTCATCATAGCTTTTGGGTTCCCAAGGACAACAACGACTGCTTTAAGTGTTGAAATGAACTTCATTTGTAGCCATCAAATGAAATGCTGCCATTTGTTTTGAGTTCTTTCGAAAACAATATTGATTGACGTGGCTTCTCCCCGATCTCTAATTGCTATCTCAGATTTTCTGGTTGACTTAGCGTCCACTATAGCTTTCCTGACTTGTACCTCCTGCTTATCTGGTTGATCATATTCTCACTCAAAAGATAAAGTAAACTAGCTTCCTATCCCTYTAGGTGTTAGTGAGTTTAAAGTGAATTAAAACAAATATAGAGAATAAGATAAAATGAAATTTAAAATGGAARAAATTGTTACTCAAGGGCTTCCTCCYTGTACTGATTGGTTTATAGTCATCAACTTGACTTTGCTRTAGCATTACTCTGCTTCTTTCAATGTTAAGGATGACTTTTCTMCCTTTTGTTCTCCAATCTTGTACTGCTTCAACCTCTGCYGAATCAATTGAAATGTACTCMCATTCTCCTCATCTCTCAATTCCACTACTCCATAAAGATGTACTTTGRTGACCTCAAACAGACCTGACCATCTCTTGGTCTTTTCTTTTATATTCTTGCATTCTCATAGGTAATATTTCTGAATTCATCTGTCTCATTAAGCTATAGCATTCTGTGTTGACCAGCCAATTTTAAGTCAAGATTCAATGCCTTGATTGGTCATTGTGACTTGTGTACCAATTAAAATGGCAAATGACAAGTCTTYCCATAGATTAACCTGAAAGGGGACATTCCCAATGGTGTTTTGAATACTATCCTATATGTCCATAATGCCTCATCTAACCTTAAAGACCTATCCTTTCTGTTTGGGCTCATAATTTTCTCCAAAAATTCTTTTGATCTCTCGGTTGGATATCTCTGCTTGTCCATTAKTTTGGGGATGATATGTTGTAGCAATTTTRTGCCTCGCTCCATATTTAGCAAGTACATTCTCCATCAGTTTATTGTAGAAATGTGTTCCTTCATTTCTGATTAATGCCCTAAGTGTGCCAAATCTGAAAAAAATGTTCTTTTGAGGAAACTTGACTATTGCCTTAGCATTATTGGTGGGTAATGCTATAGATTCAATCCATTTGGACACATAATCCATAGCCACCAAAATATAAGTATTTCTAAATAAGTGTTGAAATGAGCTCATAAAGTCAATTCCCCATGCATCAAAAAGTTCAACCTTCAAAATGGTGCCCAAAGGCATCTCATGCCTTTGAGATATATTTCCCATTCGCTGGCATTTATCACAAGTCTTAACAAACTCATAAGCATCTTTAAATAATGTTGGCCAATAATAATTTGCAATACTTTTGTTGCAGTTCAGGTTCCTCCAAAAATATCCTCCATATGATGCAATGTGACAATGCTATAGCAAACTCTGCATTTCATCATCAACAACACATTTTCTTAAAATTTGATTAGCACAAAGTTTGTGCAGAAAGGGCTCATTCCAATAGTCTACATAGTTTAGGATGTTCTATCTCACTGACAAAATAGTTGATAATGTTGGAAAACTAAGGTGCTATAGCATTTGAGATACTTTTCATCAAGGACTGATTCAGCAATCTCCCACTTGATTCTCTTGTCTAGTTAAGTGATCAGCTACTTGATTCTCAGTCCCTTTCTTGCCTTTGATTTCCAAATCAAATTCTTGCAACAATACTATCCATCTTATCAACCTCGGTTTAGCATCCTTTTTCGAGATGAGTATTTAATTGCTGAGTGATTAGTGAATAAAGTCACCTTTGTTTCCACCAGATAAGCTCGAAACTTTTCAAATTTGAATACTACTATTCTTTCTCAGTGGTGGTATAGTTTTTCTGGGCCTCATTGAGAGTTGTACTTGCATAATATATAGGATGAAACAACTTCTTCATTCTTTGGCCGAAAACTGCACCTATTGCATAATCATTTACATCGCAATCAAATGACAATGTCCAGTCTGATGATAGGGTTTGAGACTAGTGCCTGTTTGAGCWGCTTAAATGCCTTGCTACAACATTCATCAAATATGAATGGAGCACTATGCTATAGTAGAGAACATAAAGGCTTTGGAATCTTTGAACAATCTTTGATGAATCTTTTGTAAAAATCGACATGGCCAAGAAAAGTCTTGGCTCCTTTCACAATAGAARGTGGGGTAGCTTTTGAATGACTTCAATCTTAGCCTTGTCTACTTCCGTTCCTTCTTTTGAAATCTGATGTCTTAATACGACGCCTTCTTGTACCATGAAATGCTATATCAGTAAAAATTGCCATGATGCATCTTTGGAATGTTTGTTGGAGCATTACAAAGTCTGAAGGGCATTCTTCGAAAGGTGAAAGTTACATAAGGACAAGTAAATATTGTTTTCTCTTGGTCTTCGGGTATCAAGAAAACAGTAATAAGTTTTCCCTGCAAGTCTATCTAGAACTTGTTCAATGAATGGCAGAGAAAAACAATATTTCCTTGTAGCTTCATTGAATTTTCTGTAGTCCAAGCAAACTTGCCAATCGATTATGGTTCTTGTTGGAATCAACTCATATTTCTCATTTCTTACCAGTGTTATTCCTTCTTTCTTTGGACACATCGAACTAGACTCACCGATTGGCTATCTAATATTGGATAAATTATTCTAACATCTAACCATTTGATGATTTCTTTTTTAAGAACTTCTTCATGATGGGATTGAGTCTCCTTTGCGATTCCACAAAAGTGCCACAATCATCCTCCAAAATAATCTTGTGCATGCATGTTATAGGGACAATTYCTTCTACATCTATCATTGTCCAACCAAAAGCCTTTCTATGACTCCTCAGAATAGAAAGGAGTTTATTCTCATTTTGTTTTCCCAATGCTGCAAAAATGATTACTGGGAACAACTATCAGTTGACAACAATCATAATGGCAACAGCAAAGAAGATCCAAGGCATTCACGAAGTAGATGTTGTCACAACACTCTCAGCAGAAGTAGCATCTTTGACCAATAGTATAGGAAACATGAAGACACCCACTACACAACAAATGCCACAGAAATCTACTATTAACTATGTGTACTGTGGAAATTCACACACTTTTGAAAAGTGCCCATCTAATGCTGAGTTTTTGTGTTACATTGGGAATTTCAACAAAGAAAATAATTATTTCTTAAATACCTAAAACCCTGGATGGAGGTAGAATAAAAAATTTTCAGAGAGTAATCAGGGAGGAAATGCTACAGGAAATCAACACCAAAGACCACCTCATCCTCCTGATTTCACAACAAAACTAGCATTAAAGGCTAGTACATCACAAACAACCAAACTCTATGGGTATRTGGCGAGAAATGACTCAATCATTCATAAATAAGCCACATCATTAAGAAAACCARAAAATCAAGTAGGATAGATTGCTTTGGCAGTAAACARTAGACATCAAGGCACTTTGCCCCGTGATATGGAGAACCTCAAAAGAGATGGAAAGAAGCACTATAAAGGAATAACCCTGAAAAGTGGAAAGAAGCTGAAAGATTCAGTGATTGCACAAAAATCAACAAAGAGTCAACACTCACTCAAGAAGGTAGCAGTAAGGAAGTTAGCTAGGAGGATATTCTCTCAGCAACAAAGGAGCTTGATGCTACAGAAACCAGGGCAAGTAGCACTACTGATAAACCATCATCACCGTTTCCACAGACTTATCATTAAATAGCAAGACAAGTAGTTTAGCAAAATTTTGGAGATTTTGAAACAGCTGCATGTTAACATACTTTTGGTTGAAGCATTGGAGCAAATGCTCAATGATGTCAAACTCATGAAAGAAATCTTGTCAAAGAAAAGATGGCTGGGAGAGTTGAAAATAGCAGCATTGGCCAAAGAATGTACAACAATTCTTCAAAATAAGTTACCTCAAAAACTGAAGGATCCTGGAAGTTTCACCATACCTTGTTCGATCAGAAATTCTTATTGTGGCAAAGCATTTTTTTTTATTTTAATATAGGGGTGAGCATTTACCTCATACCCATGTCCATCTTCAAGCAACATGGAATCCGATAAGCAAGGCCAACAATTGTCACTTTATAGCTAGCAGATTGTACCTATGCATATCCTGAAGGAAAAATTGATGATGTTTTGATACGGTTTTGAAAAGTTCATATTCCCAGTGAACTTCATAATTCTGGACTATGAGGCTGACAAAGATGTCCCCATCATTTTGGGACAACCCTTCCTAACTACTGGAAGAGCGGTTATTGATGTCCACAAAGGAGAGTTGATGACTAGTAGGTCAAGTTCAATATATTCAATGCATTGAATTTCCATGACAAACCTGAAGATTGTTCAATACTGAAGGATTTGAGCCAATGGATGTTAAGCACACTGGAGAATGCTACAACATTTTACGCAAATAATGAAGAAGATGATTAYGTCAAGAGTGAATGTTTAGATAATGATGCAGCATTGGGGAGGTGAACTCTCATCAAACATTTGAAGGAGTTAGCCAAAGATTTGAATCATTGGATTTATCTCAAGGAGTGTTCAACCSCTCAAAACATCAATTGAAAGCCCACCAACACTAGAGAAGAAAGYATTACCAGCACACCATAAGTATRCTTGTGTGAAGATAAGAAGCTACCAGTAATAATTTCTGTAGCATTGGAAGAAAAAAAGGAGAATCAACTCCTTTCTTTTCTGAGGAGTCATAAGAAGGCTTTCAGATGGATAATGACAGACATAAAAGGAATCAACCCTACAACATGCAGGCACAAAATCATTCTGAAAGAGAGCTGCAGCAATTCTGTGGAGCCACAAAAGAGACTCAATTCCATCATGAAGGAAGTTGTTAAAAAGGAAATTATCAAATGATTAGATGTTGGAATAATCTACTCAATCTTAGACAGCCAATTTACAAGGACAGTAACCGATTGGTGAGTATGCATGGACTCCAGGAAACTCAATGAAGCTACAAGGAAGGATCATTTCTCTTTACCATTCATTGACCAGATGCTATATAGACTTTCAGGGAAAGATTATTATTGTTTTCTTGATGACTACTTTGGATACAAGTAGATTCCTATAGCAGCAGAAGACCAGAAGAAAACCATATTTACTTGTCCTTATGGAACTTTTGCATTTCAAAGGATGCCATTTGGACTCTGCGATGCTTCAACAACATTTCAAAAGTGCATGATGGTAATTTTTACTAATATGGGGTAAAAGACGTTGGAGGTTTTCATGGATGATTTCTCTGCTTTCAGAGAAAYATTTGATGATTGCTTCGACAATCTGGAAAGAGTACTGACAAGATGTGAGGAGACCAACTTAGTGTTAAATTGGGAAAAGTGCCATTTCATGGTACAASAAGGGATCATGTTGGGACATCAAACTTCAAATGAAGGATTGGAAGTGGATAAAGCCGAGATTGAAGTCTTTCAAATAGTTCTCCTACCTTCTATTGTGAAACAATTTAGAAATTTTCTTTGGTTATGCCGATTTTCACAGAAGATTCATCAAAGCCTTTATGCTATTTGCTACAACACAACACTCCATTTATCTTTGATGAATGTTGTAGCAAATCATTTGAGCAACTCAAACAAGCACTAGTCTCRGCCCCTATCATTACAACACCTGATGAGGAACCACTTRCCACACCACCTATGGTGCCTACATTTGATGGCCYCATTACTAGAGCTAGGGCTAAGAAGATCYAACAAGATTTGGACAAGGTAGTTGCATTCTACTTGTTCAAGGAGCTAGCTATGTTGGTGGATYTTCATAAGCCTAATTTGTTGAGCATGGTGACCATAAGAGCACAAGAAGACCTCAAGGATGTTTGAGGATTCTTTTGGGATATGTAAYGGAGTTTTAAGACATGATTTTCTACCTTATTTTATATTTTATGCATTAGTTCCTTTATAGCAAGGGCCTCTAGATTCGAACCTGTGACCTCCATGGTTTGAAGACAAGTAAGCCACCTAGGTATAAAAGGCTTCCTTGTCTTCACTTTGAGGGTAGAATTCATTTTGTTGAAGAASACAAAGAAAACACTGTTTTCCTTTTGGTTGAATGCATCGAATTTCCTTGAGAGATTTAGAGTGCATTGTTGTTGATTTGGCTTAAGTTGTCTTGTATGTGTTAATTCTTCAAGGGATTGGTGCTACCAAGCTTCATTGAGTATCCTCCTTGTGCTTGGCTGCCATGGCCATTGTGTAAGGTTGTAAAGGGAAGAAGKTTGAATCCTCATTGGTATTTGGTTCTTGATCTCAAGAGATCAACGGTTATTGCCTTGTTGGTTCCAGTTTTCTTTCAATTATCTTTCTATTCTGATTTCTCCATTGCCGACTTGTTCTAACATCTTCCATTGTTTTTCTTGTTTGTGTTTGTGTCTAGATCTGAGCTTTGTGGGTAATCCCCACATCAACACCGRACTAGAAATTACCATTTGATCTAATGTGCGATGCAAGGGGTCGTGCAGTAGGAGCAGTACTTGGCTAAAGAAGGAAGAAGTTGCTTCATCCTATTTCTTATGCAAGCAAAACTCTCAATGAGGCATGGAAAAATTATATCAGCATTGAAAAAGAGTTGCTTGTCATAGTATTCACATTTGATAAGTTCCGAGCTTATYTGGCAGGAACAAAGGTGTGTGTTACTAACCATTTAGTAATTAAATATCTCACCTTGAAAAAGGATGCTTAACCAAGGCTAATAAGGCAGACACTATTGCTGCAAGAGTTTGATTTAGAAATCAAAGACAAGAAAGGGACTGAGAACCAAGTAGGTGATCACTTATCCAGATTGGAGAAGGAAGAAAAGGACCCTCATATGCAGATTGTTGAATCATTTCCTGATAAACATATTCTGGCTATCCCAAATGCTACAACATCATGGTATGCCRACATTGTCAACTATTTGGTCAGGGAGATAAACCYTCCCAGACTGAGTAGCAACAGCTAAAGAAATTTATGCATGATGTAAAGTTCTATTATTGGGATGACAGATGCTTACAATCTCGATTTATTCTAATCCTAGCAAATCAAGTACCAAAATATCAAATTTTTCCTAATTTAGACCTATTGAAAGTGATTTAATTAGACTAAAACTAGAAGTGAAAGAGAAATATAAAGGTTCAATTATGAAATTCAATTATCTAAATTCAAAAAGATCTAATATAATAAAAGAGGTTGTGTTAGGGTATTGATCCAAATCATTCCTATAATGAGCTAATCACACATTAATTGCCTTAATTCCCCAAATCTAATCCATAATTTAGGTTTTACATAAAACCCCTAATTCCAATTAACTAAATTCATATCCTTAACAACGGTAAATTACTTCGAAAACCACCGAAAAGGAAATGATTCCATCCCTAGTTAGATCATTACTAATGGGTCTTGCCTAAGTCGTCCATCTAAATTGATTATGAAATTGATTTCTAGGTAGCTAATCCACAAAAGCATTACAATAAAGGCATAATAGAGTTTAACCAATTACACAGAAATTATCTTCTCAAATTACCCTAACCAGCACAAGATAGCCTAGGAAGCTCATGAAATTTGCCATAGAAAGTATAATAAACATGTTGAAACCAAAGATTAGAGAAGAAGGAACAGATTTGATAAACAAATTCTAAAGTAATCTTGGTTGAGTACAAGTTTTCAAGCTATCCAATGGCTGCCTCCAAGTTCCTCTTATTAAAACTACTCCAAAACTATGAAAAGAGAGTGTTTCAAGCCAACAAAAGTCTCTAAATCAGCTTCTTAGGCTAAACTTCTTGTGCTGGTTAGGGATATTTGAGAAGATGATTTACGTGTAATTGGTTAAACTCTATTATGCCTTTATTGTAATGCTTTTTTGGATTAGTTACCTAGAAATCATTTCATAATCAATTCAGAAGGACTAGGAGGTGACACATTGATTAGGATTTAGGCAAAACCCGTTAGTAATGATCTGACTGGGGATGGAATCGATTCTTTTCGGGTGGTTTTCGAAGTAATTGACCATTGTTAAGGATATGACTTTAGTTAATTGGAATTATGGGTTTCATGTAAAACCTAAATTATGAAATTCTACAATAATCAATAGCACTATTTCTAGAAAAACATAAAAAAAATAAAAATGGACTGACTGGCACCTGATTTAGCTTAAACTAGAGCTGGTTAGAGGCTAAAAAGACTAACTCGGAGCCTAATTTGGACCAAACGGTGCCAGTGCGGTTCTAGAAAAATAAAGCAAGAAATGCTCTTGAATTATGTTGGTTCAAGCCTAAATCGGCGCCAGTTTGGCTGCTCCACCCACATAGTCATGTTTTTGACGTTTTTAGCTTCTGTAAATTGCATTTTGACCCCATACTCCTCCACATTCGTATTTGACCTCTTTAAGCTCTTCTACAACCTATTTTGTCCTATTCTTGTATTTAATATGAAAACCCTGAAATYAATCATTTCAAACCAAAATTAGTGTAATACAAGGTATATCTTAAAGAAAATTCGACAAGAAACGACTTAAGTAAGGGAAAATCATACCGTAAAATGTGACTATAACAACTACTCCCTACTTAGCCTTTTGTTTGTCCTCAAACARCATATGGCTWTAAGACAAACAACAATCTAGAATATCTAACCAATCAACCAAAGAACAAGAAGATAAAGTTATTTACATGTTCAACTCAATAGCACATCCAAAATCCCATTAGAAAACAAGAGAACTAAATTGTTAATAAGTTCTATCCCTTTTGAAAAGTGAGTGAGTAAGAATATCTAAAATCAAGTAAAAGCACAAAGACATGGAAATGCACCCCATAGGTTTGTAATCATTAGCACCTCTCCACTAGTCAAGATAACCAAAATCAACAAAGGTCAAGTAGGACTTTAAAGCTTGTAATGTAGGGATAATGTATAGTAAGTCAAATGAAAGATAAGGAAAATGACAAAAGTAAGAGAGTGTTGCAATAATCAATAATGAAACCTTATAACTCCCTTTTATTCTTTCAAATTTCTACACCACTTCTTCATTTCTTAATTCTTTATCAACAACTACCAAAAGGCACAATTTCTTTTCTTTTTCATGCCTTCCTTTTCTTTTCTTTCTCTTTTCTTTTGTATTCTTAGTTTTAAAGATACATAAGACATTTCCATCAAGAGAGTACAAGGTACAACCTTTTACCTCTCAAGAACTCATTTTCATTCACAATTTTCTCAGCAATTGAACCCTTAACTCCTCTCATCGACCCCCAACTACATTTTCTCAACATGCCTTCAATGAACTCTATTCAATCCCAAAAAGATGCATAAATTCTCTTACAATGGAAAATGAAAATAGTATGCAAATCTAACAAGATAAGCCAATAAAGGGTGTATCAAAGAAYAATAAATATTCAAAGGCTCATGAGGATATAATATCGCAAGAGTAAGAGTGAAAGGCTCACAAGATCCAAAGAAGGCTTGATAAAGGCCATCTTTGTATTTCRCCTCAAGGAGTGACAACAACAAATTCTAGAGTAGTTGCGTTAAGTAAATCATCATAATTATCCCACTAGTATGTCAAGCAATAACTATTCACAAAATAAAGGCTGCTCRTGCTAGAAAGCGAAAAAGTAGGATAGATCAAATTAATACTAAAGYTTCCAAGTCAAACAWTATGGTCTCTCATTTGTGGTATATCATCAAAACATGTAAATAAATCACATAGAAAGCTCAAAAAGTTTGAAAATATGGGGAAAAGGCAATGAAGGCACAAAATTGCAACAAAAGCAAACAAAGAAGAATCCAATTGTCCACCCCACTTAGAACTTAACATTGTCATCAATGTTAATCAAAGAACCACAAAAGTAAGGTGAAAGAGACTCTCCTTGTTCAACCTTCTATGGAACTAGTCCAAGAATGCAGTAACTCCTAAAAAAGAAATAACTAAAAGTCAACATAAAAGAGGAATGCAATAACAATGAGAAAAAGAAAAAGAGGAGAATAGAAAAAGTGAAAAGAAAGAAAGATGATCTAGTTCATAGTCTCTAGCTCGAACTTCCTTTGTTCATTATGCCAAAGTAGGATTGAGGGGTTTCCATTTCTCATCCCCCAAAGTAATTTTCAAGTTATCCTCAAAGAGATGATTTCATCTTATCAAGCAAGGGATGCACACAAGAAATAGGAATTGAAACTTTTCCATCAAACTTTGTCCTCTTTTCTCAARACTTCCTAATTCTATTTTTCTTAACCTTAAGATCTAAGAGGTCTTTGAACACTAGGTTTGGATTTATGTCTTTTCTGTTCAACTTCTACAAATGCAAAACCCCTAGTGTGCTCTAGATGCTTAGCTTCAAGGAATTAGACAGCTTTGGTTATTGGTAGGGGTGTCTAGGCATCTTGAAAATGGCACACTCGTCTCCAACTCTTAAGGTTAGCTCACCCTTCTCCATATCAATTTATGTTTTTCTAGTGGCTAGGAAAGGTCTCCCTAACAACAAAGGCATCGAATGGTCATCCTCCATATCCAATGCCACAATATCTACCAGGAAGATGAATTTATCCACCTTGAATAGWTGAAGGCTTTGCTAGGTGGAAATAACTCACTAATATAACATGGAAYAATGAATTTTCCTGAATCTTTAAGTTTAGGTGGAACTTTATTTTGAACAATAGYGGAGCATCCCTTAGTTAAGCAAATAGTCTCAAAATCAAGCAATTTTCTCTTATTAGACAAAATGTCCTTCAAGAATTTTGCATATTTGGGAATTTGAGAAATAACCTCAACAAAAGGAAGATTTATCTCTAGTTTTATTATCTCTCCAAAAACTTCCTAAGTTGATGATTCTCCTTAGAAGGCTCGAYAACTRAGGCAAAAGGTAAAGATTTGTAATATACTTCCTCACTATTCCTGTTACCTGTACCCCTCTTTTCTTTTCAAGTATAGATGCAACACTAGGTTTCTTAACCATCTCACCCAAATCATTGATCTTAGAGGGTTCCTTTTCATTTGAAGCACTTCCCAAATCACCCCTAGGATCTCTATCACTCTCCCACTACTTAAAGATACGGAATTACACTCCTTGTTATTGTTTCAGTGTTACTAGGTGAGGAGCCTTGAACTCTTTGGCTAAGCAAATTAGCCAATTGTCATACTTGATTCTCAAGATTCTTAATAGAAGCCTCTTAGTTTTGACACCTAGTTTCTGCACTGGTGATGAATTTACCAACCAAGGCTTCTAAATTTGAAATTTCTAAATTYGAAATCTTATCTTGAGGAGGGAAAACTGGGTTGACGTGGCCTAATAGTTTCATTGGAACGAGAGTTTGCATTTGCTTTCCAAGAGAAACTAGGGTGGTCTCGCTACCTGGGGTTGTAGGTACTTGAGTACGCATTATTGAGTCTAGCATTAGGGCCTAAATAGTGGTACCTTCTTGGGAGTTTGSAGGGAAATTGAGGTTAGGGWAGTAGTTCTGTGGARTGACTCTACTTGCTATACTCAAATTTTTGGAAATGAGAGCTAATTAGGARAGAATGATTTGTGTGGCATCTAATTCCATCATACTACCTCTCCTAGCATTGTTATTCCTCTCATTAGGCCATTGGCAACTCTTCAAGGCCATCTCCTCAATAATTCCCAAGCCTGTTGAGGTGGCTTTCTTTTTATACTTCCCTAACTAGATGCATCTATCATAGACCTAGATGCCCCACTCATTCCATTGTAAAAGATTTGGATTTGCATCCACAAAGGCAAGGAATGGTGAGGACTCTTTCTCGAATCATCTTTGAATCTCTCCCAAGCTCACTCAAAGGCTTCCCACTATCTTGGACAAAATTTTTGTTGTCATTCCTAAACTTCATAGTTTTGGAAGGTGAGATGAGGGAGAGTTTAGCCAAGCTTTGGATTCATCCTTAAGTGTGAAGGGGAAGAGTCTCAATCTAATGGCATCACCACTAACACCATTTTGCTTGAAAGTATAAAAAGTCTCTAAAATGTTAGAGATGTGAGCATAATCTGAAAGGGGACGTTCCTGATGGTGTTTTTAATGCTGTCCTGTATACTATAATGCCTCATCTAACCTTAAAGACTAGTCTTCTCTGTTTAGGCTCACACTCTTCTCCAAAATTCTTTTGATCTCTCGATTGGATATCTCCCCTTGTCCACTAGTCCGAGGATAATATGCTCCAATAATTTTACGCCTCACCCCATATTTATAAAGCACATGTTCCATCAGTTTGTTGAAATGTGTTCCTTTATCACTAATCAATGCCCTCGGTGTGCCAAATCTAGAAAAGAATGTTCTTTTTAGGAAACTTAACTATTGCCTTAGCATCACCAATAGGCAATGCTATAGCTTCAATCCAATTCGACATGTAATCTAGAGCAACAAAATATAAGTATTTCCAAAAGAATTTGGAAATGGTACCATGAAGTCGAATCCCCATACATCAAAAAGTTCAACTTCCAAAATGTTGTTCAAAGGCATCTAATGTCTTTGGGAAATGTTTGGCATTCTTTGGCATCTATCACAAGTCTTRACAAACACATAAGAATCCTTAAATAAAGTTAGCTAATAATAACCAGTTTGAATTACCTTTGTAGTAGTGCACATTCCTCCAAAATGTCCTCCGTATGGTGTAGTGTGATAATGCTGTAGCAAACTCTGCGTTTCTTCATCAGCAACACATCTTCTCAAAATTTGATCAGCACAAGTTTGTACAAAAGGGCTTGTTGATATCGTCACATTTTAAGTTTATGTTTTTCCTTACTTAAGTCATTTCTTGTCGAGTTTTCTATATGATTTTCCTTGTATTACACTAATTTTGGTTTGAAATAATTAATTGCAAGATTTTCATCCTAAGTACAAGAAAAAGGAAAAAATCGGTTGTAGAAGACTTAAAGCGGTCAAACAACAAATTCAGAGGAGATTAGGGTTTCAACACAATTTCTAGAAGCTGAAAACAAAAAAAAAAAATGACTATTTATGGAGTGCAACCAAACTGGTGACAATTTAGGCATGAAGGGGCGCCRATTCAAGAGCAATTTCTTGCCCTATTTTTCCACAACCAAATCGATGCTGGTTTGGCCCAAATCAGGCTCCAGTTAGGTCTTCTCAGTCTCACATTGGCATCGATTTAAGCCAAATCAGGCGTCAATCGAGACATTTTTGGGGTTTTTATGTTCTTCTATAAATAGTGCATCTAATGGCCGATTTTAGATACTTTTGGTGGCTTAAAACACTCTCTTTTTATAGTTTTAGAGTAGTTTTAATAAGAACTTTAGGAAGCAATTGGAGAGCTTGAAGACTTGTATTCAACCAAGTTATGTAAGAAATTGTTTATCAAATTGGTTACTTCTTCTCTAATCTTTCATTTTAACATGTTTATTATACTTTTTATGGTGGATTTCATGAGTTTCTTAGGCTAAATATTTTGTGTTAGTTAGGGTTATTTGAGAAGATGATTTCTTTGTAATGGGTTAAACTCAATTGYGCTTATTGTTGATTCCCAATATAGATGAGTTGTTTATTGTCATTGTGGCTTTTGTAATGCTTTTTGTGGATTAGCTACCTACAAGTTGATTTCATAATCAATTCAAAAAGGACAATGAGGTGAACAGATTGAAAATGGCACCTTTGATTYGGTTTGTCACTGAGAAAGCGGGAAAGAGGTTCGAAGAAAACTTTAGGAAGAAGAGTTTGCTGTTGAAGAAGGGTTTTCACTTCATGAAGGAACAAACAGAGCTTGTCGGAAGTGTGGTGAAAGGAATTGCATATCATAAGTGGGAAGAGTTCTCGCAGCATCCAGRTGATCCAATCCTCAACTTGGGTAGAGAATTTTATGCTAACTTGGGTGATAGCAAAGAAGGCACAGTCACAGTGAGCAGTAAAGATCGGGTCAAAAGTTATCAACAAAATCTACAGATTACCAGATGGCAAGTCTGGCTATGAGAAGTTCATGTTGGAGATGGATGGTGAAGGCAATGAGGAGATCCTCAAAACTCTGACTRTAAAAGGAACGGAGTGGGCAATTCGTCTAATAGTGTCAAAGACTATTCTGATGTCCTCACTCATCCCACTTGCCAAAATCTGGTACATTTTAWGTCCCAAATCCACTGTACCACTCASGATTACATTATATCCCATGAAAGAATGATGCTATTATACTCAATTTTGACTGGAAAATTTATAACTCTTTTGTCTTAGCAAGCTAGAGTTATCATTAAGCACTATTCTGCAAAGAAGTAGGGGAATCCTCAAAACCAACCACTAGAAAACATAAGGCAGCTTTTGCTGCTGAGTTGGTTGGTAGAGGAAGAATTTGATAAAGAACATGATGTGAAGAAAGGAGATGAAGTTGAGAAAGAAGGGACATAGAGAACGAAGAAGCCGATGAAGAAGAGAGAGATGGAGATYGAAGAAAATGATGCAACAACAGCAAAATCCAAGAAACAATAAGGCCGTGAACTTTCAAAATTTAAGTAGATGTTGTCTATTGCAGAAATAGATGACTATGTTTTGAGTTTATGTTGAAAAAGGGATGCAGTTGACTGGCTAAACATGATAAAGGCATTGAAGGTGAAGAACACACGTGCCCATCCAACATTTCCCGCAGAGGCTAATACCAGAAACAGAGGATTATGCTAAGACAGAGCAGTCGAGCAAGGCCAGYGATTGAACTTCTGCATGCACCAACAACGCTCTTGTTTTAATTTTTTAGTTCTCTTGATCAATTCCTTATATTTATGCATCGAAATCCTTGTTTCAAAAGTTCCGTGGGATAAATTTATTACTACTACAAAAAGCTCGATGAAGTGAAAAATTATAAAAATGTGGGTTGATATATCTTTGTTTCTCACTGAGCACAGATACCTTTTACTGGACTCTTTTGATCACCAATTTTGCTATTTCCTAACTTTTTTTGATGCATGACAAACCCAAGGAGATTGACTAAGCAAAAATCAATTGCTACAACATTGCTGGAGCACTAGCAATTTTTTTAAGTTTGGGGGTGATAACAATAGAAAATATGTCATTTTTTACCCCTATTTTTGTTTACTTTTTACCCATTTCCTACTCTTCKATCTCTTAACCTTGGTAAGTGATCTCATTTTTGATATATTTAAGGATCAATACAGCAAGGAGCGCATATTAACTAGGAAAGTACTTTGATAAGTCCAAAAAGCTTGATCCTTAAGAAGGTTTGCAAAATAAAGAGGATTGCTACAGCATTCAACCTTGGAGGCACAGGAAGGAAAGGAAAAGTACAAAGAATGAACAAAAATCTCTAGCATTTAATTAAGAATTAGAGGGAAAGCAACATAAAGGAAAATGTCAGAGTTGACTTCAAATAATTTTCCAAAATGTTGGAGTAGGAGAAAAGTAAAAGGACCACATTACCAAAAATTAACACTACAAGCCCAATGTGTGCTGAGTCAGTAGTCAATTGTCAGAAGTTGAACCAACTCTGCAACATTCTGGCTCTATATAAGGAACAGTTAATCAGTAGAAAGAAGAGCATAGTTTTTAGTTATTAGAAGTTCAGAATAGATTGTTAAGGTTCTCTTTGACAGAATGAACCTCCCTTAGGTTTATCTTGTCATAAACATAGATTAGCAAAAGTCCCCCTTACTTAGCTGTAATCTCTTAGATTTTAATCTGCAAGGTTATTTTAGTTAACTAAGTTTGTTATAGGCTTCTAGTCAATTCCTGTTCATCTTTAAATGTGTTTTTTCAAAGTTCTTAGCCATAGACAAAGCTTGACAAAGTTGAAWTTCGATAGTTAGGAGTGAGTGTCATTGAGGAAACTCCTTTGAGACATCAAAGGAATCCATTTCTGGTTCGAAAKTAAAAACATACTCTAACCTTCAAAGGAACCCAACAGTAGTGAAGAAAGTCACCAGCATTATTGCCATAGGCACGCAAGGAGAAATCAGCAAAAATAAGAAAAAGAAAGAAAGGAGGAATTAAAAAAGGTTAAAGGAACAAAAATCCCAAGGCTCCCAGTAGTTTATTGCTATAGCATTCAGAAACCCGGTTGAGATAAGGACATCTATCTTRTGAGGCTAAGATTAAGCAACATTCATGGAATTGTAGTAACGACTGCCATAGACATATGGRTAGAACTTCCTACATCTGATACATTTGCACACTGAGCAACATTGTGTAAGACATTATAGAATTATGCTCAATAGTGCTRCCACTACTAGAAATAAGGGCTATAATGACGAAGTTTTAGTGACACTTTTACAAAAGCATTGTAATAGATGGTCTAAATGATGCTTCTAGCTGTCATAGGCATATAATTACAAAAAAATGACGTAGTTTTGCCTAATTTGTTCAATATTTTGTGAATAAATTTATATTATTAAAAATAAAAATTTAAAAGCGTGGAGAGACTATGATGTAGTGATGGTAGTAGTTACGCTTTTAAAAGGCATCATTATGGGTAGTGAAAAGAAGGCACACTTCTTTGGCGGATTCTTTTTGTCTATTCATTCTTTGCCTAACTTGTTCTCTCTTTYTCTCAGCCTTTCCATTACATAAATCTGTCTCATTCCTATTCCTTGAGTTTCTTCCTGAATGGGCATCCTTTCAGAAAGAATGCCCATAATGGATGGATTCGTTGAAGCGTTGACACTAATGGATGGAATGCATCYGGTCCTTGCATTGAAATAGAGGCAAACAGCCACCTCATTGRGAGAATGCGATCCCTTTTTCTCCCTCGCATTTCAGAAATGCGACTATTTGTCAGACCATCGCTTTGCTTAAATGCGATATTCTGCGAATCAAAAATTAAAAAAAAGAACCCGTTTGTACCCCTCCCAACTTACTTTACCAAGCTACCTAATTTTTGCTTTGTACGTTCCTGTTCCTTTGTTGACTGCTTGCTGCCGGTTCGCCACACATTCTCTTCTCTACTTCGTCGATCGTCAACAACAACTTCTTCATCTTCGGGTTCTCTTTGAATGTTTACTCCCCTCTTCTCTGTCTCGTATTTTAAATTTGTTTGGGGTTAGGATTAGTTTATCTTATCCCTTGGATTTTTGCATGGTATATTATCCTTTCTGATCAAAATTTATATATGTTTCGATTATGAGACTGTAATACCCGAGATTTTTTTATTAATTTTTAATTGATGATGTGAATTTGCGTGCCAACTAGGATTGGATAATTTTCTATATGGTTAATGTTCTAATTGTACGTTAATAAGTGCGAAATTATCGTGTTTGTCCAACTAGGGCCTTTGGTTAGTTAAAGGCTCGACTCGTTGGGCTTATTCGTTTTCATTCGGAAAACTAGATTTTTATCGAAAGAAAAGCCCGTAGAATTTAATTTAWTGGATTGGGATTAATTACGGATGAAGACCCGAAGGATTTGGGTTACAGCCCAAGTTAAAAAACAGAACAAAAAGCCCTAGAATCTTCTTCTTCTTCCTCCTCATTGTGCCGTTGCCACCCAAACTCTACCCGCCTCTTCTTTTCTTCTCGCCGCCGCCGCTACCGCTTCTCCCTTTGCCTACCTAACACCCTCGTCGTGGCCTTTCCCTTCTCTTTCTYCTTTCTCCTTCTTCTCTCCCCTYCTCCCATTGCTGAGCCCGTGACGAAGCGCTCCGCCCAGATCGGCCTTTGTCTTCTTCTCCTTCTTCCCTCTTCCTCCTGCCCAACGCAGCTTCACTGTCTGAGTTCTATAGCTGCCTGGCGAGAGCTCCGCAATGCCATCTGTGTGCATCGCTCGCGAACTTCCAACCAGGAGGATCTGCTCACCYGGCCGGAGATCGTCCAGATCTGGAGTCTCCCGAATCAGCCGTCGAGTCCTCTACCGATCATGCTGCTGTTGCCCACTGCCCGAGCTCGTTGGAGCTGCGAATCACGGCCGCACTGCTGCTARCCTCACTCACTGGATCTGCCTTCATGATGTGGGAATTATCCACAAAGCTCGGATCTAGACACAAACACAACCAAGAAAACAATGGAAGATGTTAGAWCAAGTCGGCATTGAAAAAATCAGAATAGAAAGATAATTGAAAGAAAACTTGAACCAACAAGGCAATAACCCTTGATCTCTTGAGATCAAGAACCAAATACCGATGAGGATTCAACCTTCTTCCTTTGCAACMTTACACGATGGCCATGGCAGCCAAGCACAAGGGGGATAMTCAATGAAGCTTGCTAGCACCAATCCCTTGAAGAATTAACACACACAAGACAACTTTATCCAAATCAAYGACAATGCACTCTAAATCTCTCAAGGAAAATTCGATGCATTCAACCMAAAAGAAAACTATGTTTTCTTTGTGTTCTTAAACAAAATGAATTCCTAAAAGTGAAGACAATGAAGCCTTTTATACCTAGGTGGCTTACCTGTCTTCAAACCATGGGGGTCACAGGTTCGAATCCAGAGGCTAGCCTTGCTATAAAGAAAACTAATGCATAAAACATAAAATAAGCTAGAAAACCATGTCTTAAAAAATCCATTACATATCCCAAAAGAATCCTCAAACATCTTTGAGGTCTTCTTGTGCTCATATGGCTACCTTGCTCAACAAATGAGGCTTACGAAGACCCTCCAACATAGCTAGCTCCTTGGACAAGTAGAATCTAACTACCTTGTCCAACTCTTGTTGGATCTTCTTAGCCCTAGCCCTAGTCATGGGGCCATCAAATGTAGGCCCCATAGGTGATGTGGTGAGTGGTCCCTCATCATCCTCCCCTTCTTGGAAAGGACTCGACTTCGAGTCATCTTGGTCTAAGTCTCCTCCTTCAAAGAGAGTAAGGTCACCCACATTGAATGTCGCACTAACTCCATAGTCTCCGGGCAGCTCTAACACATAGGCATTGTCTCCAACTCTCCTCTTAATCTTGGAAGGACTATCTCCTCTAGGCACCAGCTTGGACTTGCACCTTTCGAGGAAGCGTTCCTTCCTCAAATGCACCCACACGAGGTCTCCAGGTTGGAAAACAATCCTTCTCCTTCCTTTGTTAACCTTAGCCGCTACTTGCTCTCCCTTGGCCAGCAACCTCTCTCTTGTCCTAGCATGCAACTTCTTGATGAACTCCACCTGTTTATCTGTATTAAAATCTACTCGCTCCTTCATAGGCAACGGCGTAAGATCAAGTGGGGTTAAAGGATTCAAACCATAGACACACTCAAAAGGACTCAAAGAGGTACTAGAATGAATGGGCCCTATTATATGCAAACTCTACATGTGGTAAGGCATCTTCCCAAGCTTAAGATTCTTCCTAATGACAGCCCTCAAAAGAGTTGTGAGGGTTCTATTGGTAACCTCTGTTCGGCCATCTGTTTGGGGATGACTAGAAGTAGGGAACAAGAGACTCGTCCCTAGTTTCCCCCAAAGTGTCTTCCAGAAGTAACTTAAGAACTTCGCATCCCTATCACTCACTATAGTCCTAGGCACCCCATGCAACCTAACTACTTCCYTGAAGAATAAGTTAGCCACATTAGATGCATCATCAGTCTTACGGCAAGCAATGAAGTGAGACATCTTAGAAAACCTATCCACAACCACAAAAATAGAGTCCCTCCCCTTCTTAGTCCTAGGCAACCCCACAATGAAATCCATACTAACATCCTCCCATGGGGCTGTGGGAATAGGCAAAGGGGTGTACAAACCATGAGGCTTAACTCTAGACTTGGCCTTAAGGCACTCTATAAACCTTCTAACAAAGCTATCAACATCCCTAAGCATATGTGGCCAATAAAAGTGTGTGTGCAGCATGTGATATGTCTTATCCCTCACAAAGTGTCCCATCAAGCCCCCTCTATGGGCCTTATCAACAAGTAATAACCTCAAAGAATACCTAGAAATGCATGCCTTATCAACTCTAGACAAGAATCCCTCAAACAAGTAAAACTTATCTAAAGAACCCTTAACCATGGAATGCTTATAAGTAGCTTCAAAATCAGCATCATCCTCATAAACTCTTTAATGTAAGTGAATCCTAACACCTTAGAGTCTAATGTGGTGATCAAAACATGTCTCCTAGAAA